>CM038214.1:1841918-2180350 GCA_021442155.1 Cymbidium sinense | reverse complement strand
GGCCCATGACTCCAGGTCAGGGCCTCCTGGCTGGCCCAGGGCCCAGGGCCTGCCCAGGACTTTGCACCAGGGCCTGGGCCGCCACGTCAGGGCCCAGGCCTGGGGCCTGCTGGCCTGGTCAGTGCCCAGGGCTCAGGGTCTCAGCACTCAGGGCCTGGAGCCCGGGCCCTGGCCTTTTCTCCCAGGGCCCAGAGCCTAGGGCCTGAGGGCCTGGGCTCCCAGCCATGGGGTCAGGGCCCAGAGCCTCTCCTGGCCTGTGGCCCAAGTAGGTTTCAGTGGGTTAGGTTCTGGGGTTTGTGGTTTGTATTTAGCTTAGGGTTTTGGTTTAGGTTTAGGTTTAGGGTTAGGGTTCATGTTTTTGTTTATGGTTTAGGGTTTGCAAATTTTTTTTAACCGATAACAAATTCAGATTCAATATTTCTTCTTTTCGATTTCATCAACCAAGTAACAAGTTTTCTACGAAATAAGCGACCACGTAGATAAAAAATGAGCACGCATAGAGCAAATTAAAAACCTTAGATAACTAGAACCGTCTCTACTATAAAGACACAGATCCATAACTTTTAGGTTTTATTTTAAGGTTTATTTTTTCAATTTATGTTTTTTTTAGCTTTTATTTCACTTTATTTTAGGTTTATTTTTTTTTTTTATGTTTAGTTTTCATTTTATTTAGCTTTCTTATTCGTTTTCTTTTATTTTTTTAGTTTTGTTTAAGTTTTTATATATTTTATTTTAGTTTATTTCAATTAGTTTATTTTATTTTATTTTTGTGTTTAGGTTTAAGTTTTAGTTTAGGTTCATATTTTTATTTTATATTTTATTTTATTTACATTTTTTATAGGTTTTATTTACTTTACGTTTAGGTTTTTAGGTTTCTAGGGTTTATGGTTTAGGGTTTTATGGTTTAGGATTAGCGTTTAGGGTTTTTAGGGTTTAGGGTTTAGTTTTGGGTTGAAGGTTTAGGTTTGTAGGGTTTAGAGTTTAGGGTTAGGGATAGGGTTTAGAGTTGAGGGTTTAGGGTTAGTTTATGGTTTAGGGTTTAGGGTTTAGTTTTAGGATTAGGTTTTTATTTTGTTTTATTTTTTCAAATTAAGCAAATAGGTAGGTTTATGCATTTATTTTATTTAGTTTATTTTGATTTATTTTAGTTTATTTTATTTTGTATTTCTGTTAAGGTATATTTTATTTATTTTATCCTAGTTTATTTATTTTAGGTTTATTTATTTTAGTTTAGGTTTTACTTGAGTTTATTATTTAGTTTTAGGTTAACTTCTTAATTTAGTTTTATTTTTATTTTATAATTTAGGTTTAGGTTTCATTTTTTTATTTTAAGTTTAGTTTAGGTTTTTATTTTATTTTTTTAGGTTTAGGTTTTATGTTTTTATTTTAGGTTTATTTTTAAGTTTTATTTTTTAGTTTAGGTTTAAGTTTATTTTTAGTTTATTTTATTTTATTTAGTTTAGGTTTTGGTTTAGGTTTTTTATCTTATGTTTAGATTTAGGTTTTAGTTATTTTAGTTTAGGTTTAGGTTTATTTTATTTTACTTTAGGTTTTATTTTATTTATTTTAGGTTATATTTTTAGGTTTTATTTTTAGGTTTTGGTTTTATTTTATTTTATTTTATGTTTATTTTATTTTATTTTAGGTTTATTTTTTTATTTTTTTTAATTTTTTTAGTTTAGTTTAGGTTTTATTTATTTTATTTTGATTTAGTTTTTTATTTTATTTTATTTTCTTTAGGTTTAGGTTAAGCAAGGTTTTAGTTTATTTCATTTATTATTTCATTTTATTTATTTTAATTTATTTATTTATTAATTTTATTTATTTCATTTTAGGGTTTATGATTTGTAGGGTTAAGATTTGTGGTATTATTAGGGTTTAGAGTTCAGGTTTAGGATTTAGAGTTTAGGTTTAATGCTCAGCTTGTGGGTTTAGGGTTTTAAGATTTGTAAGGGTTTAGGATTTTAGGGTGGCCTGGGCCTGGGTCTGGGTTTAGGTTTGGGGTTTCAGGTTTAGCTAGGGTTTAGACAGTGGTATGATTTAGGGCCTGATAATAAGTGCAGTTTAGTGGCAGGTTTAGTTTACTGGTTGCCTAGGATAAGTCAGGGCCTGTGGTGGTTTAGGAAGTTGTGGCCTGGGTTGGGTTAGTTAGAGTGGGTTAAAGGTTTAGGGTTTAGGATTCAGTGTTTAGGTTTAGGCTCATTTAATTATTTTACCATTTTTTATTTTATTTTATTTAAGTTTATTTTACTATTTAGTTTTAGGTTTCCTCCCATCCACATCAGGGTGGCCTGTTTAAGTTTAAGCCTTTAAGTTTAAGGTTTCTGGGTTAAGGCAAGGTTAGGAGGGTTATGGCCTGGGGTCAGGGTTAGTGCCTGTGGCTCAGTGGCCTAGGTTTGTTTGTGGCTCATGGTTTAGGCTGGGCAGTGGCCCAGGGTTTAGGCCTGGGGTTTAGGCCTAGTTTAGGTCTGAGGGTTTAGGCATGGGCCTAGGGTTTAGGGTTTAGGTCATTGGGTGGTTAGGTTTGGGGTTTTAGGATGGCTTTTCAGGGTCTGGGGTAGGATCAGGCCAGGGTTGGGTCAGGTTATAGGTTTGGGGTTTAGGGCTTAGAGTTTAGGGTTTAAGGATTAGGATTTAAGGTTTAGGGTTTATGGTTTAGGGTTTAAGGTTTATATTTAGGTTATATTTTATTTTGTTTTAGGTTTATTTTATTTTTATTTTACATTTAGTTTCTACTTTATTTAGTTTTCATTCCAGGATTATTTTATTTTTAATTTAGTTTGGGTTTATTTATCTTATTTTAGTTTATTTTATTTATTATATATTTTCAGGTTTAGGTTTAGGTTTTAATTTTATTTTATTTTTATTTTATTTAGGGTTAAGTCTTTATATTTTATTTTATTATTTATTTAGTTTAAGTTTAGTTTTATGTTTTTAAGGTTGGCCTTGGGTCAGGGTTTAGGGTCTGGAGATTAGGGTTTAGGGTTAGGTTTAGTTTAGGTTAGGGTGCAGGTTTAGGGTTTATGATTTAGGGTTTAGGGTAGGGTCCAAGATCAGGGCCCAGGATTTACAAAGTTTAGGGTTTAGGATCTTTAAATTAAGCAAACCAGAGGTTTAAGTTTAGTATTTTAATCATTTTAATTTATCTTATCTTATTTTATTAGGTTTATTTTATTTAGGCCTTGGGGCCCAGGTGGCCCAGGGCCTTTTATGGCTCCGTCAAGGACAAGGTTTAAAGCCCAAAGTTTAGGTCAGTTTAGGGTTTAGGTTTAGGGCCTGTGGGCCCAGGGCCTTTAGGGTTTAGGGCTCAGGGTTTAGGGCCAGGGTTAGGGCCTGGGCCTAGGTTTAGGGCCCAGTTTAGGGTTTAGGGCCCAGGATCTGACCATTTAGGTTTATCTGGGCCCAGGGCCTGGGCAGACCCAGGTTTAGTTTTAGGCCTAGAGCCTGGTCAGGGTGTGGGGCCTAGGGTTTATGGTCAGTGGCCTGGCTAGGTCAGGGGGTAGGGGTTTAGGGTTTAGGCTCCAAAACCAGCTCAGATCTAAGGCTGGCCTACAATTTAGGATTTAGGGTTGGATAACAGTGGCATAAGGCCTAAGTTTTAGAGCAAAGCCCAGGGTAGGTTTAGGTTTGAAGCCCAAGGTGGCCCAGGGTCAGGAGCAGGCAGAGCCCAGGGCTCCGTGCCCAGGATTTAAGATTTAGGGTTTAGGGTTTAGCATACAAAGCCTGGGTCTGGCCTTTATCGCTTTATCTGATCTTTATTTTGGTTTATTAGCTTTATTTTATTTTAATTTAGTTTATGTTTATTTATCTTATCTTTAGTTTATTTTTATACCACATATCATTTTAGGTTTAGGTTTTTTATTTTATATTTATCTTATTTTATTTAGCTCAGCTTTTAATTTTAAAATTTATTTAGTTTAGCCAGTTTGGTCTTGGCCCACCTCAGGCCTGGCTCAGTTTAGGGTTTAGTGGTGGGGGGCTTTATGGCCCAGGGTTAGGTTTTAGGTTTAGGTTTAGTGTTAGTGTTTAGGGTTTATGGTTTGGGCCATTTAAGTTTAGGGTTAGGGTTTAGGTTTGTTTAGGATTTAGGGTTTAGGGTTTAAGATTTTAGGGTTTAAGGTTTAAGGTTTCTTAAAGTTTAGGGTTTAGGGTTTAGGGTTTATGGTTGTAGGTTTGGCCAGGTTTATGGTTTAGGGCCTAGTTTTTTTTTGGGTTTACTATGGGTTTGTGGTTTGAGTTTAGGGTTTTATGATTTAGGGTTTAGTGTTAGGGTTTAGGTTTGGGGGTTTAGGTTTTAGGGTTTAGGGTTTAGGGTTAGGGTTCAAGTTTTTCTTGAGGGTTTGGGGTTTGTAATTATTTTTTTTAACAGTAAACAAATTCAGATTCAACATTTCTCCTTTTTGAATTCATCAACCAAGTAACACACCATGTTTTTTATGACATAAGTGACCACGTAGATAAAAAATGAGCACGCATAGAGCAAATCCAAAACCTTAGATAACTAGAACCGTCTCTACTATAAAGACACTGTTCCATAACTTTTAGGTTTTTATTTAAGGTTTATTTTTTCACTTTAGGGTTTTAGATTTATTTATTTTTGTTCATTTAATTAATTATTTATTTTTTGTTTATTTATTTTTGTTTATTTCATTATCATTTTTTATTTTATTTTCCTTTTAGGTTTAGTAACAAGCTTAAGGTTTTAGTTTTATTTCATTTTATTATTTAATTTTATTTTTGTTTAAGCTTAAGGTTTAGGTTTAGGTTTTTAGCTTTTTAGGGTTTTGGGTTTAGGGTTTAGGCTTAGTTTAGGGTTTAGGGTTTAGGGTTTAGGGTTTAGGGTTTAGGGATTTGGGTTTTGGGTTTTGGTTTTTTTTTTGTAAAGTTAGAATTTTATTACAATAAAAGGAAAATATACAATGTCCTTAGAAGGGGTAAAGCTCTAAAATTCTAATATGCTCAGAGCTACGAGAAACCTAAAGAGAAAAACCCCCATTTAAGTACATTAGTAAAAAAAAGAAAACAAAAGAGCAAATACAACAACTAAAAAGTATAAGAGAAAAAGACAGAGAGTAAGACTAAAACAAATCCTGAAAATAGTAAAAGGATGAGTCAGCAGCATAAGTAACCAACAAAGGAAGCATCCCCAACAGCCAATGAAAACTAGAAAACCAATAAAGCTCCACACAAGAGAGGTCCAAAAGAAGCACAACCACCATAGAAAGGAAACAACATCAGCTAGCCAGGACCAGCCAAGAAACCAAACTTCCCTAACAACAAATACTAACTGAACAGGAAGCATAATTACAACATAAAATGTGTTACAAATAATGCACCCAACGGAGGCTAATCCCAAGAGAATAACCCAACACAAAACTAAGGAAAAAGAAGAATCTAGTAAAAAATAATAAGGAATAGGCAGGCAACCCCAAAAAAGCAGCCAAGAAATTCCCCAAAAGATGGCCTAGAAAGGCAACAACCAACAATAGTTCCCACTAGGAAGGCCACCCATCCAACCATGACAAACCAGCAAAAAGTAATTCAAATTCAATAGCAGAGCCAACAAACCAACTAGTGTAGAAAATAGAATAAAGCTAGAGTAAAAATCATCATATCCACCAAAGAACTCGAAAGTAAAGAGAAGACAATAGCCACCAGGCTGAAAAAGTGCCAACCCAAAAGCAAGAGGTCAAAATCATAACTCCACTTAGGAAAAAAATGTGAAAATAAGTTTAAATTTTAGGGTTTAGGGTTTAAGGTTTAGGATTTTGAGGGTTTTGAGGGTTTAGGGTTGTATGGTTTAGGGTTTAGGTTTTAGGCTTAGGTTTAGGGTTTAGGTAAGTTTAGGGTTTGTGGTGGGGTTTAGGGATTAGGGTTTTTTGGGGTAGTTTAAGGTTTAGGGTTTTTTATGGTTTAGGGATAAAGATTTAGGGTTTAGGCCATGGTTTATGATTTAAGGTTTAGGTTTAGGGTTTAAAGTTAAGTAGTATGTTTAGGGTTTACATTTTAGGGTTTAGTGTTAATGATTTAAGTCGGTTTAGGTTTTTTTTTAAATTACGAAGAGATTTAGGTTTATTTAGTTTATTTTTTATTTATTTTAGTGTATTTGATTATTTAGCTTTTTTATTTTTTTTATTTAGTTTAGTTTATTTATTTTAGTTTAGGTTTCATTTTAGTTTCTTAGGTTGAGGTTTAGGTTTATGTTTATTTTTTTTAGTTTAGTTTATTTATTATTTTTTTTTAGGTTTAGGTTTTATTTTTATTTTAGGTTTAGTTTTAGGTTTTTTTCTTTAGGTTTAGATTTTAGGTTTATTTTAGGTTTTATTTTTTAGTTTAGGTTTATCTTTATTTTTAGCTTATTTTTTTATTTTAGGGTATAGGTTTATTTATTTTAGTTTTAGTTTATTTTAGTTTAGTTTAAGTTTATTTTATTTTGTCTATTTTATGTTTAGGTTATTTTATAGTTTTTAGGTTTTCTTTTAGGTTTATATTTTTATTAAGAATTATTTTATTTTATTTTAGGTTTAGTTTATTTTTATTTTACATATGGTTTTATTTTATTTAGGTTTATTTATTTTTTTAGCTTAGTTTAGGTTTTTATTTATTTTATTTTAGTTTAATTTGAAATTTTGTTTTATTTTATTTTATGCTTTTTTAAGCATAGGTTTTAATTTAGGTTTTATTTTATTTTATTTTATTTTATTTAAGTTTATGTTTTTTAAAATTTTATTTTAGGTTTTATTTTGTTTAGATTTAAGTTTAGGTTTTTTTAGTTTTAGGTTTAGGGTGGGTTTGGGGTTTAGGGTTGGGTTTAGGATCAGGTTTTAGTGGGTTTTAGGGTTTAGGGTTTATGGTTTTTATTTTATTTTATATTTTAGGGTTTAAGTATAATTAGATTATTTTATTTATTTTAGTTTTTTAATTTTTATTTTAAGTTTATTTTATTTTTAGTTAGGTTAGTTTATTGATTTTAGTTTAGGTTTTATTTTAGTTTATTTTAGGTTTAGGTTTATGTTTATGTTTATCTTTTAGGTTTAGTTTTATTTATTTTATTTTAGTTTAGTTTTATTTTATTTTATTTTCTTTCTAGTTTAGTTTAGAGTTTAGGTAGGTTTAGGTTTAGGTTTAGTTTTTATTTATTTTATTTTATTTTTTTATTTTGATTTGGGAATATTTATTTTATTTTTAGGTTTTATTTAGTTTAGTTTAGGTTTTAACTTTAGGATTTTAGATTTAGGGTTTATGATTAGTTTATTTTTAGGTTTAGGGTTTAGGGTTTAGTGTTTTATGTTTAGGGTTTAGGTTTCGATTTTAGGTTTAGGGTTTAGTTTAGGTTTTTTTTGTTTTTTTTAAGAGAATAAATTTAGGTACAATAGTTCCTCTTATCTATTTAATCAACCAAGTAACACACTAAGTTTTCTGAGACACAAGTGACAACATAGATAAAAAATGAGCACGCATAGAGCAGATCAAATACCCAAGATAACTAGAACTTTCTCTACTATAAAAAAATAGTTCCAGAAGTAGTAGATTAGATCGATCGTTCTTTAGTTTCTCCATTTCCCATCAGAACCACCCCAACCTCTCGAGCAGGGGGATCCCCCATCATATTCCCGATATCTCACTCTGCCACCACCACGATTATAACCTCCATCAGATCAGTTCTTAGATTTTTAGGTTTTTAAGGTTTAGGGTTTATTTAGGTTTTAGGGTTTGGGGTTTAGGGTTTAGGGTTTAGGTTGTAGGTTTTAGGTTTAGGGTTTGTTTAGGGTTTAAGGCTTGTGGGTTTTAGGGTAGGGTTTAGGGTTAGTTTAAGTGTTTAAGGTTTAGGTTTGGCAGTTTAGTGTTGTGGTTTAGGATTAAGTTTGGGTTGGGTTGGGTTTGGTTTAGGGTCAGGGTTTAGGGTAGTGTTAGGGCTTAGGGTGGAGTAGGTATTTAGGTTTAGGTTTATGTTTATTTAGGTTTAGGTTTAGGTTTATGTTTTAGGTTTAGATTAGTTTATTTATTTATATTTAGAAGTTTAGGGTTTAGGTTTTATTTAGTCCAGGTTTATTTTATTTATTTAGTTTATTTAGTCCCTCATTAAGTTTAGGTTTAGGTAAGTCTTTATTTATTTTTAGTTTTTTAGCTAGGTAGGCTCAGTTTAAGTTTGGGGTATGTTCAGTTTATGTTTAGTTTATCTTATGTTTTATTTTATTTATTTTAGGTTTATTTTAGTTTAGGTTTAAGTTTAGGCTTATTTATTTAGGTTTAGTTTAGGTTTAGGTTTTATGTTAATCTTTTAGGTCTTTAGTATTTTTAGTTTAGTTTTATCTTATTAGGTCATTTATTTAACACACATTTTAGTCTAAGTTTAGGATTAGGTCTTAAGGGATTAGGTTTTAGGTTTAAGTTTTGGTTTAGGTTTAGTTTAGTTTAAGTTTTAGGTTTAGGTTTAGTGTAGGTTTATTTTCATTTATTTATTTTTATTTTTTATTTAGTTTATGTTTAGGTTTTAGGTTTATTTTAAGTTTAATTTTATAATTATTTAGTCCAGTTTAGGTTTAATTTTTTTAGGTTTAGGTTTTTTTAGTTTTTAGTTTTTTTTAGTTTTAGAGTTTATTTTAGGTGCAGGATTTTGTGTTGTTTAGGTTTAGGTTTAGATTTAGGTTTTGGGTTTAGGTTTATTTAGGTTTATTTAGTTTAGTTTAGTTTAGGTTTAGGTTTTAGGTTTAGGTTTTATTTTATTTTATTTATTTATTTTAGCTCATTATTTTTTTTTAGTTTATTTATTTATGTAGGTTTATGTTTTGGTTTAAGTTTATTCTTATTTATATTTATTTTGTTTAGTTTAAGTCTTGGTTTTTAGGTTCTTTTATCTTTTAGTGTATAGGTTTAGGTTTTATTTTATTTAGGTTTAGGTTTAATTAGTTTTAGTTTAGTTTAGGTTTATTTATTTTATTTATTTAGGTTTATTTATGTTTGTTTTTTAGTTTATTTATTTATGTTTATTTAGGTTTATATTTAGGTTTTGATTTTAGTTTATTTATGTTTTAGTTTATATAGTTTTAGGTTTATTTTAGTGTTTTAATTAAGTTTAGGTTTTAGTTTAGGGTTTTAGGGTACAATTTAATGTTTAGGGTTTGTTTAGCCAGGGTTTAGGATTGTAGGTTTATGTTTTAGAGTTTAGGGTTACTTTAGGGTAGGGTCTTTCTAGTGTTTATGGTTTAGGGTTTAGGGTTTTTTTTTTAAAATAATAAGTAACCGCTTGGTTTGCTTGTTTATTTTATCTTTTATTTATATTTTTTTTATTTTTATTTAGTATAGTTTATTTATTTTATTTTAGGTTTTCTATTTTAGCTTATTTTTTAGTTTAGGTTTAGGTTTATGTTTATTTTTTTATTTTAGTTTTATTTTATTTTATTTTATTTTTAGGTTTAAGTTTTTCACTTTATTTTTTTAGGTTTAAGTTTTAGTTTTTATTTTAGGTTTATTTTAGGTTTTTTTAGTTTAGGTTTAAGTTTATTTTAGTACATTTAATTTTATTTAGTTTATGTTTATGTTTAGGTTTAGTTTATTTTAGGTTTTGGTTAAGGTTTAGTTAATTTAATTTAGGTTTAAGTTTGTTTTTTTAAGGTTTAGGTTTTATTTTTATTTATTGTAGGTTTTATTTTAGGTATATTGGTTTAGGTTTTATTTAGTTTATTTTATTTATATTTTATGTTTATTTATTTTTTATTTTATGTTTAAGTTTTATTTTATTTAGATTTTTATTTTAAGTTTGTTTTACTTTTAGTTTAGTTTATGTTTTCTTTATTTTAGTTCTTATTTTATTTTATTTTCTTTAGGTTAACATCAGTTTAGGTTTAGGTACAGGTTAGGTTTAGTTTAGGTTTAAGTTTATTTTTTTTTATTTTTTTCTTTTATTTAGGTTTAGAATTTATTTATTTATTTTATGTTTAGGTTTTATTTAGTTTAGGTTTAGGTTTTAGGTTTTAGGGTTTACAATTTAGGGTTTAGGGCAGATTTGGTTTAGGGCCTGGTTTAAGGCCAGGTCTTAGGGTTTAGGATTTAGGATTTAGGGTTTATTATTTAGGGTTTAGGGTTTGTTGAGGGTTTGGGGTTTGTGGCAGGTTTAGTGTTTGGTTAGTTTTAGTTTAGTGTTTAGTGTTATGATATGGTTTAGGTTTTTATTTTGTGGCAAGGTTTAGTGTTTAGGGTTTAGGTTTAGGGTTTTAGGTTTAGGGTTTGTGGTTTAGGTTTTAAGTTTATTCATTTTAGTTTATTTATTTTAGTTTAGGTTTATGTTGATTTTTTTTTTGTTTATTTTAGGTTTAGGTTTTAGTTCGGGTTTAGGTTTTATTTTTTATTTATTTCTACATTATTAGGTTTTAGGTTTAAGTTTGTATTTAGTTTTTATTTATTTTATTTTAGGTTTATTTTATGTTTATTTTATGTTCAATTTTTATTTTATGTTTATTTTATGTTTATTTTATTTAGGTGTATTTTATTTTTTAGTTTAGTTTAGATTTTCATTTAATTTATTTTAATTTAGTTTTTTTATTATTATTTTATTTTATTTTAGTTTTAATTTATATTTTATTTTATTTTTTAGGTTTTGTTTTTATTTTATTTATTTTTTGGTATTATTTAATTTAGGTTTAGCTTTTAGGTTTTAGGGTTTAAGGTTTAGTGTTTAGGGTTTAGGTTTTAGGGTTTACTGGTTTAGGGTTTAGGGTTTATTTATTTTAGTTTAGTTTATTTTAGGTTAGGTTTATGTTATTTTATTTTGTTTATTTTATGTTTAGGATTTTTTTTAGTTTTTTTAGGTTTTATTTTTATTTTAGGTTTATTTTTTAGGTTTAGCTTTTATTTCATTTTAATTAATTTAATTTTAGGTTTATTTTATTTTATTTTAGTTTTATTTTATTTAGATTTTTAAATTTTAGGTTTATTTTATTTTTATTTTAATTTTGATTTTGATTTATTTTATTTTATTTTAGTTATCATTTTTATTTTATTTTATTTTAAGTTTAGGTTTAAGTTTAAGTTTAGGTTTTATTTTATGCTTTTATTTTATTTAGGTTTTTTATTTTTAAGTTTATTTTATTTTTTTAGTTTGGATTAAATTTGAATTAATTTATTTTAGTTTAGTTTTTATTTTTATTTATTTTATTTTAGTTTAGGTTTTGTTTTTTTTTATTTTATTTTATTTAGGTTTAGTTTAGGTTTAGTTTAGGTTTAGGTTTTAGTTTAGGGTTTTATTTTATTTTATTATTATTTTTTTAGGTTTAGTTTTTATTTTGTTTATTTTAGTTTTTTATTTACTTTTGTGGTTTTGGGTTTTAGGACTTGGGTTTTGGCCTGTTTAGGGTTTGGGGTTTAGGGTTGAGTTTAAGGTTTAGGTTTTATTTATTTTATTTTAGTTTATTTTAGGTTAGGTTTATGTTTATTTTATTTTGTTTATTTTAGGTTTAGGTTTTTTATTTTTTAGGTTTATTTTTTTTAAATTTAAGTATATTTTTTGGATTTAGGTTTTTATTTAATTTAATTTTAGGTTTATTTTATTTTTATTTTATGTTTAGTTTTTGGTTTAAGTTTAGGTTTTTTTTTTTAGCTTTTATTTTATTTAGGCTTTTATTTTAGGTGCATTTTATTTTTTCATTTATATTAATTTTAATTTAATTTATTTTAGTTTAGTTTTATTTAAATATATTTTATGTTAGTTTAGTTTTTATTTTATTTTATTTATAGTTTATTTAGGTTTTTGGTTTTAGGTTTTTTTTTATTTTTTAATATTATTTTATTTAGGTTTAGTTTTTTATTTTATTTGGTTTTATTTAATTTTGCTTTGTGGGTTTTGGGTTGGGTCTTGGGTTTTGGGTTTAGGGTTTGGGGTTTAGGGTTTAGTTTTATTTATTTTAATTTATTTTAGGTTAGGTTTATGTTTATTTTATTTTATTTATTTTAGGTTTAGTTTTTTTAGTTTGTTTAGGTTTTATTTTTTTTATTTGTAAGTTTATTTTTTGTGTTTAGGTTTTATTTAATTTAATTTTAGGTTTATTTTATTTTATTTTATGTATAGTTTTATTTTATTTAGGTTTTATTCTAAGTTAATATTTTTAATTTAGTTTAGGTTTTTTATTTATTTATTTTTTGATTTAGTTTAGTTTAGCAATTTTGGGTTTATTTTTTCTTTAATTAGTTTATTTTATTTATCTTAGAGTTTAAGGGTTTAGGTTTAGGGATTAAGGTGTTTTAGGTTTAATGTGGTTTAGGTGGTTTAGTGTTAGGGGTTAGGTTAGTTTAGGGTTAAGTGGGTTTGTGTATTTAGCTAGTTTGGATTTAGGAGCAGGGTTTAGGGTTTAGGATCAGGGGTCAGGGGTTTGGTGGGTTTAGTCAGTTTGTATGTATGGTCAGTAGAGTTTAGGGTTTAGTGGTAGGGCACAGGATTTAGGATTTAAGGGTTTCTTTTAAGGTAGGTTTTGAGTTTATTTTATTTTATTTAGTTTATTTTATTTATTTTATGTATTTATTTTAGTTTAGTCTATTAGTTTATTATTTAGGTTTAGGTTTAGGATTGTGTTTATTTTTGTTAGTATTTTTATTTTATTTTAAGTTTAGGTCTTTAGGTTTTAGGTTTAGTTTAGGTTTTAGGTTTTAGTTTAGGTTTTAATTTATTTTCTAGGTTTATGTTTTAGGTTTTATTTTAAGTTTATTTTATAGTTTAGCTTATGTTTATTTTAGTTTGTTTATTTTATTTAGTGGGTTTAGGTTTTGTTTATTTTTTGGTTTAGGTTTGGGTATTTTTATTTTAGTTTAGTTTATGTTATTTAGATTTATATTTATTTTATTTTGTTTATTTTAGGTTTTATTTTTTTTAAGTTTAGGGTTTAGTTGTATTTTAAATTAATTTTAAGTTTATTTTGGTTTAGGTTTTATGTAGTTATTATTTTATTTTATTTTAGGTTTATTTTATTTTTATTTTGCATTTAATTTTATTTTTTATTTAGGTTTTCTATTTTATTTATATTTTCTAATTTATTTTGTGGTTTTATTATGTTATTTTAGTTTAGTTTCATTTTTATTTTTTTGTTAGGTTTAGGTTTATGTTTAGGTTTAGGTTTTTTTATTTGTTTTATTATTTTATTTTGGTTTATGTTTTATTTCTTTATTTTATTTTAGGCTTTATTTAGTTTAGTTTAGGTTTTAGCATTCTAGGGTTTTGGATTTAAGGTTTTTGGGTTTAGGTTTTAGGGTTTATTTTAGGGTTTAAGGTTTGGTGTTTTTTATATTTTGTCTTTTTTTTTTATTTTTTTAAATTAAGTAAACTCGTAGGGTTTAGGGTTTAGGGTTTATGGTTTTAAATTTGGTTTAGGGTTTCTGTTTAAGTTTTCTTTAAATTAAGTAAACCGATAGGTTTAGTTTTATTTAGTTTATTTATTTATTTTATTTTATTTTTTTATTTTATTAAATTTTGTTTATTTATTTTAGGTTTATTTAATTTTGTTTAGGTTTTTTTATCTTAGTTTATTTTTGGATTAAAATTTAGGTTTATGTTTAGTTTTTAGTTTATTTTTATTTTATTCTTTAGGTTAAGGTTTTATTTCTTATTTTTAGGTATATGTTTAGGTTTTTATTTTATTTTTTTAGGTTTAGGTTTTTAGGTTTTTTTTAGTTTAAGTTTAGGTTTTTTTTTAGTTTATTTTATTTTATTTAGTTTATGGTTTAGATTTAGGTTTTATTTATTTTGTTTAATTTATTTTAATTTAAGTTTTTGTTTATTTTATTTTGTTTATTTTAGGTTTATGTTTTTTTTTAGTTTAGGGTTTAGGTTTTATTTTTTTTATTTTTAGGTTTATTTTAGGTTTTGGTTTTTATTTTATTTAGGTTTAGTTTTTTTTTCTAACAGAGAACAAATTAAGATTCAATATTTCTTCTTTTCGATTTCATTAACCAAGTAGCACATTAAGTTTTCTAAGACACACGTGATGACATAGATAAAAAATGAGCATGCATAGAGCAAATCAAAAACCCTATATAACTTGAACCATCTCTACCAGAAGATACAATTCCATAACTAGCAGATTGGATCGACCATTCTTCAATTTCTCCAGTTCCAATCAGAACTACCTCTACCTCTCGAGTAGCATGATCCACCAACATATCCCCGATCTCTCCCTCTGCGATAGCAATGGCTTTAACCTCAATTGCTTCTCCTGCCTCCATATCCACCACTGCTCCGACTACAACCTCCATATCCACCAACACCTCCAGATCCCCCACCACCACTCCGATAACCGCCACCTCCTGTTGGCTTAATGAGCCTCATGTTCAATCTAATCAACTTTGATGATAACAAGCAAATGCTTCGATGTTCTAATGTATGTTTTATGTGTTTTAAATATATTAATTGCTAATTACATATCCAATATGTCTCATAATATGTTTGAGAAATTGCAAGAATAAGAATGAAAGATTGATCAAAATGGATAATGTGAAGCTCAAGATACAATATTTTAGGTTATATGCATTTATAACTATCTTAAAAATTCATATGAGTTCATTGACATGAATCAATTTTCTCACAAGTTAACATATATTATTATTTTTATTTTAAATAATGATAATGAGGTTAATTTATATAAATCTCTATCTAATTAACATTCAATTATATGTTTCATACATAGCATTTGAATTGACAAAATAATAAATGATAATAAATTATTACTATTAAGTGTAATTAGTTTATATATTTAGTATAATTAAAAATTTTAATTTAATTTTAAGATTATATGATAACTAACATATGTATGATTATACATAAATTATATCATAATATTTGAATGTCATATTTCAAAATTAACAAAAATATGTGGAATGTGGTATTTTAGCCAAAGTAATCTTAAAATCAAGAAATTTATATCTGATTTCATCTCCAAAGATTCCTTGGATTTTTTTCTTTAATTTGAATTACATGATCCACGCTTGATTAAAATTGAATTTAATATGACTTTTCAAACATTAGATGATTTTAATAATGATTATATTTTATATGCTTTGAATGTACTAAGAGCCATATTTGATTATTTTTGACTTGCCCATGTGAATAGCCAAATTTTGGTTATTTAAATTTAATATTTATTTAAAATAAATTATATTTTTATTGAATATTAAATTATTATATGATAAATTGATCTTATAATAATATATATTTTGAAATAATTCAAGATGATCTTCTTGCTTATAAATAGCCCTCATCTCTCTTCAAGAAAGCATTCCTCATTCAAATTCAAAATCCCTCTAGCAAATCTAAGAGAGAAAATTTCTTAGATTTTCCTTCCAAGTGTTCTCCAAACATTACAAGATCAAATCCTTGGTTTGGAAGCTTCAACATCTTCAACTAAGCAAGCTTTCTCAAATTACTTGAATTTGTTTTCTTGATCTTAATCCCTTTTAGTTGTTCATACTATTTTCACCATCTATTTATTCTTTCCAATTTATACTTTTTGGTGGATTAGTCTTTGGACATCAAAGTCTAAGTTTTTCACATCAAAGTTTCTTCAATCATTTTTTTGTGAAAAAGTCTTGTGATAGTTTGTAGGATTTATTTAAAGTTGTTGAAATTTTTATTTTCCTACAAATTTGTTTTGGTTTCTTGAAATATTTCTTCATTAGTCTAATTAGAAAGATCATTTATTCTTAAATCTATTTTAGAAGTTTATTTTAAGCATTTTAAATTAATTTATTGTGCTAAAATTATTTTCATACTTGTTAGATCTCTCTTTAATTAAAAAAGCTTACTAGCCTACTTAGATCTATCATATACTAATTTTATTTAAGTATTTTGTGAACATTTACATTAATTGAAAGCATCTTTTGGTTAAAATAAAATAAATCATTCTTTGCTGAAATTTATTTTATTGTGCAAAAGAATATTGTGAATTTATTTTGAAATCATTTTATATTAGTCTACAAATTATAATAACATAAACATCTTAGTAAGATCACTTTAAGATATTTATTTTATTATTTCTTATCAATATTAAGTGAGCATCTTATCTTGCCAAAATTTTAAGTTGTAAAGTAATCATTTATAAGTTGTGAGATCACTTTTTGAATTGGATAGGTTGGTATATTTGTGAGAGATATATTTTATCAAAATTTATTATTTTGTATTTTTCTTTTCATGCTATAAAATTTATATTGGGGTTGTACTCGCCCCTTTGTAGGACAGTACATATTATTGTGGGGGTTATACTCGCCCCATTATAGGAGAGTACTATTTGTAAGCTATTTTGCATTTAGTGGATACCTAGCCAGGGGTGGCTATGCGTGGACGTAGGCTGGTTTTGGGGTTTGGCCAAACCACATAAAATTGTATTATCTCTCTTTACTTTTACGTACTTTTATTTTTGCTACATTAAGAATTGTATTTTAAAATTTTTAATATCCCACCCACCCTCTTGGGTGCTATACTGACTCACAATTGGTATCAAAGCCTAGGATCTTTTATTGGCTTAACATCCAAAAGTAGCTCTTTTCACTATGGCATAAGGTTTCCAAAAGGGTTCACTACTAGAGGGACAATTCACCTCAACTTCAACTTAGATAGTGTACCATTTGATTATTAGAAAAATATAATTAGTACATTTTAAGAGGTCAAGATGAAGGCATGTGGTATATGTTGACACATCAATATCATACACCCATGAAGAAGTAAATGGCATTAAAGTAGAAAAACTTTTGAGGAATGGATTGAAAGAGAACTTGATGAATTAAATGCTATGGCTTGTAATACTTTACATTGTGCTTTATTACCTAATGATTACATGAAAATTTCTATGTTAAGTACAACAAAAGAAATATGGGATAAACTCAATAAAACTTATGATGGAACTAGAGAAGTTAGAGATGCTAATATTAATAGACTTGTTCATGAATATGAGTTATTTCATATGTCTCCTTCTGAATCTATTTCTAATATATATACTAGATTCATGAAAGTAATTGTATTTTTTTGGAAAACATTTAAGAATCAAGACTTAGTCTATAAGATTCTTAAATGTCTTCCAAAAGAATGGGAACATAAAGTAATAGCTATTAGTGAAGCTAAGGATTTATCTACTTATCCACTTGATCAAATTTTGGGTTCTTTGATAGCACATGAATAGGTTATTGCTCAAAGGGATAAGATGGATAACTTAACCAAAAGAGAGAAGGAGAAAGGAAAAGCCATTATATTACAAGTTGATGATAGTGATGAACATAACACCTTCAGCTTGGATGGTGATAGTGATGAGGTGGTCATTCTATCCAAAAGGCTTGGGAACTTGCTAAGGAAGAAGATTCAAAGGTATAAAAAATCTAAAAACTATAAATTTCAAACTAAGGAATTTCTTGGAGGTGAAGGGATCATTTGCTACCATTGTAAAAAGCCAAGAAACATAACAAGTGATTGTCCAAACATTGTTGAATCAAAGAAGAAAGAGATTGATGTGGATAGAAGAAAAAATATGAAGGAGAAAAAGTACCACAAGAAGAAGAAGGCTTTATGGGACAATCCAAATTCAAATGAATCAAGTACTTGCTCATCCGATGAATAGGTCAACATATGTCTTATGGCAAATGGAGAATCTAACTTAGATTCTCAAGAGGTACCTAATGTTATATCTTATGATGAATTAGATAATGCTTTTAATAATTTAGTTATTTAATATAAAAAACTTAAAAAAATACAAAACCTTAGAAAATGAAAATAAAAATTTAGATATGCATTTTTGTGATTTAAAAAATGTATGTGATAATTTAAAAAGTGAAAATATTTATTCCTTGTATGTAAACTTGAAAGAGAAAATATCTTATTAAAAGCAAGATTAGAATTATGTTTGAAATCACAAGTTCATTATAATGCTTCATCAAGTAAAACATTTAATAAATATTATTTGCATCATACACATCCCACTCATATATCTTATAATTATTGTGCCATTTGCAAACACTAATGTTTGGTGCAATAATTATGATACAAAAGGGAATATTTCATTTGATTTTGCAAGTAAATTAGAAAACACTAAGAAATCATCTTATGTATCGGTACCAAAAGTTACAAGCACTACACAAACCACACATGCAAGATATCTTGCTGAATTTAGAATGTGGACCCAAACATGTTTGGGTTCCAAAAGTTAACATGTGATTTTATTTAGGAATGCCTTCAAAGAAAAATCAAAGAAGGCATGTGGTACTTGGATAGTGGATGTTCATATGAGAGATAAAAGTAAATTCATAACTTTAGAATTATGATGGAGGATTTGTTACATATGGAGATAATGAATCATTGGAATTGGTTATATTTGTAAGATAAAGTTTTTCTTGTAGAAGGATTAAAACATAATTTAATTTCTATTAGTCAATTATGTGATAAAGGTTTGAATGTAGTATTTCATGCATCATATTGTATTATAAAAATATTGAAAATGTTTTGTTAGCGATGACAAAGACATAAAAATATTTATGTCATTTATTTAGATAGCTTTCATTATGTGAATTTAAATTTACTTTATTTTAAAAGCACTCATGATGATATATATGGTTATGGCAAAGGAGACTATGCCATATAAACATGCACACACTTGATAAAATTGCTAAACTTGATTTAGTAGTTGAATTGCCTAAATTAAAATTTCATTTAAACTATGTTTGTGATGCATGTATTCATGGAAAGCATTCTAGAAGCTCATTTACAAGTAAAAATATTATTTCTACTTCAAGACCTCTAAAATTATTGCACATGGATTTATTTGGTCCAATTAGCACCACTAGCTTAGGTGGAAAAAATTATGGTTTTGTGATTATTGATGATTTCTCTAGATATATTTGGGTTTTGTTTGTAACTTGTAAGGATGATGCTTTTGTTGAGTTTAGGAAGTTTTCTAAATATATTCAAAGAGAACAAGGCCTTTTGATTAATAAGGTTCAAACTGATCATTATGGAAAATTTGAAAATAATATATTTGAGGATTATTGAGATTAACGTGGGATTAAACAAAATTTTTTTGCACCTAGAACTCCCCAACAAAATGGAGTAGTAGAGATAAAAAGTAGAATATTAAATGAATTAAGTAGATCTATGCTTGATGAGTAGAAATTGCAAAAATATTTTTTTGGCAGAAGAAATAAATACTACATGTTATGTGATGAATAGGATCTATTTTAGACCAATTTTGAAGAAGACACCCTATGAATTATTTTTTTGAAAGAACCCTAAGATTGAACACTTTCAAGTATTTGGACATAAATGTTTTATTTTGAATAATGGAAAAGGGCATTTAGGTTAGTTTGATTACAAATCAGATGATAGTATTTTCTTAGGATACTCTTTTTCTAATAGATCTTATAGAGTTTTCAATAAAAGAAATCATTTTTTTATTTATTTTCTTTTTAGGTTTTATTTAGTTTAGGTTTAGATATTTAGCTTTTTAGGGTTTAGGGTTTAGGGTTACTTTAGGGTTCAGTGTTTAGGTTTTAAGGTTTAGGGTTTGGGGTTTAGAGTTTAGGGTTTAGGGTTTAGGGTTTAGTGTTTATGGTTTGGGGTTTAGGATTTAAGATTTTATGTTTAGGTTTTAGGGTTAGGGTTTAGGGTTTATGGTTTAGAGTTTATAGTATTTTAGGCTTAGGTTTTTTTAATGGAGAACAAATTCGATAAAACATTTATTTTTTCAATTTCATCAACCAAGTAACCACCAAGATTTCTAAGACAAAGTGATGACATGGATCAAAATGAGCATGCATATAGCAAAAAACCCTAAATAATTAGAATCATCTCTAATATAAAGACATAGTTCCATAAGCGTAGATCGGATTGGCCATTCTTCGCTTTCTAGTTCATCATAATTACCCCAACCTCTCAAGTAGAGAGATCACGTTCATAACCCTAATCTCCTCCGCCATAACCACCCCAACCTGAGATCCACCATCATATCCTCGATCTCCCTCTACCACCCCCCATCAGTAACCTCTATCGCCTCCATAACCACCATGCCCACCACCACCTCCATATCCACTAACACCTCTAGATCCCCACCACCATGGTAATCACCTCCCTTCACCTCCACCGCTAGATCTAGACTGAGGCCGGTTGATGGTGATGTTCTTACCATTAAGGTTGTGCCCATTCTTAGGGTTTAGGTTTATTAGGTTTTAAGGTTTAGGTTTATTTTTTAATTTATTTTGTTACTTTAGCTTTAGGTTTAGGATTTTGGGTTTAAGGTTTAGGGTTCAAGGTTAGGGTTTATTATTTAGGGTTTAGTGTGTAGGTTTAGGGTTTAGGGTTTAGGGTTTAGGATTTAGGATTTAAAGGTTTTTTTTTAAATTAAGTAAACCGATAGGTTTAGGTTTATTAAGTATATTATATTTTTTTATGTTATTTTACTTTATTTTTAATTTATATTTAGGTTTTTTTTTATTTTATTCATTTTAGTTTATTTATTTTGGATTTTTATTTTAGTATATTTTTTAGGATTAGGTTTATTTTTTCATTGAGTTTTATTTTATTTTCTTTTTAGGTTTATGTTTTACTTTTTATTTTAGGTTTATGATTTGATTTTATTTTATTTTTTTAAAGGTTTAGGTTTTGGTTTTATTATAGGTTTATTTTTAAGTTTTAATTTTAGTTTAGGTTTAGGTTTATTTTAGTTTATTTTATTTTATTTAATTTAGGTTTTGGTTTAGGTTTTATTTATTTTAGTTTAGTTTATTTTATTTTAGGTTTAGGTTTATTTTATTTTTTTATTTTATATTTATTTTAGTTTTAGGTTTTTTAGTTTATGGTTTAGATTTTATTTTTATTTATTTTCAAGTTTATTTTATAGGTTTAGATATTTATTTAGTTTTTTTTTATTTTATTTTAGGTTTATTTTATTTTTATTTTACATTTAGTTTTATTTTATTTAGGTTTTTTTCTAAAGTTTTTTTTTTTTTTAGTTTAGGTTTTATTTATTTTATTTTTTTTACATTTTTATTTTCTTTCATTTTAATGTTTAGGTTTAGGTTTTACTTTATTTCATTTTATTATTTTATTTATGTTTAGGCTTTTTAATTATCTTATTTTAAGTTTTATTTAGTTTAGGTTTAGGTTTTATGTTTTGAAGGTTTAAGGTTGAGGGTTTAGAGTTTTAGGATTTAAGGAGGTTTAGGGTTTATGGTTAGGGTTTAGGATTTAGAGTTTATCATTTAAGATTTTGTGGTTAAGCTTTAGAGTTTAGGGTTTTTAGATTTTAGGGTTTAAGATTTAGGGTTAGCTAGGTTTAGGGTTAGTTTAGTATTTAGGTTTTGGGGTTTAGGGTTTAGTCTAGAGGTTTTCAAGTAGAGAGCTTATTTTAGTTCTAAGGAGACTGATTGTTGCCTGTCATAAGATGGGAGGCAAGTTTGAACCCACCTGAAGACCCTTTTTCCATAGAAGGCCTACCAAAGAGGATCTTATCGCCTTATTAATTATAAGGAGAGCCCAATGCTTCCAATTAATAGGATCTACTTAAGAAAATATTATAAATCATGTTTGAAAATAATTATCATCAATGAAAATTCCATTTTGAATTCAATCTCTTCAATCTTGAAAGTATTCTTGTTTGCGAACCTGCCATGATGTCCTTAGAGTAAGTGTAATGAACTCAAGCGATGTCCTACCCTTCATCGACACAAAATAAATACAAACTACACACAAACATATAAAATAAACACATATCTTTTATCTCGAGCTACTCTAAGTTGAGATAATGCCCCCAACAACACTCACTCAATAGATGCTTTTGGTCGGGCTGACGTGATACCCTGCTAGTTTGTCACACTAGTGGTATTCTTATTTTAGAGGATGTAAGTCTGATATGCTTTCCTTCATTACTTGGCCATTACACATCGATGAGCACCTTAGTTTGGTAGGCCTTATTATGCGGTATAAGCTACCTCATATTGGCTTTATTTAAGAAGATGTGAGTATGTTACTCTTTCTTCTTAGATTAGCCTTCCACTAATTGGGTTAAGTATATTTGAGTTTTAGGATAAGTCCCCTAGAGACTCCTTCACTCCTGATAGCTTCAAGTTTGGGTCAAATTCTTCTTTGGGGCTCCCCGCTTAGTAGTCACTCTAGGTCAAATAGCATATGTCTCACCGATGATAGACTATCCTGATGATCAGTTTCGCTTGAAAATTGTAAGCCTATAACTTTCTTTCTAGATTGATTATTGCACACCGACGGGCACCTTAGGTTGGTTGGTTCTCACTATGCTGATGAATACCCCACTCATGCTAATAGGTACACCTTAGGTTGGTTGGTTCTTGCATCTTAGGATACAACACTCATGGCAGATCTAAGTCTGCTACGCTTTCTCCTTGAGTTAGCCATCATACACTTATAGGTTTTTTTTCTAGGGCTTATGATAACTCCCTTAGAAACACCTCCCCTATTAACACTATATTTGAATCACATCTTTTGTGACCCCATTTAGACACTACCCGGTTACTATTAGATTGGACAGTTCCCCTTTCCTATTAACCACCCTTTGGTTGCAGAATCTGTCTTGAGGATGTGCAGATTTTCCCTTGGTCCAGTAAATCTGAGATAGGTCAAGGCTGACATAGTCGCTTCTTAGTGTGGTCCCTTGCACACCAATAGGGTCCATGCAAACATATAAACAAAGTATATATTCAGCTATGGATTAGGAGGACACCCCTAGTGGTACCTTTTCCCAAGCAGACATCCTATCTTTAGGGTAGTGTCTGCAAAACTCCCTATAAGAATTGCCTGATTACTCTTGAGTTCATATAAGTCCCTAGGGACATTCACTCAGTAGTCTCCCCTTAGTCGGGTTCTATTTGTTGAGCTACCAACAAGTCACCCCAGCGGTTGTTCCTTGCTTAAGAAGATGTAAGTCTACTATGCTTCTTCCTAGCACAGCCATTGCACACTGAAAGGCAACCCCTTAGGCTGGTTAGCCCTACCCCACAGCAAGTAGACTATCCCTTTGGATTTATAAATCTGAGATAGGACAAGTCCGATATAGCCTCTTCTCAGTGGGTCCAACGCACACCGACATGGTCCATAAATTAAATCAATCAAATTTGATCGAGCTCACATCCCCAGTAGATATGCCTTCAATTCAAAATCAAACTAAACCAAACAAACCATATCAAATCATGTGAAATTAAGATAAAATTAATCTTGACTACTTTTGAGTAGACATAAGTCCCCAATGACATTCACTCAGTAGTCGCCCTAGGTCAGGTTTGATTTGTTGTGCATCCAACAAGTCACCCCAGTGGTTGTTCCTCACTTTAGATGATGTAAGTCTACTACGCCTTCTTCCTAGCACAACTGTTGCACTCCAAAAAGAATCCCCTTAGTTTGGCTAGCTCTACCCGCATTAGTAGACTATCCCTTTGGATTTGAAAACTGAGGTAGGTCAAGGCTAATATAGCCCCTTCTGAGTGGTTCCATCACACACTGATAGGGTCCATAACCTGATCTAATTTTTCCTAGTGGAGTTAAATCACACCCTTCTCCTTAGTGGAGCCCCAAATCATATATAAACAAGTCAAGCAAACAAATCAAATTCAAAATCAACCTCCTTAGTGGAACCAAATTAAAGCAACTCCCTCAATAGAGTCTAAATCAATAAAATCCAACCAAACTCTTATCCCCAATAGATACATTCCCAACAAACAAATCTATGAAATCAAACTCAAATCCCAATCCCCAACAGATAGCCCAAACCTGCTTCCCTAGTGGAAGATTCATATACCCGATCCTCAACGAACTCAAACCCATATCTCTAGCAGATGTGCCTCCACATTAGTTAAAACAAAATTAATTAAAGTCAATTTGATCTTAACTCATGGTAAATTATATTCTTATCCCCAAATGATCTTCTTTCTAGAAATCATATAGTCAAATTAAATTCAAACCATATCTCCAGAGATTTTCTTCTTCTATGGGCTCACATAGACCCTCATATGTCATGTCCAATGCATGTGTGATCCCCTAGCGGATCTCCCTCCATGTCCTTGACATGGAATTCTCATCAAATCTTATTTCTTCTCTATGAAAATGTTTATACTTCAACCAAAAGACTAACAAAGTATTCATTTATATTACATCATCTTAACATTGTAATCAACATTTTATGATTTGTGATGGTGCAAGCTCAAACTAACTATACAATATCACGCTAAACATATTATAGTGTGGATTAACACACTATATTATATTATAATATATGATGTTATATTATAATTTGCTATAATATAAAATATTATCTAACATTACACCTCATTAAAATCACTTAAAAGGAACAAATAACAAAATTAATCAAAATATGAATAATGTTCACTTTGGATGTAAAATTGTTTATTTTCTATTAGAAATGGACCAAAATAGCATAATTTTGGTGTTGCTTGGTGTGTGCTGTGAATTTGGCAAAAATTCTTCCATCTCAACCTACAAATTAACATTTTTATTAGTTTTGACCCAATGTATTATAACAAAAGTAAAACATACTAAAATGTACAATAACATTTACTAACACACCACCACATTCATATATATGTGAAGGTATATTGTTATGTACATTATATTTTAATATGCTTTCATATAATATATTATCTTACATTACACCTTAAAATGAAAAACTTTTAGCAAAAAATTATAAAATTTGGTTGAAAAATGAACATTTATTTTGGATGTAAAATTCCATTCTTTTGATTAAATAACACACCATAGCACACCCCCAATGATATTCTCTAAAGCTTACCTTAAATTTGGCCAAATCCCATCATCCCAACCTATAAATTAGCATTTTTATGAATTATACCAACACAAACTCTACTACATCATACTATAATAGACTAAAATTTGCTAAACAATAAGTATTAATAGACAATACTATGCTATAATGCATGATGCTACACTATGTTTTGGCATCCTATATGATAATACACTATAACATATTATATTATATTATATTGCATATCACATCACAAGGGAATTCTTATGATTAAAAATCATAAAATTAATCTAAATAATAAAAAACTATATGTTTTAGTTGTATCACTTACATATTTTAAATTGTAATAATATATTATGATGCCATGCTCTACCTATTATGAATATGGCCAAATTCCACCATTTTAAAGTATAAATCAACATTTTTATAAATAATGCTAGTGCAAGCTCGATTGCATGATTATAAAATACTAAAAGAATTTAAATTATGTAGAACAATATATTATGATATATGATGTTATACTATGCTACAACATATAATATTTATTTTGAACATAAAATCTTACTTTTTAGACTACAAGTGGCATAGCACACCTTTGGTACTAAAACCTAATTCCCACTTCAAATTTAATAAATTTCATCATCTAATTTGTTAAATCAAAATTTTATGATTTAAATTAATATAGACTATAGGCATAATTCCATAATATACTAGAACATTTCAAAACATCTTATAACATCCAAAATCACATTAGTACATGCTCAAATATATGATGCAACATTATACTATAATATATGTTATTATAAAATGATTTAGGTTAGGGTTTATGGTATTCAAATCTCTAATAGTCAAGGTTAGGGTTTATGTTATAATAATATTTATTTTCTTAGGTTTAGGTTTTTTTTTATTTTAGGTTTTTTTAGTTGAGGTTTAGGTTTATTTTAGATTATTTTATTTTATTTAGTTTAGGGTTTAGGTTTAATTTATTTTAGGTTTAGGTTTAGGTTTTATTTATTTTAGTTTAGGTTTCTTTTATTTTATTTATTTTAGGTTTAGGTTTTTTTTAGTTTAGGGTTTAGGTTTTATTTTTATTTATTTTTTATTTTATTTTAGGTTTTATTTTTATTTTATTTTTTATTTTTACATTTAGTATTTTAATTTTAGGTTTATTTTATTTTTTTTTGTTTAGTTTAGTATTTATTTGATTAGTTTAGATTTAAGATTTGGTTTAAGTTGGTAGGTTTAGGTTTAGTTTAGTTTTAATTTTATTTAATTATAAGTTTAGGTTTTATTTAATTTATTTAGATCATTGTTTAGTTAGGTCATTTTGTGGTGGGGTCCAGGTTATAGGGCCCAGGGTCTTCCCAGTAGGGCTAGGGTCAGGAGGAGTTAGGGTTTAGGGTAGGGCCCAGGATCAGGTAAGTAGGTAGCTCAGTTTTAAAGCCCAGGGTAAGAGAGGGTTTAGGGTTTATAGTTTAGATTAGAGCAGTTTCAGTAGTTGTGGGTAGGATGGGTTATGGAGGATAGGTTTAGGTGAGGGTTTAGGGTAATAGTTTTAGGGTGTGGGGTTAGTTTTATGGTTTAGCTTTAGGGTTAGGGTTAATTTTTTTAAAAAATTAAGTAACCCAAGGTTTATGTTTATTTAGTTTATCTTTATTTATTTTAAATTATTTTATTTTATTTAGGTTTATTTAGTTTTTTATTTTATTTTATTATCAGTTTTTTATTAATGTTTTATTTTTTTTATTTAGGTTTTTAATTTTTAGTTTAATTTAGGGTTTTATTTATTTTAAGGCTTTTGGGTTTTGGTTTTATGGTTTAAGGTTTAGGGTTGTAGGTTTGGGGTTATAGGATTAGTTTAGGGTTTTTTTTAAATTAAGAAACCCTAGTTTAAGGTTTATTTAGTTAATTTTATTTTTTAGTTTATTTTACTTTATTTTTTATTTTATTTATCTTTTATTTTTTTTATTTATTTTATTTTATTTTAAGTTTATTTATTTTAGTTTAGGTTTCTTAATTTTGTCATTTTAGGTTTAGGTTTATTTATGCCTATTTTATAGTTTAGTTTTGTTTTTATTTTAACTTTAGGTATATATTTTATTTTTTATTTAGGTTTTTTAGGTTTTATTTTATTTTGTAGGTAGTTATTACTTTAGGTTTATTTTAGGTATAATTTTAGTTTAGGTTTAGGTTTATTTTTAGTTTATTTTATTTTATTTATTTAGGGTTTAGGTTTAGTTTATTTGTGCATACATTTAGGTTTTATTTATTTTAGTTTATTTTATTTTAGATTAAGTTTAGGTCTATTTTATTATGTTTATTTTAGGTTCATGTTTTTAGTTTATGGTTTAAATTTTTTATTTTTTTTTTTTATTTAGTTTTATTTATTTAGGTTTTAATTTTTAGGTTTATTTTATTTTAGTTTAATTAAATTTATTTATTTTAGTTTAGTTTTATTTTTTTATTTTAATTTTAGATTTAGGTTTAGTTTAGGTTTAGGTTTAGTTTAGGTTTTTATTTTATTTTATTTTATTTTATTTATGTTTAAAATTTTATTTATTTTATTTTACATTTATTTACTTTAGGTTTAGCTTTTTTTTTTTAGGTTTAGGTTTAGGGTTTTGGGTTTTAGGTTTGGGGTTTATGGTTAGGGTTTAGGGTTTGTTTGTTTTTTAGGGTTTACCATGGATTTAGGGTTTAGGGTTTGTGGTTTAGGATTTAAGGTTTAGGGTTCAGCAGGGTTTGTGTATGGGTTTTAATTTTTAAATTTTTTTAACTTTTTTTAAAATTAAGTAAACTAGTAGGTTTATGTTTATTTAGTTTATTTTATTTATTTAATTTATTTAAATTTTATTTATGTTTAATTTTATTTTTATTTTTACTTATTTTTTAATTTAGTTTATATTTTAGGTTTTTTTATTTTAGGTTTATTTTTTTTTCATTTTAAGTTTAGTTTTTATTTTTTTAATGCTTTTTATTTTTAGTTTAGTTCAACTTTTATTTAATTATTTTAGTTTAGTTCTTATTTTATTTTAGTTTCTTTGGTTTATGTTTAGTTTTAGTTTATTTTTATTTTATTTTATTTATTTTATTTTATGCTTTTATTTATTTTATTTTTAGTTTTATTTTAGTTTAGGTTTAGGTTTAGCTCTAGGGTTTAGTTAGGTAGGTTTAGATTTTAGGGTTTAGGTTAGTTAGGTTTAGGGTTTAGGGTTTGGGTTTTAGGGTTTAGGATTTTAGGGTTTGGTTTTGGGTAGGATTTAGGGTTTAGGGTTGGGTTTATTTTAGGGTTGGTAGGGTTAGGGTTTTAAATTTTTTTAAAATTTTTAATTTAGGATTTAGTGGTTGGTTTGTTTAGGGTTTTAAAAAAAAAGAAAATCAGTAGTTTAATTTTATTTGGTTTATTTTAGTTTATTTTATTAATTTTATTTATTTTATTTAAGTTTTTTTTATTTTATTTTGTTTAGTTTATTGATTTTAGTTTATTAATTTCATTAAGTTTTTTATTTTAGTTTATTTTTAAGATTTAGGTTTAGGTTTATTTATAATTTTAGTTTTATTTTTTTATTTTTTTATTTTTTTTAAGTTTAAGTTTTATTTTCTATTTTTAGGTTTAGGTTTTTATTTTATTTTTTTATGTTTTGGTTTTAGGTTTTTATTTTATGTTTATTTTTAAGATTTATTTTTTAGTTTAAGTTTAGGTTTATTTTTAGTTTATTTTAGGTTTAGGTTTATGTTTAGGTATTTATTTTTAGTATATTTTATTTTAATTTAGATTTAGGTTTATTTTATTTTTATTTTACATTTAGCTTTTTTTAGTTAGGGTTTAGGTTTAATTTTTATTTATTTTATGTTTTATTTTGGTTTATGTTTAGGTTTAGATTTTGTTTAATTTTATTTTATTTTATTTTAGGTTTAGTGTTTACTTTATCTTTTTTAATTTTTTGTTTTAGTTTAGTTTTATTTATTTTATTTTAGTTTAGTTTTATTTTATATTTTATTTTCATTTTAGGTTTATTTTGGTTTGGTTTAAGTTTTAGTTTATGTTCATTTTATTTTATTTTATTTATTTATTATTTATTTTTTTAGGTTTTATTTACTTTAGGTTTAGGTTTTTAGCTTTTTAGGGTTTAGGGTTGAAGGTTTAGGGTTTATGGTTAGTTTAGGGTTTAGGGTTTGGGATTTAGGTTTTGTGGGTAGGGTTTAGAGGTTAGGTTAGGGTTTAGGGTTTTGGGTTTTAGTTTTGGGTTTGTGTTTAGGGTTTAGGTTTAGAGTTTAGGGTTCTGGGTTGAGGGTTTAGGGTTTAGGTTTTGGTTTATGATTCAGGTTTTAGTTTAGGGTTTAGGCTATTTATTTTTATTTTGTTAACAAATAACAAATTCAGGTTCAATATTTTTTCTTTTTGATTCCATCAACTAAGTAACACACCAAGTTTTCTAAGATAAAAGTGACAACATAGTTTAAAAATTAGCACGCATAAAGCAAATCAGAAACCCTAGATAACTTTTATAAAGAAGTTCCATAAGTAGCAGATCGGATCGACCGTTATTCAGTTTCTCCTGTTCCTATCAAAACCACCTTGGCCTCTCGAATAGCGGGATCCACCATCATATCCCCAATCTCTCCCTCCGCCACCACCACGTAACCTCTATCGCTCCTTTCGCTTTCATAACCACCATTGCTTCGACCAGCTTTATATCCACCAAAGACCTCTAGATCCCCACCACCATTATGATAACTCCTTCACACCACACCGATATAAACCGATCCTAGTTAACAATGATGTTTATCCAAGGTTCCCATTCTTAAGGTTTAGGTTTATTAGGTTTTAAGGTTTATGTTTTATTATTTATTTATTTTTAGGTTTAATTTTTAGGTTTAGGTTTTTATTTTATTTTATTTTAGGTTAATTTTATTTTTCTTTTACATTTAGTTTTTATTTTATTTAGGTTATTTATTCTTAAGTTTATTTATTTTTTTTGTTTAGTTTAGGTTTTTTATTTATTTTATTTTAGTTTATTTTTGTTAGTTTATTTTATTTTATTTTTTAGTTTAGGTTTAGTTTAGTTTAGGTTTTTATTTTATTTTATTTATTTATTTTATTTGATTTAGTTTTATTTATTTATTTTATTTTTTTAAGTTTTATTTAGTTTAGGTTTAGGTTTATATGTTTTTAGTGTTTAGTGTTTAGGTTTAGAGTTTAGGGTTTAGGGTTAGGGTTTTGGGTTTAGGTTTAGTGTTATTAGGTTTTTAGGGTTTTAGGGAGGTTTAGGGCGCAGGGTTAGTTTAGGGTGGAAGTTTAGGTTTTGGAGGAAGACTAGGGTTTAGGAGGGTTTAGGAGTAGGGTTTAGTTAGGGTGGGAGTAGAGTTTAGGGTTGGGTTTTGATTAGGAAGGGAGGGTTTAGGTTTAGGTTTAGGAGAGTAGGGTTAGGAGGAGGGAGTTGGTGGTGGGTTTGGTGGTAGTTAGGTTGGGTTTAAGATAGGTTTAGGGTTTAGGGTTTAGGGTTGGGTTTAGTTAGGGTTTAGTTTAGGTTTAGGGTTTAGGGTGGTTAGGTTAGGTTAGGGTTTAGGGTTTTTAGGGTTTTTTGAAAAGTTAAAATTTTATTACATAATACATGTTAAAAAAAACCAAAAACCACCACCAGCATACCTTAACAAGCCAAAAACTAAAACCAGCACACACAAAAGGAAGCCACCAACCACCAGAAACCAAAAATCCCAATTCAGAAGGATCAGCAAAGGTTTGGCCAGGACAACAAAAGGCTACAGTAAATTGGCCAAGAAGAAGAAAACAAAAACCAACAAAGAGAAAGGCATCCAACCAAGATTCATAGGACAACTAAAAGTCCTCCCACCAAAGAAGCTAAGTAAAACATTGATAAGGCGACCCCCAGAGAATAACCCATCATTAGTGACCAACAAAGGAAAGATCCCCATCAGCCATGGAAAAGAAGAAAACTAGCAAAACACCACACAATAGAGAAACAACCAACCAATCCAGCCATCCAACATAGCCTCCTAGCCAACCACCATAGTAGAAGAAAACCCAAGTCAATGTAAAGTCCAACAACAGCCATCAAGCTAAAATCACCCAAGATAGCCAAGAAAATAATAGCCACCAAAAAGCCCTCAACCAACCTAGAGCCATCAGAGCCAAGAGAGGAAGCCTAAAATAGGAAGAGGACAAAACCAAGAAATAAAATAGATTCAACAAATTGACCACCAAGCCACATTCAACAAGGCAGAAAGTAATAGCCAAACAAAACCTCCACCATTCAAAATGAGGCTGCTAAACCACCAAGTCCCCTAGATATGTCACCAAAAAAAGGAAAAATAGCCAAAACAACCAATTAGCAACCAACCTAACCAGCCAACACTGCTAGTCAACCCAACCAGCCAACAAAACCACCAATTTTAACCACCACAATAGCGGATCCAAAATATGTAAGTGAGCAACTAGCCTCGAAATGAGGCAAAACCCATACATGAGGAAAACCCAACAGCCAATAAAGCCACAACCCAAAAGGTGGTTATCAAAAATAGCCAAGGAAAAAATGTGGTAAAAACCCATCCAGGCAAACAGCAACCACCAGGCTAAAAAAACAAAATCAACTCAAGCTATAATGATAATAACCACCAAGGAGTAAACACTAGGCAAACCCAAAAGTAAAGGGTCAAAAGTAACAACTAGCTCCATCCAAAGTGTGAAAATATGCAAATAACCACAACCCAATTAGGGTTTAATAAAGGCAAACAAAAGCAAAGGCTCAAAAAATATAACACAAAAGAAACCAAGCCAAGAAATTATAATCTAAGATAAGGCAATCCAATATTATCCAGATTAACCAAGCCTCTTAATAGTTTAGGTAACATTTGGTTGTCAAATAAAGTGAAGTCAGTTAAGTTGGCACCTAAATTAGCCAAGAAATCAGATAGCATTACCTTCAAAGATGTGGGGAATTTTAAAACAAACTTGAAAAAGAAGATTTATTGTATGATTAAGGAGATAAAATAATTCAGCATTCCTATTTCTATTGGAATTAAGCATGTCAAAAAGAAAGAGAGCATCAACTTTATACGATGTTGAGAAAACTTCTATTCAAACAAGTTTCAATAGCCTTATTAACAAAAAAATAATAACAGTTTTGAGAGGATAGGCAAAAGCACAAATGACAATACCTTTAGAATCCCTAAAGATACCATCACAACCATATTTATTGGAAGCTAGAACCATCAATATTAACTTTAATCAAGTTGTCTTTAGGTTTGATCCAATGGATAATCTTAACACATTTATAAGGGTCCAAATTAGTGATGATACCCATGTTTTAGCCACAAATTTATAGCCTCTAAAATGAATGTTACTAATAAGATTAGCATTAAATATAGCATGAATTTTTTCTTTAGTTTTAGCAACGATCCTTCTATGGTTCATAGGAGTGCCATGATATTTAGCATCATTTCTATCCATCCGTGATGAACCGAGAAGGGTAATAGTAGTTAAAACTTTGATATGACCTTTCACAATTTTTTTTGATACAAACTTCAAGAAGTTAATATAAAGAAAGGGAACCACGAAAATAGTTGGAATTAAATAAATCATCATATCAAAGCCAAAATTTAGAAGCAATAGCACCATTGACAAAAAATAGGATTTACATTTTCAATATGAAAGCAACGATAGAATTTTGATGGTAAATAAAACCCTTTAGTCCATAGCAAAGAGTCCATAGAATAAAGTTATTTAAAATCCTCCAAGCTAAAACTAAATAGGAAATGGGAATGATATTGTTCCAAAGTTTAATAAAGACACGGAGGGTTTTTCTTATCTCTAATAAAATTCCAAACCTCTTTAAGAACAAAATCACCATTATAAGAAAGCTTAAAAGAATTTGATCAGTTTGTTAGAAGAAATGGGAATATTTCTAAAATTGTCAAAAAGAGAAATAGGGATATAATTCTCAAGTTTACTTTCATTCCAATTATTATTAAGCCAAAAGAGTTAACTTTGACAACAACATTAGAGTGGGTAGATAAAAGGGTTTCAATGGGTAGTTGCCAGCCCAATTGTCTTGCCAAAAGAAAGAGGTACCTGAATGGATGCCCCAAGATATTAAGGATTCAACAACCCATTTAATGGAGCAAAGCCTTTTCCAAACTGGAGAGTCACCAACTTTATAAGCACAGATAAGAGGGTGTTTACCTTCGCAATATTTCTCCATCATAAAATTAGCCGAAAGGTTATCATTCTCTATAAAATTCCACCAGAGCTTATGAGAGAAAGCGGTGATAGCTTCATGAATAGGTTTTCAACCTAGTGCAACTTCACCCAATGGATCAGAACATTTATGCCAAGATGTCCAATGCATTCTTTTGAGTTATTAGAGACCCAAAAAAATTTATTAATCAAGCGATCAATTTTGATGAGAGTAGCTTTAGTGGGGATTATAGTTTGAATCAAATAAAGAGGCATTGAATTAAGAGTGCTTTTAAGAATAGTGAGCCTACAACCAAAGGAAAGTAAATGGAATTCCAAAATGAAAATTTTATTTAAAATTTTTTGAATTAACTCATCAAAGAGATGGTATCATTTTGGGCCTTTAAAGAGAGGAACACCAAAGTACTTTAGAGGTAAGTGTTGATGCTTAAAATCAGTGATATGCAGTATTTATTTAATTTTATTATTGGAGATATAAGAGGAAGTGATAAAGCAGCTTTCATTATCATTGATAGAAAGGCCACTCTCTCTACCAAATTTATTTAGAAAATACTTGAGATGCTTGATATGATGAATAGAAGCATTGCAAAAAAATAATGAAATCATCTGCGAAGCTTAAATGGGAAACATGATGACCATTAAGAGTTTTGTAGTTCATACTAGCATTGTTAAAGAACAAATAATTAATGCTCCTAGATAAGTACTCAACAATGATAATAAATAATGTAGGAGATAAAGGATCCCTTTGTCCTAAGCCATGGGAAGAGGGAAAGAAACCCAATGCTTCCCCATTAAGCAAAATTAAAAACTAGGAATTATTAAGAAAATTTCTAATAAAATAAATAAATTTATCAAAAAGCCCAAATAAATTCAGAATATGGAAAATAAAGTCCTAAGAAATGTTATCAAAGGCTTAGGTAATATCTAATTTGAAAAGAATGTTGTGACCTCTATTCTTAGCATCAAGATCATGAATTAATTCTTTGGCTGATAAAATATTATCATAAATAGATCTACCTCTAACAAAACTAGTTTGGTTGAGAGAGATAATTTTATTAAGTAAAGGACTAATCCTATTGGTTAGAATTCTGGGAATCAACTTATTGAAGAAGGTGCAAAGACTAATAGGTCTAAAATCACTCAATAGTCAGATTATCTTTTTAGGTATGAGAATGATCAAGTACTACAAAATATCAAGGAAAAGGATTACCATTAAAAAATCAACCATAGCCTCAATCAAATCATTTTGAATGATAAACCAACACTTTTGAAAATTTTGAGTAGTGAAACCCTCCATACTAGTAATAGAATATATATTCATGCTATTAAGCACATTAGGCATATGGTAAGCAAATTATTAACATCATTAGTAATAATAGAAAGAATCAAAAATAAATTTTGAAATAGCTTCATAAGAACAACTCTTATTAAGCATATATCTAAAGTAATTAATTACTAATTCCTTAATATCATTATTCTTTGTAATCCAAACACCATTATCATCTTTAATTTTTTGAATATTATTCAAAGCTCTATTTTTATTAACTAAAGCATGGAAATACCTAGTATTCTTATCACCATCCGCAATATGCTTACTAGTAGCTTTTCAAGTAAGTCTCTTCCATATTTTGGAGTTAACAAGTTTTTTTTGCCTCTATCAAGTCACAAACTAATTTTTCCATATCTTTAATATTAGAAAAAAAGCTTTTAAATTAATGCTTGTTCCACCAACCCAAATTTTGTTTAAGTCTTTAAAGTTTAAACCAAAGTCTATTAATCCCCACAATCGAATTATCAGGATGTAAATGGGCTTTCCAATTATTAGCCACAACATCAAAAAAATTAATATGCTGAATCCACATGTCCTAAAATCTGAAAGGAGAGGATTTATGTATCTATTAAAATTATCTTTAATAGAAACAAGAAGAAGAGCATAATTAGACACGATTCTACTTAAATGATCAACATAAGTAATAGGACATTAAGTAATCAATGAGTAAAAAAAGAATCGGTCCAACCTTTGTCAAGTCTAGAGTTTTGCCAAGTATCCTTAAAATCAATATCAATCAAATTAAAATTAACGATCATATTTAGAAAATCTTCCATGGAATGAATATTGGAAGATCAGCCACCACTCATTCAGAAGAAAATAAAATAGTTTTGAAATCACCATGCACAAACCAAAGTTTGTTGATCGAGGTAGCAAAATTCCTTAAATTATCCCAAAGATGATTTCTACTAGATCTATAAGAAGATGCATAAACAAAAGAGCCCAAAACACAATAGTCAACATAAGAGATTTAGGCATTGGTAACTTGTTGAAAATCATCAATAATAGAAACCTTAATGAAATTATTCCTAAAACACCAAATCTTATTACTAACATTAGAGAAAATTTTATTGAAGCTGATCATTCTAGAAACATGGTTAATTTTATTAGCATGAATAAGAGGATCCAGAATAATAAGTAAATAAATATTATGAATGTGACAAAGATTTCTAATATGATTATGAACTGAGAGGGTACTAATTCCTCTAATATTCCAAACAAGAAATTTAAACATAAGTAAAATAAAAAGGGGTTAAGCAAAGTTTAATTAAGAGAGGAGTGAGAGGCTGCAGTAGATCTAGTGATTTTGGAGAATTTTGGAGAGTATTTTACACTCATTTCCTTTTTAGCATGATAAGTTTGAAAACCATTTTACCCCCTAGAGTCATCATCCAGCAAGATTTAGTAACATTGATCATAAATTTAATAGAATTCTCCAAGTGTTTGGAGGGGAGTTCACCCTCTTCCAAATCCATATTAAGTTGAAAAGTAGGATTAACATGAATATTAAGATTATAAATAAGAGACGGTGACAATTAGAACCATTTAAAGCACAAGTAGTTAAATCCGGATCAAAATTTTTTTCAACATGCTCAACATCATTTAAATCCTCATTAAAAGCTTCATTTTCATCAATCAAACTAGACATATATGTAAATAGAATCAGAGAAAACATAATCATTTTCCAATAACTTTGAAAATTTATTATTCTCTGCATTAGAAATATTCAAATTCAAAGAAGGAAAAAGAGGTAAATCATCCTACCCATTTTGAAAATCGAATCTATATTAATAGTAGAGTCAAAACTTGTTCAACAGATTAACCTCGATATCCAAGAAATCAACCTCAATAATAGCCTTAATACCATTCTTAAGATCCAGGTAGATTTTGAACATAAGTAGGATTGGCCTATGGGTAGAACAACATTCTCTTTAGGAGGATTTCATTTTTTTAAGTGGCAATGGAGAATTTTTAATTGTCTTGACCGTGAATTTTATAGTGGGAAAAAAAACTTGAAGGTTCTCCAATTCAAGCTTTTTAAAAATACCTATTTCTTTAGATCCAACTAAACTTCCTTAGGTTTTTTTAGTTATGCCTAATTCCATGAGGATCCGAGCCATAGAAGGCGAGATCGCATCACTTGGTTGAGTTGCAAAGGCGACCAAATATAGCCGATAAAAAAAGCACATGATGGGTAACAAAATGAATGCACATATTAAGAGATAACCACCGGGATAATAGAGAGATTCCTCCTTAATGTCAAAAAGAGGTGACCACTTCAACAACTCATTTGACAATTAAAGATGAAATAAGAATGACACAAAAATATGTGGATAATCTAGATCATTAGAAAGTTATATCAGGATATGCCAAGGGTCAATAAGACCATTCGAGAAAGCACTGATAAAATTGAGATTCTGGGAAACAGATTAGATCTTATCCAAATTTGGATAACGCAAAGCAAATTTATCGATAAGAGAAAATTTGAAAGGTTTTTCCAACTTTTCAACATCCACATCAGAGCACATTTTGACCAAGAACCTCTAAAACACATTAAAATGAGATTAACTAAATTAACAGAGGGATAAGTCTTACCATAGAGTGCTTCCTTTAAAGATCTAGTAGAAGAAGCGATATTAGGGTCGCCAAGCCCCAAAATGTCAGATGCCCTAGCTGAAGCATCCATAATTTGAGGTGGAGCCCAAGGAATAGATCTCATCGCAGCCATGGTCAATGATGAAGCATCATGCAAATGGCCAGATGTCATTCAAGCCTTGAATTCGATCGAAACCAAGGCCAAAGCCCCAGAAATCCCTAGTCGAGGATGCAACACCAAGAGGATTCAAAAATCTCCAAAGAACGAGAGAGCGCTCAGGCGGGGGGAGGGGGGTAGAGGGGTTTAAGTTTAGGGTTTAGGGTTTAGGGTTTATGGTTTTAGAGTTTATGGTTTAGGGTTTAGGGTTTAGGGTTTAGGGTTTTTTAGGGTTTAGTGTTTAGGGTTTAGGGTTAAGGTTTTAGGGTTTAGGGTTATAGATCTAGGGTAGGGTTTTTTTATTTTAGTTTATTTTTTTTAAGGTTTAGGATTTAAGGTTTACTTATTTATTTTTTAATTAAGTAAAATGGTAGGTTTTTATTTAATTTATTTTTTATTTATTTTAGTTTATTTTAATTTTTATTTAGATTTAGGTTTATTTTATTTTTTATTTAGTTTAATTTATTTATTTTAGGTTTATTTATTTTAGGGTTATTTTTTTATTTTAATTTTATTTTATTTTTTTTTGGTTTAGGTTTTATTTTTACTTTTAGGTTTAAGTTTTTATTTATTTATTTTTAGGTTTAGGTTTTATGTTTTTATTTTAGGTTTATTTATAGGTTTTATTTTTTAGTATAGGTTTAGGTTTATTTTTAGTTTATTTTATTTTATTTAGTTTAGGTTTAGGTTTAGGTTTTATTTATTTTAGTTTAGGTTTGGGTTTATTTTATTTTTATTTTTTGTTTGGGTTTTCTTTAGTTTAGGGTTTAGGTTTTAATTTTTATTAATTTTTTGGTTTATTATTTATGTTTAAGTTTTTTTAGTTTTTTTTATTATATTTTAAGTTTATTTTATTTTATTTTAGGTTTATTTTTATTTATTTAGGTTTTAAATTTTTTTTAGTTTTGTTTAGGTTTTATTTATTTTATTTTAGTTGGTTTTATTTTTATTTCATTTCAATTTAATTTTAGGTTTAGGTTTTAGTTTATGTTTACTTTTATTTTAATTTGGTTTAGCTTTTGTTTAGGTTTAGGTTTTTAGCTTTTTAGGGTTTAGGGTTTGAGTTTATGGTTTTGGTCTTAGAGTTTATGGTTTAGAGTTTTAGGGTTTGGGGTTTAGGGTTTAAGGTTTAGTGTTTTTAGGGTTTAGGGTTTAAGGTTTAAAGTTTAGGGTTTAGGTTTTAAGTTCATGGTTTAAGGTTTTTGGTTTTTTTATAGAAAATAAGTTCAGATTTAACATTTCTTTTTTTAAATTTCATCAACTAAGTAACACTCCATGTTTTTTAAGAAAAAAGTGAAGATATAGGTAAAAAATGAGAACACATAGAGTAAATCAAAAAACTTAGGTAACTAGAACCATCTCTACCAGAAGACACACCGTAAGGAGTAGATCAATTGTCCAATCTTGGTTTCTCCATTTCCCATTAGAACCACCCTTGCCTTCAGTAGTAGATCCTCATCATACCGATCTTTCCCTCCACCACCACCACGGCTGTAACCTTTGTCACTCCTCCTGCCTCCATAACCACCATTGCTCCTACCACCATCTCTATACCCACCAGGACCTTCAGAATCCCAACAAACACTGTAATGTCACGTCTGCCTTTGCCTCCACCACCAGATATAGCTTGAGCCTGGTTGATGGTGATGTTCCTACCGTCAAGGTTCTGCCCATTCTTAAGGTATAGGTTTAGGTTAAGGTTTATTAAGTTTTAGGGTATAGGTTTATTTTTTAATTTATTTTATTACTTTAGGTTTAGGTTTAAGGTTGGTTGGTTTAAAGTTTAGGGTTTAGGGTTTAGGATTAGTATTAGTTTTAGGGTTTAGGGTTTAGGTTTTAGATTTAGGGTTTTTTGTGGGTTTGGGGTTTGGGTTTAGGGTTGTAGGTTTAGGGTTTAGGGTTTAGGGTTTAGGATTCTGGGCTTATGTTTTTTTGAAAAAATTATGTAAATTAGTAGGTCTAGGTTTATTTAGTTTATTTTGTATTTATTTCAGTTTATTTTATTTTTTATTTTTTATTTTTATTTAGTTTAGTTTATTAATTTTAGGTTTATTTAGTATTTTATTTCTATATTTTTAGGTTTAGTTTTAGGTTTAGGTTTATTTTTTAACCAAGTTTTTTTTTATTATTTTTTGGTTTAGGTTTATTTTTTTTTATTTTAGGTTCAAGTTTAGGTTTTTATTTTATTTTGTAGGTTTAGTGTTAGGATTATTTTTTAGGTTTTATTTTTAGTTTAGGTTTAGGTTTAATTTTGATTTATTTTATTTTATTTTATTAGGGTTTAGGTTTAGCTTTAGTTTATTTTAGATTAGGTTTAGGTTTTATTTATTTTGGTTTAGGTTTAAGTTTATTTTATTTTATTTATTTTGTTTTTATTTTAGGTTTATGTTAAATTTTTATTTATTTTAGGTTTTATTTTATTTTATTTAGTTTTTTTTAGGGATTAGGGTTTAGGGTTTTGGTTAGCATTTAGTTTAGGGTTTAGGGTTTAGGGTTTATGATTTAGGGTTTAGGGTATATGGTTTTGGTTTTAGGGCCTTTTTTTAAGTAAACTCATTAGTTTATTTATTTTTTTTTATTTATTTGAGTTTATTTTAATTTAAATTTTTATTTAGGTATATTTATTTCATTTAGTTTAGTTTATTTTTTTTTTAGGTTTATTTTTCAATTTAGGTTTTATTTTAGTTTATTTTTAAGTTTAGGTTTATTTTTAGTTGAGTTTTATTTTATTTTATTTCTTAGGTTTAGCTTTTCTTTTTTTTTTAATTTAGGTTTAGGTTTTATTTTATTTTTTTTTAGTTCAGTTTTAGTTTTTATTTTAGGTTTATTTGTAGGTTTAATTTTAGTTTAGGTTTACGTTATTTTAGTTTATTATATTTTATTTAGATTAGGTTTTGGTTTAGTTTATTTTCAGTTTAGGTTTAGGTTTTATATTTTTTTGTTTGGTTTTAATTTAGGTTTTGGTTTATTTTATTTTGTTTATTATATTTCTATTTTAGCTTTAGGTTTTATGTTTTATTTTTTATTTATTTTTAGGTTTATTTTTAAGGTTTAAGTTTTTACTTAGTTTTTATTTTATTATATTTTAGGTTTATTTTATTCTTATTTTACATTTAATTTTTTTATTTTATGAAGGTTTTTTATTCTTAGGTTTATTTTATATTTTTAGTTTAATTTAGGTTTTTATTTATTTTATTTTAGTTCACTTTATTTTTTTTTATTTATATATTTTAGGTTTAGGTTTAGGTTTTAGTTTTTTTCATTTTACTTTATTTTATTTTATTTAGGTTTAGGTTTTTTATTTATTTATTAGGATTTATTTAGTTTAGGTTTAGGTTTTAGTTATTAGGGTAGGATTTAGGATTTAGGTTTTAGGGTTTATTTTAGGTTTAGGGTTTAGGGTTTTATAGGGTCTAGGTTAGGTTTAGGATTTAGGGTTTAGGGTTTAGTGTTTAGGCTTTAGGGTTTAGGGTTTTGAGAATTTAAGGTTTAAGGTTTAGGATTTTGGGTTTATGGCTTTTTTTAAATTAAGTAAATCAATAGGTTTAGGTTTATTTAGTTTATTTTTTATCTATTTTAATTTATTTTTTATTTTGGTTTATTTTTTAATTTTTATTTTATTTAATTTATTTATTATAGGTTTATTTATTTTCATTTAGGCTTTTTATTTTAGTTTATTTTTTTAGGTTTTAAGTTTTTACTTTTAGTTGAGTTTTATTTTATTTTATTTTTGTTAGGTTTTATTGTTATTTTAGATCAGTTTAGGTTTTATTATTTTGGTTTAGCTTTTAGGTTTTTTATTTTGTGTTTATTTTATGTTTTATTTTTAGTTTAGGTTTAGGTTTATTTTAGTTTATTTTATTTTTTTAGTTTAGGTTTAAGTTTAGGTTTATTTTAGGATTAGTTTAGGTTTCATTTATTTTAGTTTAGTTATTTTAGATAGGTTTAGGTTTATTTTATTTTGTTAATTTTATTTTATTTTAGGTTGAGGTTTTTTTTAGTTTAGGGTTTAGGTTTTAATTTTTATTTATTTTAGGTTATATTTTAAGGTTTTTAGGTCTAGGTTTTTATTTAGTTTTTATTTGATTTTATTTTAGGGTTATTTTATTTTTATTTTACGCTTAGTTTTTATTTTATTACGATTTTTATACTTAAGTTTATTTTATTTTTTAGTTTAGTTTAGGTTTTTATTTTTTTATTTTAGTTTTTAATTAGTTTATTTTATTTTATTTTTAGGTTTAGGTTTAGGTTTTAGATTAGCTTATTATTTTATTTAGGTTTAGGTTTTTTTTAATTTTATTTTTAGGTTTTATTTAGTTTAGGTTAACACAATGATGTAAAGGATTCATGTCATGATTATTTTGACATATTTTATGCTGGCTGTCGACTACCTAATGCAACCCTCCACTTTTTGCATCCGGACTTGGGACCGGCAATGGTAGTAGAATTCAAGTTGGATGGTTGAAGTGGAGGAATACATCGACCTATTATGTGATAGAAAAGTTCCACTAAACTTAAGGGAAAATTTTATAAGATGGTGGTAAGACCTACAATGACTTATGGTGCGAATGTTGGCCAATAAAGAGAAGCATAAGACTAAGTTAAGTGTTATAGAGATGAGGATGCTCAGGTGGATGAGTGGCTTTACTCTTAGAGATAGAATGCAAAATGAGTATGTTCGTGAAAAATTTGGAGTAGCTCCAATGGTAGATAAGATTAGGGAGAGTCGCCTTAGATGGTTTGGCCACATAAAGCGTTGGTCGTTTGATGACCCGATTAGGAGAGTAGATGCATTAGATTTGCCTTATGTTAAGAAAGGTAGAGGTAGACCTAAAAAGACTTGGTTAAGATGTATAAAAAATGATCTTAGTATACTTGAATTAAATGAGAATTTAACACATAATAGACACAAATGGAGATGAAGGATTCATGTATGACCCCACTTAGTGGGATTAAGGCTTGTTTTATTATTCTTCTTATTTTTATTTAGTTTAGGTTTTAGGTTTAGGTTAGGTTTAGGTTTTTAGAGTTTAGGATTTAGGGTTTAGGGTTTTAGGGTTTAGTTTAAAGTTAGGGTTTAGGGTTAGGGTTTAATGTTTAGCTTTAGGGTTTATGGTTTTGGTTGGATTAGGTTTAGTTTTGGGTTTAGGGTTTAGCCTTATGGTTAGTTTTATGATTTAGGGTTTGGGTCAGTTTAGGTTTTAAGTTTTTTGGTAGGTTTAGTTTGAGAGTTTGGGATGGTTTTAGATTAGTTTAGGTAGTTTAGAGTGGTTTAGTTTAGGTTTGGTTTAGGGTTTAGGTTTAGGGTTTGTGGGTTTAGGGTTTAGGATTTGGGGTTTGGGTGCAGGGGTCAAGGTCCTGTGGTTTAAAGTCCAGGGTTTAAAGTTTAGGGTTCAAAGTTTTGGTTTGAGTTTAGGGTTTGGGTCAGGGATTAGGATTTGTTTAGTGTTTATGATTTAGGTTTGGTTTTAGGGTTTAGGGTTTAAGTTGTAAGTTTAGTTATAAGTTTAGGGTTTAGGGTTTAGGATTTATGGTTTAACATTTAGGGTTTAGGTTTTAGGCTTTTTTTTAAATTAAGTAAACCAGTAGGTTTAAGTTCATTTAGTTTATTTAGTTTATTTTATTGTTTATTTGAGTTTATTTTATTTTTTTGTATTTATTTAGGTTTAATTTTAATTTGTATTTAGTTTAGTTTATTTATTTTAAGTTTATTTATTTTAGTTCAGTTTTTTTTATTTTAGTTTATTTTTAGGTTTAGGTTTATTTTTTATTTAAGTTTTATTTTATTTTATTATTTAAGTTTAGGTTTTTTTTTATATTTTAGGTTTAGGTTTTTTTATTTTATTTTTTTAGGTTTATGTTTTAGGTTTTATTTTGAATTATTTTTGGTTTTATTTTTTAGTTTAAGTTAGGGTTATTTTAATTTATTATATTTTGCATAATTTTGGTTTATGGTTTGGTTTAGTTTATTTTGGTTTAAGTTTTTTTTTTAGGGTTTAGTTTATTTTTTTTTATTTATTTTAGGTGTTATTTTTAGGTTTATTTTATAGGATTTCTATGTAGTTTTATTCTATTTTATTTTAAGTTTATTTTATTCTTATTTTAGATTTAGTTTTTATTTTATTTACGTTGTTTGTTCTTAGGTTTATTTTCTTTTTTAGTTTAGTTTAGGTTTATATTTATTTTGTTTTAGTTTATTTTATTTTATTTTATTTTATTTTATTTTTATGTTTAGGTTTAGGTTTTAGTTTAGGTTTTCATTTTTTATTTTTATTTATTTATTTTATTTAGTTGAGGTTTTTTTATTTTATTATTAGTTTTATTTAGTTTAGGTTTTAGGGTTTATGGTTAGGGTTTAGGGTTAGGTTTTGGGTTTGGTTTTGGGCTTTGAATGGGTATGGTTTTTGGGTTTATGGTTAGGGTTTGTGGTTTAGGGTTTAGGGTTTAGTGTTTTGGATTTAGGGTAGGGTTTTGGATTTATGGTTTAAAGTTAATGGTTAGCCAGGTTTGTGGTGGAGTTTAGGGTTGGTTTAAGGTTAGTTTTAGGTTTAGGATTTTTTTAAAATTAAGTAAACCAGTATGTTTAAGTACATTTAGTTTATTTTTTATTTATGTTAGATATTTTATATTTATTTAGGTTCATTTTTTTATTTAATTTTTTATTTTATTTATATTTTATTTTAGTTCATTTTAATTAGGGTTTTATATATATATTATTAGATTTATTTTGTTTAGGTTTAGTTTTAAGTTAATAGGATTATTTAGGGTTAGGTTTAGGGTTTGGTTTGGAGTTTAGTTTTTTAGGTTTAGGTTTAGGTGGGGGTTTAGGTTTAGGGTTTAGATTTTAGGATTCAAGGTTTAGGTTTAGGGTTTGGGTTTAGGGTTTAGGGTTTTAGGGTTTGGGGTTTAGGGTTTAGCATTTAGTGTTTTTGTTTTAAGTCTAGGTTTTAGTTTAGGAATTAGGTTTTGGTTTTTTTAATAGAGAACAAATTGATTCAACATTTCTTCATTTTGATTTAATCAACCAAGTAACACACCAAGTTTTCTAAGACACAAGCAACGACATAGATAAAAAATGAGCTCGATAGCAAATCAAAAGCCTTGGTTAACTAGAACAATCTCTACCGTAAAGACAGTTCATATTCAGATCATCGATCATTCTTCTCTAGTTTCCATCAAAACCCCCAGCTTCTTAGTAGCATGATCCACCATCATATCCCTGATCTCTCCCCCCGCCACCACCATGGCTATAACCTTGCTTCTCCTGCCTCTATAACTACCACTGCTCTGACTACCACCAACAACTCTAGATCCCCCATCACTACTGCGATGACCGCCGCTTCACCACCACGCCTGATTTAGAGCGGTTGACGATGATGTTCCTACTGTCAAGGTTCTTCCCATTCTTTGGGTTTAGTTTTATTAAGTTTTAGGGTTTAGGTTTATTTTTTTAATTTATTTAGTTCCTTTAAGTTTTGGTTTAGGGTTTGAGGTTTAGGTTAAGAGCTTTAGTTTAGGGTTTAGGGTTTGGGTTTAGGTTTTTAGGGTTTAGGGTTTAGGTTTGGGGAGAAGGAGTTTAGGGTGTAGAGTGAGGGTTTAGGTTAAGGGTTTAGGGTGAGTTAGCTTAGGGTTTATCATGTAGGGTTGGTAGGTTTTAGAGTTTAGGGTAGTTAAGGTTTGGTTATGATTAGTTTAAGGGTTAGTTTATGTTTAGAAATTTATAGTTTTAAGGTTTAGTGGTGAGGGATTAGGTTATAGGTTTAGTTTAGGGTGGATTAGTTTTGTTTAGGGTTTAGGATTGATTTTTTAGGGTTTAAAAAACAATAAGCAGTAGGTTTATTTGGTTTTTTATTTTAGTTTAATTTATTTTATTTTAGTTGGTTTAGTTTTATTCTATTTAGTTTATTTTAGGTTTTCTTTAGTTTTAATTTAGTTTTAGGTTTAGGTTTAGGTTTGGTTTAGGTTTTAGTTATTTTATGTTTGAGTTTTATTTTATTTTTTTAGGTTTAGGTTTAGGTTTATTTTATTTTTTTAGGTTTATTTTAGGTTTTATTTTAGGTTTATTTTAGGTTTATTTTATGTTTTTTTTTGGTTTTGGGTTTAGGTTTAGGTGTAGGTTTTATTTATTTTAGTTTAGTTTATTTTAGCTTAGGTTTAGGTTTATTTTATTTTGTTTATTTTATTTAAATTTTGGGCTTAGTTTTTTTTTTTAGGTTTAGTTTTTTTTTTCTATTTAGTTTAGGTATATTCTTTAGGTTTATATTTTCTAGTTTTATTTTATTTTATTTTTGATTTATTTCATTTTATTTTATTTTATTTTATTTAGGTTTTTTTAGGTTTATTTTATTTTTTAGTTTAGTTTAGGTTTTTTATTAATTTTATTTTATTTTTTTTTAGATTTAGGTTTAGGTTTTAGTTTAGGTTTAGGTTTAGTTTAGGTTTTATTTTTGGTTTTACTTTATTTTCTTATATTATTTAGGTCCAGGTTTTTTTTATTTTTTATTTTTTAGGTTTATTTAATTTAGCTTATTTTTAGCCTTTGGGTTTATGATTTAGGGTTCTGCCAGGGTTTAGGTTTAAAGTTGTTGGTTTATGGTTTAGGTTTAGGGTTAGGGTTTAGGGTTTAAGTTTTAGGTTTAGGGTCAGGGTCTTAGGTCAGGGTTTATATTGTTGGTTTAGGTCTGGTCCACATTAGGGTTTTTTATGTTTTAATTTTTTTAATTTTGTATTTTAAATTAAGTGTGCAAGTTTAGGTTTATTTAGTATGCTTTTATTTATTTTAGTTTATTTTATTTTATTTATAATTTAGTTAATTTATTTTAGGTTTACTTATTTTAGGTTTTATTTATTTTAGGTTTAGGTTTATGTTTAGTTTTTTTATTTATTTTTATTTTATTTTATTTTTTTTGGTTTAGTTTTTTAGGTTCACTTTTAGGTTTTTTATTTTTTAGGTTTAGGTTTTAAGGTTTATTTTAGGTTTATTTTTTAGGTTTATTGTTTAGGTTTAGGTTTATTTTAAGTTTATTTTATTTTATTTGGGGTTTTAGGTTTAGGTTTAGGTAGTTTATTTTAGGTTTAGGTTTAGGTTTTATTTATTTTAGTTTTATATTTTAATTTACAGGTTTATTATTTTATTTTAGGTTTAGGTTTTTTTTTAGTTTAGGGTTCACATTTTATTTTTATTTATTTTATGTTTTATTTTTTAGATTAATTTTTTAAATTTAGGTTTTATTTACTTATTTTCTTTTATTGTAGGTGTATTTTATTTTTATTTTAAGTTTATTTTTTATTTTTTTAGTTTAGTTTTTTATTTTTTTATTTTAGTTTAATTTTTTAATTTTATTTAATTTTCTTTAAGTTTAGGTTTAAGTTTAGTTTAGGTTTTGGTTTTAGGTTAGGTTTTATTTTATTTTATTTTTTTTATTTTGGTTTAGGTTTTTTTATTTATTTTGTTTTAGGTTTTATTTAGTTTAGGTTTAGGTTTTTAGCTTTTAAGGTTTAGGGTTTAGGGTTTAGGGTTTACGTTTAATGTCTATTATTCAGGTTTTAGTTTAGGGTTTGGGATTTTTGGTTTTTTAATAGAGAACAAATTCAGATTCAACATTTCTTCTTTTCGATTTCATCAACCAAGTAACACACCAAGTTTTTTAAGACACGATGACATAGATCAAAAATGAGCACGCATAAAGCAAATCAAAAGCATAACTAGAACCGCCTCTAGAAGACATAGTTTCATAAGTAGATTGGATCTATTGTTTAGTTTCTCCAATTTCCATCAAAACTACACCAGCCTCTCGAGTAGCGAGATTCACCATCATATCCCCGATCTCTCCCTCCGTCACCACCACAATCAGAACCTCCATGCTCCTCCGCCGATAACAATCACTGATCTAACCACCACCTCCATATCCACCAACACCTCCAGATCCCCCACCAACATGTCACCAACAGGGCAGGAATGATAGGCCAAAACAACCACCCATCCAACCAACCCAGCCAACCAAAATAGCCAACCAACCCAGCCAGCCAACATAGCCTCCCAACCAACCACCAGAGGAGCAAAAAATCCAAATAAGTGATAAGACCAACAACATCCATCATGCCAAAACCACCCAAGACAACTAGGAAATGGGTAGAAGCAAACAACAACATCCACCAAACCCAACCAAAATAGCAAAAATTCTAATCCAGATGAGGTGAATAGCAAAAAATAAAATGTAGAAAAGACTAGTAAGACAAACTAAAATCCATCCATCAAGAGCAACAACAATACCAGAACACCACCAAAGCCAATATCAAAAGTTGGAGAAATATCAATGAGTGCAAGCATCATAACCATAGCCAAGTTAGGCACCAGTACACCAAACCAAGTCACCAGATCCCAAAGAAAAACAACATCCACTAAATAGCCATCAACCAGCCAACCCAAAATAACAACAAAAATGAAACAGCTGTAGAAAAGAGAAGAAGACTAAAATAGAAGAGGCAGAAACTACAACCAAAAGAAATAAACCCAAACCAGCAAAACCAACAACCAAAACCCAATCAACAAAAAAAAGAAGAAATAATAATCAACAAATAACCTCTACCTTGCCAAATCCAATCCAAAATTAGAAGACCAACATCCCTTGCCACCAAGTAAGTAAATAAACTAACATGTAGCTAGCCAACCAACCTAGTCCACCCACCGAACCACCACATAAGTAGAAAATTCAACTCAGTTAAGGAAGGAACCAGCCCAGAGATATGACAAACCCCATGTAGAAAATTGCAGGCAAAGGTACCACCCAAATGAAGGTCACAAAACAACCAATAAATTACCCCTAAGCAAATAGCATCCACCGTGCCAAAAAACCAAAACAACCCAGGCAAGAAAAAACAAGAACCACCAGGCCAACCCAAAAGAAAAAGGTCAAAAAGAAAACCTCGCACGGCCTAAGAGTGAAAATAAGCAAATGCCACAACCTAAAGAGGGTATAATAAAGGGGAACCAAAATCAATGGCTGATCAAAAACCAACAAAAAAAAACCAAGACAAAAAATTTATAATATGAGACAAGGTAATCTAGTGTTATTCAGATTGACAAAACCCCTCAAAAGTTTAGGCAAATTTTGATTGTCAATAATGTGTTAGTTAAGTTGGCACCTAAAGTAGCCAAGAAATTAGCACAAGCATTAACCCATAAAGGATATGGGAAATTTTATAATGAACTTGAGAAAGAAGATTTTAGTATGATTGAGAACATAAAATAAATCAGCATTGCTCTATTAGAGTTTAGCATGCCAAGAAGCAAGAGCATCAACTTCAAACCGGATGTTGAGGAAACCTTTATTCAAACAAATTTCAATAGCTTTATTGACATATAAACTCAATGTAGATAATAGAATAGGCTTTGAGAGGATAAGTAAAAGCACAATTGATAGTACTTTAGAATCCCTAAGAATACCACCATAGCCATATTTATTGGAAGCAACATAACCATTAGTATTCACTTTATCAAATTTTCTTGATCCAATGGATAATCCTAACTCTTTATAAGAGTCAACAAATGATGCCCAATTTTAGCCACAAATTGTAGCCTCTAAAATGAATTTTACTAATAACTTAGATTAACATTGAATAGAGCTTGAAATTTTTGTTAATTCTCCCTAAGCATCCTCATCTCTGCAACACTTAACTTAGTCTCACGCTTCTCTTTTATTGGCCAACATTATCATTGCAGATCTCACCATCATCTTATAAAATTTCCACTTAAGTTTAAGTGGTACATTTCTATCACAGAATAGGCCAGATGCATTCCTTCCCTTCAACCATCCAACTTGAATTCTACGAATAACATGTCCATCTATTTCACCATCATTTTGAACAATAGAGCCTAAAAGTCTGAATCGCTCACTCTTTTTCATGACTTGTTCACCTAATGTCACAACACTACCACTATAACTTCTACAACTAAAATTACACTCCATAAATAAACTAATATAAATAAGAATAAAAATAAATCTAAACAAAAATAAAAAATAAACTAACTAAAATAAATAAAACTAAATAAACCAAAATTGACCAATTTGCTTAATTTGGAAAAAAAACTAACACTAAAACTAACCCTGAACCCTAAACTCTGAACCCTAAACCCTGAACCCTAAACCTACAACCCTAAACCCTAATCCTTAAACCCTAAACCTTAAAACCCTAAACCCTAAACACAAAACCTTGAGCCCTAAAACTTAAAACACAAAACCCTAATCCCTATAACCTAAACCCTAAAGCCTAAACCCTAAAACCTACAACCATAAACCCTAAACCCTAAAACCTACAACAATAAACCATAAACCCTAAACCCCAAACCCTAAACACAAAACCATAAACCCTAAAAACCTAAAAAACCTAAGCCTAAACTAAATAAAACCTATAAATAAAATAAATAAATAAACATAAACCAAATAAAATAATAAAATAAAATAAAATAAAAACATAAACTACCACCTAAACCTAAACGTAAAAATAAAATAAAATAAAAATAAAAACTAAACTAAAATTAAATAAATAAAATATAAAAACTAAAAAAAAATAAAATAAACCTAAAAATATAAAACCTAAATAAAATAAAAACTAAACATAAAATTAAAATAAAATAAACCTAAACCGTGAACCCTAATCCCTAAACCCTAAAAACTTAAAAACCTAAACCTAAAGCAAATAAAACCCAAAAATAAAATAAAAAAAACCTAAACCTAAATAAAATAAGAAATAAAATAAAATAAAAACATAAACCAAAATCTAAATAAACCTAGAAATATAATAAAATAGAAAATAAATAAAATAAATAAACTTAGACAAAAAACTAAAAAATAAAATAAAGCTAAGAATAAAACCTAACTAAAATAAAAACTAAATGTAAAATAAAATAAAAATAAACCTAAAATATAAACTAAATAAAAACCTTAACCCAAAAAATAAAACCCAAAACCTAAAATAAAAAAATATTAACCTAAAATAAAAATAAAATTAACAAAATCAGATAAACTTAAACCTAAATGAAAATAAACTGAACTAAAATAATTAAAACCTAAACCTAAACCTAAAATAAACTAAACCTACCAAAACTTAATAAAATAAAATAAACTAAAAATAAACCTAAACCTAAACTAGAAATAAAACTTAAAAATATACCTAAAATAAAAACCTAAACCTAAACATAAGAAAATAAAATAAAAAAAAACCTAAACCTAAAAAATAAAAAAAATAAAACCTAAACCTAGAAAATAAAATTAAAATAAACTAAAATAAAAAATAATCATAAACCTAAACCTAAACCTAACAAATAAACTAAAATAAAAAATCTAAACTAAAATAAATAAACCAAGCTAAATAAAAATAAAAAATAAACCTAAATAAAAATAAAAAGAAAATAAACAAAAGTAAATAAAAAATAAACTAAATAAAGTAAATAAACCTAAACCTACTGGTTTACTTAATTTTTTATTTTAAAAAAAAAAACCTTAAACCCTAAAACCTAAACCCTAAACCTACAACACTAAACCCTCAACCCTAAACCCTAAAGCCTAAACCCTGATAAACCCTAAACCCTAAACCCTAAACCCTATACCCTAAGCCTAAACACTAAACCTTAAAAAGCATTAACCCTAAAACCCCAACCCTAAACCCCAAACCGTAAACCTTTACCCTAAACCCTAAACCTAAACTTAAAGTAACTAAATAAATTAAAAAATAAACCTAAACCCTAAAACCTAATAAACCTAAACCTAAACCCTAAGAATAGGCAGAACCTTGACAACAGGAACATCAACATTAACCCTCGCCTAGATCTAGGGTGGTGGTGAAGGGAGGCAGTATCGTAGTGGTGGTTGGGATCCGATGGTGTGGATATGGAGGTGGTGGTAGGAGTAGTGGTGGTGGAGCAGAGATCCGGGATATGATGGTGGATCTTGCTAAAAATAACTACACTTAAATATAATAACAAAATAAAAAATTTGAACTAAAATTGAAACCTAAACCTAAAAGTAAAATAAGATAAAAACTAAAAACTAAACTAAAATAAACTATGTAAAATCCTAAACTAAACTAAAAAAAAAAAACCTAAAATTAAAATACCTAAATAAAATAAACCTAAATGTAAAATAAAAATAAAATGAACCTAAAGAAAAATAAAATAAAAACTAAATAAAAACCTAAACCTAAAAAAAACCTGAAAATAAAACCAAAAACTAAATTAAAAATAAAACCTAAACCTTATACTAAAAAAAGCATAAAAAAACTAAACAAAATAAAATAAACCTAAAACTAAACTAAAATAAGCTAAACTAAAATAAATAAAACCTAAACATAAACATAAATTAAGCTAAACCTAAACCCTAAACTAAATAAAATAATATAAACAAAAAATAACCTAAACCTAAATTAAAAAATAAAACCTAAAATAAACCAAAAATAAAAATCTAAAACCTAAACCTAAGAAAATAAAAAATAAACCTAAACCTAAAAATAAAAATAAAACCTAAACATAAAAAAAAAAAGTAAACTAAAAAAAAACATAAACTTAAACGTAAACCTACAAAATAAACTAAAATAAATGAACAAAATAAAAAAACTAAACTAATAAAATTAAAATAAACCTAAATAAAATATAAAAATAAACTAAATAAATTAAATAAATTTAAACCTACCAGTTTACTTAATTTTGAAAAAAAACCATAACCCTAAACACTAAATCCTAAACCCTAAACCCTAAACCCTAAACACTAAAAAATCCTAAACCCTAAAACCATAAATCTGAAACCCTAAACTAATCCTAAACCCTGAACCCTAAAAACCCCAAAATTAAAGCCTAAACCTTCAAACCTAAAACCTAAATCTTAATCTAACCCTAAATCCTAAAAAACATAAATCATAAAGCTTAAATCCTAAACCCTAAACTAACCCTAAACCCTAAACCTTAAGCTAACCCTAAACCCTAAACCCTAAGCCCTAAAAACATTAAACCATAAAGCCTAAACACTAAACACTAAAAAATAAACCCTAAACCCTAAAACCCTAAACCCTAAAACCCTAAACCCTAAAACCCTAAACTCTAAACTATAAACCCTAAACCCTAGACCCTAAAAATATAAAACTTAAACCTAAACTAAATAAAACCTAAAAATAAAATAAATAAAAAAACCTAAACCTAAATAAAATAAAAAATAAAATAAAATAAAATTAAAACTTAAACCTTAAACCCTAAACCCTAAAAATAAAAAATAAAAAAGTTTTTAAAAAACTAAACCATAAACCTTAAAAAAATCTAAACCCTAAACCCTAAAAGCATAAATAATAAAACCCTAAACCTTAAACCCTAAACCCCAAATCCTTAATTTAAACCTAAAGTAACTAAATAAATTAAATATTAAATCTAAACCATAAGAATGAGCAGAACCTTGATGACATGAACATCACCATCAACCAAGCTCAATCTAGATCTCACGATGGAGGCGAATGCGAAAGCAGTGGTGATCGTAGTGGTGGTGGGGATCTAGAGGTGCTAGTGGATATGGAGGTGGTGATGTGGTGCTTATGGAGGGAGGAAAGATGAAAGTTATACGGGTGGCGGGAGAGTGAGATCGGGGATATGATGGTGGATCCTAGTTGAGAGGCAAGGGTGGTTCTGATGGGAACTGGAGAAACTGAAGAATGGTCAATCTGATATATTGCTTATGGAACCATATCTTTATAGTAAAGAGGGTTCTAGCTATCAAAGGTTTTTGATTTGCTCTATGCGTGCTCATTTTTGAACTATGTGGTCATTTGTGTCTTAGAAAACTTGGTGTGCTACTTGATTGATGAAGTCAAAAAGAAGAAATGTTGAATATGAATTTGTTCTCTATTAAAATAAAAAAAGAAACCTTAAACCCTAAACCATAAACTAAAACTGGAACCCTAAACATAAAACCTAAACCTAAACCCTAAACCTTAAAATAAAAAATAAAAAGTAAAAAACCCCCTAACCCTATACCTTAAAACCTACAACCCTAAACCCAAACCCTAAGCCCTAAAACCTAAACTCTAAAAAAATCTAAAACCTAAACCAAAATCTAAATAAAATAAAATGAAATAAAATAAGAATAAAATAAACATAAAATAAAATAAAATAAAACTAAATAAAACATAAACTGAAAACAAAAATAAACAAAAGTAAAACCTAAACCTAGAATAAAATAAAATAAATAAAATAAAATGAACAACCTAAACAAAAAAATAAATAAAATTAAAAAAAAACCTAAACCTAAACCTAAAATAAACTAAATAAACCTAAACCTAAACCAAAAAAAATAAAATAAATTAAAAGTAAACCTAAAACTAAAATAAAAGTAAAACCTAAAATAAACCTAAATAAAAAACCAAAACCTACACCTAAAAAAATAAAATAAAAACCTATACCTAAACCTAAAAATACAAAATAAAACATAAACCTAAAAAATAAAATAAAAAAGCACAACAAAAAAGAAACCTAAACTAGAAAGATAAACTAAAATAAATAAACCTAAAATAAATAAATTAAACTAAATAAAAAAAAAATATAAATAAAAGTATAAAATAAAATAAACTCAAATATATAAAAAATAAACTAAATAAACCTTAACGTACCAGTTTACATGATTTAAAAAAAACCTATACTCTAATTCCTAAATCCTAAACCCTAAACTCTAAACCCTAAAACTAACCCTAAACCCTGTACCTATAACCCAAAAACTACAACCCTAAACCCTAAACCCAAAAAGCTAAAACACTAAACCCCAAACCCTAAACCCTAATACCCTAAACACTAAACCCTAAATCTTAAATCCTAAACCCTAAAACCTACAACCCTAAACCCTAAACCCTCAACCCTAAACTAACCCAAACCCAAAAAGCCTAAACTAACCTTAAACCCTAAGAATGGCGAAACATGATGGCACAACATCATCATCAAGGCTCCAGATCTGTGTGGTGGAGGTGCATGAAGTAGGGATGGTGGGGGATATGGAGGTGTTGGTCGAAATGGAGGTGGTGGTCAGAGCATTGGTGGTTGTCGAGGCAGGAGGAGCGATAAAGTTTATAGCCGTGGTGGTTGTGGATGGAAGGTTCAGGAATATGATGGCTGATCCCACTACTCGGGAGGTGGGGGGGTTCTGATGGAACTGGAGAAATTGAAGAATGGTCGATCCGATATGTTGCTTATGGAACTATCTTTACAGCAGAGATGGTTCTAGTTATCTATGGTTTTTTATTTGCTCCATGGGTAGTCATTGTTGATCTACGCCATTACTTTGTCTTAGAAAACTTGGGGTGCTACTTGGTTGATAAAATCAAAAGAAGAAAAGTTGAATGAATTTGTTCTCTGTAAAATTAAAAAAAAACCTTAAACTCTAAACCCTAAACTAAAACTTAAATCCTAAACCTAAGACCAAAACTCTAAACCAAACCCTAAACCCCAAGCCATAAACCCCAAACCTTAAACCTAAACCTAACCCTAAACTAACCCTAAACACTAAACCCTAAACTCTAAACCCTAAAAACCTAAAAACCTAAAAACCTAATCTTAACTAAATAAAACCAGAAAAATAAATTAAATAGAAAAATTGAAACCAAAATAAAATAAAAAAATATAATAAAATAAAAACATAAAGTAAAACCCAAACATAAACCAAACCTAAACCTAAACTTAAAAGAAAAAAATTAAAAATTAAAACTAAACTAAAATAAAATAAATAAAAACCTAAACTAAACTAAAAATAAATAAAAAAACCTAAATAAAATAAAAACTAAACAAAAAATAAAAATAAAATAAACCTAAAATAAAATAAAATCAAAACTAAATAAAAACCTAATCCTAAAAAAATAAACTTAAAATAAATAAAAAATAAGACCTAAACCCTACACTAAAAAAAAACCTAAACCTAAAATATAAATAAAATAAACAAAATAAAATATACCTAAACCTAAACTAAAATAAATAAACCTTAAACCTAAACCTAAACTAAACTAAACCTGAACCTAAACCTAAACCTAAACTAAATAAAATAAACTAGACTAAAAATACACCTAAACCTAAACTAAAAAATAAAACCTAAAAATAAAGCAAATATATAAACCTAAAACCTAAAATTAAAAAAAATAAAATAAAATTGAAACCTAAACCTAAATCTAAAAATAAAAAAGTAAAACTTAAACCTAAAAATAAAATAAAAATAAAACTCAACTAAAAAATAAAGCTAAACCTAAAGATAAACAAAAATAAAAAACCTTAAAAATAAACTAAACTACATAAAAAATAAACTCAAATAAATAAGAAATAAACTAAATAAACCAAAACCTAGGGGTTTACTAAATTTTTTAAAAAAAACCCTAAACCCTAAATCCTAAACCTTAAACCATAAACCTTAAACCATAAAACTAACCCTAAACATACAACCCTATATCTACAACCTTAAAACCTAAACCCTAAATCCTAAAACCCTAAACCCTAAACCCTAAACCATAAGCCCTAAACCATAAACTTGAAACCCTAAACCATAAACAAGAAACCCTAAACCCTAAACCTTAAAACCTAAACCCTAAATCCTAAACCCTAATCCCTAAACCCTAAAACCTACAACCTAACACTAAACTCCAAACCTTAAACCCTAAACCCTAAGAATGGGCGAACCTGACGCAGAACATCACCATCAACGCTAGTGTATATCTGGTGGAGGTGAAGCGGAGGCAAGTAGTGGTGTGGTGGTGATGAGTTGGCGGATATGGAGGTGGTGGTTGGAGTAATGGTGATTATGGATGGGAAGAGCGATGGAGGTTACTGGTGTGTGAGAGGAGAGATGGGATACTATGGAAAATCCCGCTACTCGAGAGGTGGGGTGGTGATTGAACAGGAGAAATTGAAGAATGGTTGATTCATTGGTTATGGAATTATGTCTTTACGTAGAGATGGTTCTACATATATAAAATTTTTTATTTACTGTGGTGTCATTTTTATATATATGTTCCTTGTGTCTTAGAAAATTGGGTGCTACTTGGTAGATGAAATCAAAAAAGAAATGTTGAATCAATTTGTTCTAAAAAAAAAATTATAAACCCTAAACACTAAACCCTAAATTGAAACCCTAAACCCTAAACTAACCATAAACCCTAAACCCTATAAATCTAAAACTTAAATCAAACTAAATAAAACCTAAAAATAAAATAAATAAAATACCTAAACTAAAATAAAATAAAAAATATAATAAAATAAAACATAAACTAAAACTTAAACTAAAAAAAAATAAAACCTAAACCTTAAACTAAAAAAAAACAAACCTAAAATAAAAATAAAATAAACCAAATAAAATAAACCTAAACCTAAACTTTAATATAAATTAAAATAAATAAAACCTAAACCTAAACCTAAACCTAAACCTAAACCTAAACTAAATAAAATAAAATAAACTAAAATAAACCTAAACCTAATATAAAAAAAATAAAACCTAAAAAAATAATAAAAATTTAAACCTAAAAAAAAACAAAACCTAAACATAAACCTAAAATATAAAATAAAACATAAACCTAAAAAATAAAATAAAAATAAAACTCAACTTAAAATCAAACCAAAATTTTAAAAATAAATCAAAATAAAAAAACCTAAACTAAAATAAATAAACTTAAAATTGAAAAATAAACTTAAAGAAATAAATAAAATAAAATAAATTGTAATAAATAAAAAATAAACTAAATAAACCTAAACCTATCTACACTTAATTTTAAAAGTCCTAAACCCTAAATCCTAAACCCTAAACCCTAAAACAACCTAAACCCCAACAACCCTAAGCCAACAACCCTAAACCCTAAAATTGTTAACCCTAAACCCTAAACCGTAAACTGTAATCCCTAAATCCTAAACCTTAAAACCCTAAACACCAAACCCTAAACCCTAAACCCAAAAACCCAAAAACCTTAAACCCTAAACAAATCCTAAACTAATAAAATAAATAAAAAAATAAATAAACCCTAAACTAAAAAAAAAAAATCTAAACCTAAAATAAAAATAAAATAAAGAAAAGAAAATAAACCTAAACTAAAATTCAGATAAATAAAACTTAAACATAAACCTAAAACTAAACCTAAACCTAAAATAAAAATAAAATAAACCTAAACCTAAACTAAAATAAATTAAACCTAAACTTAAGCCTAAAATAAATAAAATAAAATAAACTAAAAATAAACTTAAACCTAAACTAAAGAATAAATCCTAAAATAGACCTAAATAAAACCCTAAAACCTAACTGTAGAAAAATAAAATAAAATCCTAAACCTAAACCTAAAAAATAAACATAACCCTAAACTTAAACCAAAAAAATAAACTAAAATAAAAAAACCTAAACTAAAATAAATAAATCTAAAATAAATAAACTAAAATAAATAAAATAAAATAAATCTAAATAAAATAAAAAATATGAAAACCAAACCCTAAAGCTTAAACCCTAACCCTAAACCCAAAACCCTAAAACCCTAAACTCAAAACCCTAAACCCTAAACTTTAAACCCTAAAAACCTAAACTTAAATTTAATAAAACCATAAAATTAAATAAATAAATAAAATTTAAACTTAAAAATTAAAAAATAAAACTAAATAAAAACCTAAACTAAAACCTAAATTTTAACCTGAAAATAAAATAAAATAAAATAAAAAGAACTAAAATAAATTAAATAAAAACATAAACTAAACTAAAAATAAAATAAACCTAAGAATAAAATACCTAATTAGAATAAAAACTAAATATAAAGAAAAATATAATAAACCTAAAATAAAATAAAATAAAATAGAAATTGAATAAAATCCAAAATAAAAAAAAATAAACCTAAAATATAACATAAAAATAAAAAATAAAAAATTAAGCTAAACTAAAACTAAACCTAAAATCAAAATAAAACAAACTTAAACCTAAACTAAAATAAATTAAACTAAAATAAATTAAACCTAAAATAAAAATAAAATAAACCTAAACCTAAACTAAAATTAACTAAACTAAAATAAATAAAACCTAAACCTAAACATAAAATAAAGTAAACCTAAATCTAAACGTAAACCTTAAACCCTAAACCTTAAAACCTAAAACCCAAAACCCTTAACCTACATTCTTAAATCATATACCCTAAACCCTAAACTCTAAACCCTTAACACTAAACCCTAAACCATATACCCTAACCCTAAACCTTAAAACCTAAACCCTAAACCCTAAATCCTAAACCCTAATCTCTAAATAAACCCTAAACCTAAAATCAGAAAAGCTAAACTAAACCCTAAACTAACCCTAAACCCTAATCTAACCCTAAACCCTATACCCTAAACCCTAAACCTTAAAAAAACTTAACCCTAAAGCCTGAACCCTAAACCCTAAACCCTAAACCCTAAACCTTAACCCTAAACATTAAACCTTAAAATCTTAAACCCTAAAATACTAAACCCCAAAAATGTAAAAACTAAAACCTAAAATAAATAAAACATAAAAATAAAATTAATAAATAAACCTAAACATAAATATAATAAAATAATAAAACAAATAAAAACCTAAACTAAAACCTAAACCTAAACCTAAAAATAAAAAAATAAAAAAAGCTAAAGTAAAATAAATAAATAACTAAACTATACTAATAAATAAAATAAACTTAAAAATAAAAAATCTAAATAAAATAAAAACTAAACATAAAATAAAAATAAATAAACCCAAAATAAATTAAAATAAAAACTAAATAAAAACTTAAGCCTAAAAAATAAACCTAAAAATAAAATCTGGAAATAAATAAAAAATAAAACCTAAACCTTAAACTAAAAGAAAACCTAAACCTGAAATAAAAATAAAATAAACAAAAAACCTAAACCAAAACAAAAACAAACTAAACTAAACTAAATAAAAAAAACCTAAATAAATATATAAAATAAAATAAACAAAAATAAATTATAAATAAACTAAAAAAACCTAAACCTACAGGTTTACTTAATTTAAAAAAAAACCCTAAGCTCTAAACCCTAAATCCTGAACCCTAAACCAACAACCTTAAACCCTAAAACTAACTATAAACTCTAAACCAACAACCCTAAACATACAACCCTAAACCTTAAACTATAAAGTAAAGCCTTCTAAACCCTATACCTTAAACCCTAACCCTAACCCTAAACCCTAAACCCTAAATCCCAAACCCAAAAACCCCAAACCCTAAACTCTAAACTAACCCTAAGCCCTAAACCCTAAACCCTAAACCTTAACTCCTAAAATTATTTAAACCCTAAGCTAACCCTAAACCCTAACTCTAAACCTTAAACATTAAAAAACCTAAACACTAAAGCCTAAACACTAAACCCTAAATAATAAACCCTAAACCCTAACCCTAAACCCTAAACCCTAAAACCCTAAACCCTAAATCCTAAACCATAAACCTAGACCCTAAAAACCTAAAAACCTAAACATAAACTAAATAGAACCTAATAATAAAATAAATAAATAAACCCAGATCTAAATAAAATAAGAAAATAAAATGAAATAAAAACCTAAATTAAAACATAAACCAAAACCTAGAAATAAAATAAAATAAAATAAATAAAAAATAAACTAAACTAAAACAAATAAAATTAACCTAAGAATAAAAAACCTAAATAAAATATAAACTAAATGTAAAATAAAGATAAATAAACCTAAAATAAAATAAAATAAAAACTTAAACCTAAAAAGAAAACCTAGAAATAAATAAATAATAAAATCTAAACTCTATACCTAAAATAAAATTAAAATAAATAAAATATAATAAACATAAACCTAAACTAAAATAAATAAAATCTATACCTAAACCTAAACCTACACCTAAACTAAATATAATAAAATAAACTAAAAATAAACCTAAACCTAAACTAAAAAATAAAAACTAAAAATAAACCTAAAATAAAAACTTAAAACTTAAACCTAAAAATATAAGATAAAAACATAAATCTAAACCAAAAAAATAAAAAATAGAACCTAAACCTAAAAAATAAAATAAAAATAAAAGACAAGTAAAATAAACCTAAACCTTAAAAATAAATGAAAATAAAACCCTAAACTAAAATAAATAAACCTATATTAAATAAACTAAACTAAATAAATAAAATAAACCCTAATAGAATTTAAAATTAAAATAAACTAGAATAAACATATAAATATACTAAATAAACATAAACCTACCAGTTTACTTAATTTAAAAAAAATCTTAAATCCTAAACCCTATACCCTAAAAAACCCTAAACCCTAAGCCCTAAATCCTATACCCAAAACCCTAACTCTAAACCTTAAACCCTAAGCCCCAAACCCTAAACCTAAACCTAAAATAACTAAGTAAATTAAAAAATAAACCTAAACCCAAACACTTAATAAATCTAAATGTAAACCTAAACCATAAGAATGGGCAAAACCTTGACATCGTGAACATCATCACAACCGCTTAGATCTATTGGAGGAAGGTGGAGGTGGAGGTTATCGCAGTGGTGGTGGGGGATCTAGAGGTGCTGGTGGATATGGAGGTGGTGGTCGGAGAAGTGGTGGTTATGCAGGTGGGAGGAACCACAGAGGTTACAGCTGTTGTGGTATAAGGAGAGATTGGGGATATTATGGTCGATCCCGCTAGTTGAGAGGTCAAGGTGGTTTTGATGGGAACTGTGGAAACTTAGGAATGACCGACTGATCCATCGCTATGGAACTTCATCTCTATAGTAGAGTTCTAGTTATCTAAGTTTTTGGTTTGCTCTATGCATGCTCATTTTTAATCTATGTCATCACTTGTTTCTTAGAAAACTTGGTGTGTTCCTTGGTTGATGAAATCCAAAAGAAGAAATGTTGAATTTGAATTTGTTCTCTAAAAAAAATTAAAAGAAATAAAAACCAAAAACTCTAAACCCTAAACCCTAAACCCTAAACTAACCCTAAACCCTAAACCCTAAACCTTAAAAAATCTAAAACCTAAACCTAAACTAAATAAAACCTAACCCTAAACCTTAAACCCTAAAACCAACCCTAAACCCTAAACCTAATCCATAAACCAACAACCCACAACCGTAAACCCTAAACCATATAACCCTAACCCTAAACACTAAACCCTAAACCTAAATCCTAAACCCTAAAATTGTAAACCATAAATTGGCATGTTAAAGCCTTTTTGATTCTCTATTTTTCAATAAACTAGGCTTTAACCTGTCAGATCAACTTACTGTCGAACTGACAAGATTATTTATTGGAAAAAACCTCTTGACCATATTATTAAAATTAATATTGATGGCTCTGTCTCTAATAATGGCTCTGGTTGTGGTGGCATTTTCAGAAACTCTAAGGGTATAGTACTATGTGCTTTTTGTTATCCCCTTATTTTTGCACTGTCCCATTTACTGAGCTTATGGCAGTCTACAAAGCTCTTGAGATTTGCCTTCAAAATGGCTGGCTCAATATTTGGACTGAGGTGGATGCTCTTCTGTTGATTGATCTTTTGACTTCCACCAAAATGAACAGCATTGAATTGTACTACCTCCTCAAGCAAACTAGAGCTCTTCTTTCCCAATTGAATTTTAACATCACTCATGTTTGGCATGAAGGAAATGCTTGTGCTGACTACCTTGCCAATCTGGGTGCTAGATCAGATGGTATCATCTTCTTTGATCAACTCACCTTACCCAAACACTTGCGTGGACTGGTTAACTTAGACAATTCTGGGTTTCCTTATCTCAAAACTTAATCTAACCTTTTGATGTATATTGTCCATTCATCTTTTAACTGTATGCCTCTTTATTTTATGGCTTTCTATTCCTTTTTGTGTCTTTTGTAGATGCTTCACATGGATATTACTTGTTATCTTGATCTCTGTGGCATGATTTGGTGTTTTAATAGCTTATCCTTTATTTGGAGGCACTCTGCTTTTGGCATTTACATTGATTTGGAGGCTCTCTACTTTTTCTAAGTATTATATTAGTGTTCATTATGCTGGTTGCAATATTTCTTTTGATGATTTACTGTTAAGTTGTTGGATTTTAGTTGATAATGACTGGTGGCTGGCTTTTGACATGCTGCTTGTCTCCCCTATTAGATCTTGGGCTGCTGCTGATATTCACTCTAACTCTACCTTTGAGATGATGTTTTCCTTTTATTTCTGGGAGTTATCTTTTATTTTAATTTTCTGCATGAAGAGGCTTTTTGGCCTTTTGTTGATATTTATCTTCTTGGCTATTGTCTATACTGGAATATGGACCCCATTCAGCCTGCTCTCTTTGGAAACCATTTTCTATTTTAGCAGGGTCCCTTTGGTGGGATCTTGTTGTGGGAGGCTTTCTTCTTTTCTTCCACCTGCCAAGGTTGTTTTTCAGTAGGCTTTCTTACAGGCTGCTGCTGACCTCCTTACCCCTTCTACCAGACTTATTATTGTGCAGAACTTTGATATTACTTCTTGTTTATCTTTTTATGCCTCTTTTACTTTGCCTTGGTGGAATCTGTAGCAGTCTGTTGTTCTTTCTGCGCTATTTATTTTTTGAACTGGATGGAGTTTCTTCTGATTGATTCTGGCTATTTTGTTTAGCAAATCCTTTTTATGCAGGATGTTTCTGAGATTGGGGCTTTGGTTAATCTCTTTTATTGCTCTTTTCTGGAGAGAATTTGTATTTTGCTGGCTCTTTTCTCTTGCTCCCTGCAGGAATGGATTCTCATGTTTGCCTCTCTTTTTGGTTTTTACTTTATTTTCCTCTCATTCGGCCTTGTCGCTAGACGTATTTTCTAACTGAAAGGTCTTGTTATTCCTTTCAATGCTAGTCATTGGTTTTTTGGGACCTGTTTCCAGATTATTGTCTTTATGACTTATGGATGTTTTTTTATTCTCGATTTTCCAACTATTTGTGTTATTATCAGCTAGGCTATTTTTGATCACACTTGTTGTTGCTCTTTTCATCCTGGCTCTATTTGCCATAGTCAAAATTCCTCTCTTTTATTATGGGATCAATTTTCCTTGCAGGTTTGGATTTCCTTAATGGCTTTTCTGTTAGCCTTTACTGTGGTTGTGGGTTTAACTGCTAGCCTGATCAGCTTTATCTGGAAGGTCTTTTCTGTTTATTATCCTTTGAACCCTTTTGATACCATTATTGTCTTTTGGATTTTAGGGTCCTTTGTCCAGCTAGTAGTCTTTGTGGTTACTATCTGTTCCCTATTTTATGCTTTTCTGACTATTTTTACTGTTAATAATTAGGCTACTGCTATCTTCTCCTGCTTCTATTTTATCCCACTTGGTTCTGTTAACATTGTGCAGACCCCTGTGATTTTCCATCTGATTATTTGGATCTTTACATATGCGTATGGGTGGACTCTTGGCCAGCTTGTTGGTATTAACTGCCTTGGTTGTTGGCTGACCTAGATTAATACTCAACATGCTGTCTCTGGGGTTTTGGTTTGTTTAGTTCAGCAAGTCTCTATTGAAGTTGTTGATTGCTTGGTGGAATTTGCTTTAATCCCCCTTATTAGCTTATTATATGCATATCATCTTAATTCATTGGTCTACTTTATCTAATGTTGTTTTCTCCATCTTCTTTCAGTTAAACTTGTATCTCTTGCACTATTTATCTTGGATGGGTGGCTTTATGGCAAGCTAGATGGTTTTTGTTGTCTTGGTTATTTCTTGTCTTGGATATTTACTGTCTTGGTTTTTCAGGACTCTTATGTTGGCTCCATCTTTGTTGGCTGTAGGACTTCAGGGTCCTATATTCAACAAGCTGTTTCTGCCATTACTGTTCTGATGGTTTTTGGTGATTGTCTGGGTTGCTGCCTTCCAGATACCTATTTTATGCTCTATCTATTTGGTTATTAACTATTGCAATGTCTACTCTGATTGAGAGGTTTTATGGCCAACTTGCTATCTCTTCCTGTCTTGGATGTTGATGTCTTAATTGTTGTTGTCTTGGCTGGTTTATGCCTTGGTTATCTGCTATTTTGCTTTTTCTGGATTCTAATGTTGATACTCATTTGAATCCACTTTTTGATTTTTCTTCTGGTGGGTTCAAATGTTGCATTAACTATTTTGCTATTGGGGTTGGCTTTCTGAATGCCCGTGTTGTTTATGTCTGGGTTGTTGTTCATCTCCAGATTATTATGATCTACATTATCTATTATTGCCTCTATTCCTATCTTGGCTCAGTTAGGTTTGGGCAGCCATGTGCACTGTCTATTCTCAATGTTGCTGCCTTTTGCTGTCTTGCTCTCTTGGTTGTTTATTGATCTGGCTTATCCAATTTTGGTCCCTAATGTGTAGCTCGATTGTCTTTACTTGGTGCTATTTTTTGTATTTCTATTTCTGTGTTGGGCTATGCTGCCTTCCTTTACAATTGCTTTTTCCCAATTACTGATATGGATATTAATAAGGGGGTTGTTTCCTGGCCTGAAAGATTCATATATATATCATATGTTTGGGATGGTGTTAATTATAGGCTCATTGACTTGATTAGCTGGATTTGAGCAAGTTGCCTCCTATGCTGTTTTCTTGTGGAGGGATTATATGCTGGCTTTTTCCTCTTCTTGGAAATGACTTTTCATGAGGTTCTCGCTAAGATGTTTCATTCTCATATGTTTATGTATTCTCATGTCAGGGTGACTATATTGATGATATTTTTTGAATGGGACACCTTATACATCGCTCTTGAATTTCCTCTCTATATTAGATATGGTTTTGTTTAGGTTTGTGTAATAAAGCTCACAGGACTTTCAACAACTGGCTGTTATCTCCTCACAGGTTTGTTGGCTATGATGGCTGTGATGATCTCACTCCCTTTTGGTTTGGTAGTAGCTCTTGTGATGTAACCCTTCTGCTGAAGTTTGGATGCTCATATTTGCATCTGCCCCAACTTAGTGTGACTGAGCCTGAGCCTTCTCTATCACAATTCCTTACTATCATTCTTAGCTTATGTTGTTTTCATTTTTCCTTTTGTCTGTATTACCTTAACTATTCTAATCTCTTTCTTATTACAATTTTGCAGGTGATTCCCTCTTGTCCTCTTGCAGGTTTGCTCCATATTGCCATGCATTCTCTCGCCCCTGTAGAGCATTGGCCCTTATCTTCCTTTGGCTTATTATGTTAATCAACTTGTATCTTTTGATTGCTTTAATGTCTTCTTTTGCTTTTGGAAGTACTTAGATAGGGATTTACTTTAGCCTAATTGTAGCTCTTTGAGTAGTAGTTCTGGAGTTTATCCCCTTTAAGGACCTTGTATCCCTCTTTTTGTGGCAATAAAATACCCCTACATGGGATTTCCCAAAAAAAACCCTAAACCATAAACCCTAAACCCTAACCCTAAACCCTAAACCCCAAACCTTAAACCCTAAACCCTAAACCCTAACCCTAAACCCTAAACCCTAAACCCAAAAAACCTAAAAACTGAAACCTAAACTAAATAAAGCCTTAAATAAATAAAACTAAACACTAAACTAAATAAACCTATACCCAAACTTTAATACCTAAAAAAAAACTAAAGTAAAACCTAAACCTAAACATAAAAATTAAAACCTAAACCTAACCCTAAAATAAAAAATAAAACCTAACGTAAAAAATAAAATAAGTGTAAAAGTAAACATAAACCTAAACCTAAACCTAAAAAATAGACTAAAATAAATAAACCTTAAACAAATAAACTAATTGAAATAAAAAAATAAACCTAAATAAAACTAAAAAAATAAAATAAACTAAAAGAAATACAAAATAAACTAAATAAATCTAAACCTAATGGTTTACTAAATTTTAAAAAAAATCCTAAACACTAAACCCTAAATCCTAAACCCTAAACCATAAACCCTGAAACTAACCCTAAACCCTAAACCCTAAACCTACAACCCTAAACCCTAAATCATAAACATTAAACCCTAAAAAAGCATAAACTTTAAACACTAAATACAAAAAAATTAAAAAAAAACCCTAACCTCTAAATCCTAAACACTAAACAATAAACCCTAAACCATAAACCCTAACCCCAAACCCTAAACCTTAAACTTAAAACCCTAAACCCTAAACATTAAACTATAAAACCTAAAACTCTAAAGCCTAAATCCTAAACTTTAAACCCTAAACCCTAAAACCTATAACCCTATTCACTAAATCCTAAACCCTAAACCCTAAACCCTAAAAACCTAAAAATTGAAATGTAAGCTAAATAAAACCTAAAAATAAATAAATAAATAAACCTAAACTTAAATAAATAAAATAAAATAAAATAAAAACCTATACTAAAACCTAAACTTAAATTGAAACCTAAACCTAAACCTTACCCTAAAAAGGAAAATTGAACAAAAATAAAATAAATAAAGATCTAAATTAAACTAAAAAATAAAATAAACCTAAAAAACCTAAATAAAATAAAACCCAAATGAAAAATAAAAAAAAATAAACCTAAAATAAAATTAAATAAAAAACTTAAACCTTAAAAATAAACCTAAAAAGAAATAAAAAATAAAACCTAAAGCTAAAATAAACAAAATAAAATAAACCTAAACCTAAACAAAAATAAAATAAACTAAAATAAATAAAACCTAAACATAAACTGAAAATAAACTAAACCTAAACCCTAAACTAAATAAAATAAAATAAACTAAAAATAAACATAAACCTAAACTAAAAAATATAATCATAAAATAAACCATAAATAAAAACATAAAACATAAACCTAAAAAATAAATAGAAACCTAAACTTAAAACTTAAAATAAAAATTAACCTAAACCAAAAAAATAAAATAAAAATAAAACTAAACTAAAATAAGTATAAACCTAACCTAAACCTAAACTTAGAAATAAACAAACATAAAAAAGTTTTAAACTAAGATAAATAAACCTAAAATAAATAAACTAAACTAAATAAAAATAAAAAAAGTAAACCAAAAATAAATAAAATTAAATAAATAAAATAAACTAAAAAAACCTAAACCTAAACACTAAACCTTAATGACTAAACCCTAAAACCTAAACCCTAAACATTAAACCAGAAAGAAACCAATAAACCCTAAAACATAATCCTAAACTCTAAGAACCTAAAACCTAAACTTAAACTAAATAAAACATAATAATAAAATAAATAAACAAAATAAAACCCAAACTAAAATAAACCTAAACCAAAACTAGAAAAAATAAAATTAAACTAAAATAAAATAAATAAAAACCTAAACTAAACTAAAAAAAATAAAATAAACCTAAAAGAAACCTAAATAAAGTAAAACAAAAATGAAAAATAAAAATAAAATAAACTAAAAATAAAAAAATAAAAAACTTAAACAAAAAAGATAAACATAAAAATAAATGAAAATTAAAACCTAAACCCTAAATTAAAAAAAATAATGAAACCTAAAATAAACAAAATAAAATAAACCTAAACCTAAACTAAAATAAATAAACCTAAAGTTAAATTGAAAATAACTAAACCTAAACCCTAAACTAAATAAATTAAAATAAACTAAAAATAAACCTAAACATAAACTAAAAATTAAAACTTGAAAATAAACTTTAATAAAAACATAAAACCTAAACCTAAAAAAAATAATATATAAACCTAAACCTAAACCTAAAAATAAAAAATAAACCCTAAACCAAAAAAGAATTATAAAATAAAATAAAATAAAAAATAAACATATACCTAAACCTAAACTTAAAAAATAAACTAAAATTAAAAAAACATAAACTAAAATAATAAAACCTAAAAAAATAAACTAAATAAAATAAAAAAACCTAAATAAAATGAAATAATAAAATAAACTAAACTAAATAAAAAATAAACTAAATAAACCTAAACCTACAAGTTTACTTAATTTTAAAAAACCCTAAACCCTAAAACTATCGCTAAACCCTAAACTAACCCTAAAACCTAAACACTAAATCCTAAACTGTAAACCCTAAACCAACTCTAAACCCTAAACCCTAAACCATAAATGAATCCTAAACCCTACCCTAAACCCTAAATAAACCCTAAACCTTTAAACCTAAACTAAACTTAAACTCCTAAACCTAAACCTAAAACCTAAATCCTACCCTAAACCTTAAACCTAAACCTAAACTCTAAATTAAACCTAAACGCTAAACCCTAAAACCTAAACACTAAAAACCTAAAAACCTAAACTTAAATTAAATAAAACCTAAAAAAAAAAATTAAACCTAAACCTAATCCTAAAATATACTAAACCTAAACCCTAAACTAAATCAAATAAAATAAATTTAAAAGAAAACCTAATAATAAAAAAAATAAAATAAAACTAAAACCTAAACCTAAACATAAAAAAATAAAAAATAAAACCTAAACCAAAAAATAAAATAAAATAAAAGTAAACTAAAATATAAACATAAATAAACCTAAACATAAAAAATAATAAAATAAAATAAAAGCCTTAACTAAAACAAATTAACTAAAAGAAATAAAAAATAATAAACTTAAATAATAAATAAAAGAAACTAAAAGAAACAAAAAATAAAACTAATCTAAAACCTAAAAAAAATGTTTAGTTAAATTCTTTTCTTATAAAACCCAACACTAAACTTTAAACCCTAAATCCTAAATCCTAAACCTTAAATGCTAAACCATAAAAGTAACCTAAATAAACCTAAAATAAATAAAATAAAATAAACCTAAACCTAAACTAAAATAAACTAAACTAAAATAAATAAAGTCTAAACCTAAACTAAAAATAAACTAAACCTAAACCCTAAACTAAATAAAATAAATTAACTAAAATTAAACCTAAACCTAAAAATAAACCTTAAATAAAAACATAAAACCTAAACCTAAAAAATAAAATAAAATCCTGAACCCAAACCTAAAAATAAAAAATAAAACCTAAACCAAAAAAATAAAATAAAAACAAAACTAAACTAAAAATTAAATATAACCCTAATCCTAAACCTTAAAAAAAACTAAAATAAAAAATCCAAACTAAAATAAATATACCTAAAATAAATAAACTAAACTAAATAAAAATAAAAATACAATAAACTAAAATAAATAGAAAATAAATTAAATAAAGTAAATAAACCTAAACCTAAGCTTAATTAATTTAAAAAATAAAACCCCTAAACCCTAAATCCAACCCTAAACCCTCTAACCCTAAACTGACAACCTTAAACCTAGAATCCTAAACCCTAAACTATAAACCTTAAACTAGCCCTAAACCCCAAAAACCTAAGCACTAAACTAACCATAAACCCTAAACCCTAAATCCTAAGCCCTAAACCCTAAACCCTAAACACTAAACCCTAAACCCTAAACACTAAACTAGCCATTAAACCCTAAATCCTAAAACTTAAACACTAACTAACTAACCCTAAACCTAAACTTAAACCTTAAAACAAATTTAAACCTAAACTACCTAAACTAAACCTTAAACCTAAAATAAACTTAAACCTTAAACTTTAAACTTTACCTAAACTTAAAGTTTAAACTAACCTAAACCTGTAACCTACACCTAAACTTAAACCCTAAACACTAAAGTAAAACTAAAGTTTAAATAAATATTAAACCTAAAACCTAAACACTAAACCCTAAAACCTTAAACAAACATTAACCTAAACTCAAAGATAAAAATTAAACCTAAACCTAAACTAAACCCTATAATTTAACCCTATACTGCACCCTAAACCCCAAACCCTAATCTTAAACCCTAAACCCTAAACCTTAAACCATAATCCTAACCCTAAACCCTATAACCTAAACCCTAACACTCTAAACCCTAAACTCTAAACTAACCCTAAACCCTAAACCCTAAACCCTAAAAACTCTACACCCTAAAGCCTAAACCATAAATCATAAACCCTAAACTAAACTAAAACCCTAAGCTAACCCTAAACCCTAAACCCTACACCCTAAAACCCAAAACCCTATAGCCTAATCACTAAACCCTAAATCCTTACCCTAAACCCTAAACTGTAAACCCCTAAAACCCAAACCATAAAACCCTAAACCCTAAACTCTAAACCTAACCCTAAAAACCTAAAAACCTAAACCTAAACTAAATAAAACCTAAAAAATAAAATAAATAAAAAACCTAAACCTAAATAAAATAAAAACCTAAACCTAAACCTAAAAATAAAATATAATAAAAAAGTTGAAATAAATTAATATAAAATAAATATAAATCTAAACTTAAATAAAAAATAAAATAATCCTAACAATAAAAACCTAAATAAAGAAAATTAAACATAAAATAACAAAAACTAAAATAAAATAAAAGTAAAATAAAAACCTAAACTTTAAAATTAAACCTAAGAAAACAAAAAATAAAACCTAAGCCTAAACTAAAAAAAAACCTAAACCTAAAATAAAAATAAACCTAAACCTAAACTAAAATAAATAGAACCTAAACCTAATCTTAAAAAAATATACCTAAACCTTAACTTAAACTAAATAAACTAAAATAAACTAAAATGTAAACCTAACCCTAAATTAAAATTAAAACCTTAAAAGAAACCTAATATAAAAAACTAAAATCTAAACCTAAAATAATAAAATAAAAACCTGAAACTAAACCTAAAAAGAAAAAATAAAACTTAAATCAAAAAAATAAAAAATAAAAAAAATTGAACTAAAAAATAAACTGGAACCTAAACCTAAACCTAAAAAAATAAACTAAAATACAAAACCTAAACTAAAATAATTAAATTAAACTAAATAAAAAATAAAAATAAACTTAAATAGAAATAAAATAAAATAAAAAATAAAATAAACTAAAATGAATAAAAAATAATATAAATAAACCTAAACCTACCGGTTTACTAAATTAAAAAAAAATCCTCAAACACTAAATTTTATACCCTAAACCCTAAACCTTAATCCTACAACCCTAAACCCTAAACCCTAAACCCTAAACCCTATACCCTATACCCTAAACCTAAACCCTAACCCTAAACCATAAACACTAAAAGCATAAATTAAAACCCTAAACCCTAATCCATAAACCCTAAACCTAAACCTAAAGTAACTAAATAAATTTAAAAGTAAACCTAAATCATAAAATCTAATAAATCTAAACCTAAACCTAAACCTTAAGAATGGGCAGAACCTTGATGGCAAGAACATCACCGCCAACCAATCTAGATCTGTAGTGGAGGCGGTGGTGGAGGCCGTGGTTATCACAATAGTGGTGGGGATCAGAGGTGCTAGATATGGAGGTGGTGGTGATTTTGGAAGCTATTTGTTTAAGGGAGGTTCCCAGGTGAGGTGGTTTTGATGGGAAATTAAGAAAGTCCCATCTGATATGGTACTTATGGAACTGTAATAGTAGATGGTTTTAGTTTAGGGTTTTAATTGGCTCTATGCATGCTCATTTTTTGATCTATGTTGTCACTTGTGTCTTAGAAAACTTGGTGTGTTACTTGGTTGATGAAATAAAAAAGATGAAATGTTGAATAAGAATTTGTTCTCTATTTAAAAAAAAATCAAAAACCCTTAACCCTAAACTAAAACCTAAACCCTAAACCAAAAACCTAAACCTTAAATCTTAAACCCTAATCCCTAAAACCCTAAACCCCAAAACCTATACCCTAAACCCTAAACCCTAAACCCTAAACCCTAAATAAAAATAAAATAAATTATACATACTAAATAAACCTAAACCTACCGATTTACTTAATTTTTTTAAAAAAAACCTTAAAACCAAAATCCTAAACTCTAAATCCTAAAACTAACCCTAAACTCTAACCCCTAAACCTGCAACACTAATCCTACAATGCATCTTAATAATAATTGGAATGAAAATAAACTTGAGAACTACATTCCTACTTCTATTTTTGACAAGTTTATCTTTTCTAATAAACTAGATCAAATCCTTTTCATGATCTCTTACAATGGTGATTTTATTCTTAAGGAGGATTGGAATTTTATTAGAAATAAATAGAACACCTATAATTTTTTCATTAAACTTTGGAACAATATCATTCCCATTTCTTATTCAATTTTAGCTTGGTGGATTTTGAATAACTTCATCTCGGTTAATTCCATGCTCTGGCTTAAAGGGTTATAGTTTCCTTCTAAGTGCTATTGTTGCTTTCATTCTGAAAATGTTAATCATGTTTTTGTCAATGGTGTTATTGCTTCCAAACTTTGGATATGGTATGATGATTTATTTAACACTATCTATTTTCACAACTCCCTTTTGTTATATCAACTTCTTGAAGTTTGTTTCCATAAAATTGTGAAAGGTCATATCAAAGTTTTAATTTCTATTACCCTTATTTGGTTCATTTGGATGGATAGAACTGATGCTAAATATCATGGCATCCTTATGCACCATAAAAGGATCCTTGCTATAACTAAATGAAAAATCCATGCTTTTTTTAATGCAAATTTAATTATCAATTTTTACTTTAGTGGTTATAAATTTGTGGCTAAAAAACTAGGTATCACTTTACATGATGATCCTTCCTATAAGAGTATTAGGATTATACATTGGATTAAGCCTAAAGAAAATTCTATTAAAATCAATACTGATGGTTTTGTTTCCTCAAATAAATATGGCTATGGTGGAATTCTTAGGGATTGTAAAGGCATTATAATTTGTGCTTTACCACCCCTCAAAGCTTGTTCTATTATTTATGTAAACACGTGGCTATTATCAAACCTATTGATATTTGTTTAAGCAAAGGCCTCTTTAATATCTTGATTGAAGTGGATGCTCTACTTTACCCGATATGCTCAATAATAAAAAATAGGAAATACTAACTAATTTTATCTTTTTAATCACTCTCTTTTTCAAGTTTGCTACAAAATTTTTCACATTCTTCATGAAGGTAATGCTTGTGATTTCCTGGTAAATTTTTGAAGGGAAGTAAATGAGCTCACTTTATTTGATAACCATAGCTTACATAAGCATCTGCATTGGTCAATATGCATAACATTCCTTTACCTTAGATTTTAACCTTCGCTCTTCTCTGATCTTTTTCTATGGTGGTTTTAATCAATTTTTTTATTTTTTGTGCACCCCTCACTATGAAGTGGTTTTTGCTAAATTATTTCTATACTTAAACCCCCTTCCTCTTTACCACATTATATACCTGCCTGGCCTTTTTTTGGGTCATAATGGTGTTATTTTAATTTTTCCCTGAGCCTAGTAGTTTTCTCTAGTGGCCCATGCTTTGGTCTCTGGTCATTGTGAATTTTGGCCTACAACTTTACCAATGATGTTGGTTTGTCTGTTTTCGCTCTAGCCTTTTGAATTGGATTTATGCTATGGTTATTGTGGGTTGTTGCTATTTGTTTCTTTCATCTACCCAATTTTGGGTGGTTATTTTTTTCGTTGTTGTTGTTCTTCTAGCTTTTTTAGTTTTGGTTTTGTTGTTCTATTTTTCCTGGTTTGGCTTGAGGTTTCTATTGGTTGGTTCCAACCCTTGTGAATTGGAGTATGCTATTCTATGGTTTTGCCTCCTCATTTTCTCCAGTAGTGACCTGCTCACTTTGGGATTTAGAAGGGGTTATGTTTGTCTCCGCCTTGTTCCTTTCCTTATAGTTTTATTGTTTTATTAGGTGGCCCCTTGGCCTTTTTCTAGTTTGGTTGGGTGACTACTTTTTATTTCTTAGTTTGTTTGGAGATATCTGGGTTGTGGATTTGTCTTGTTGTTCTTTTCCTCCTTTGGGGTTCTATATTGGTCTGCTTGGTTTTGTTTTTGCTGCTATTTTGGCTAGCTAGTTTGGTTGGCTGGGTGGATGTGTTGGTTGTCGTTTGGTGGTTGGTTTAGGTGCCCCTAGTTAGGTTCTTTTGGTTTGGTTTCTAGTTTTCTCCTGGGTTGGTTATCCTCTTTATTTTTTTTAATTTTGCTTCCCGATTTGGGTGTCAATTTTCCCGCTGCTCTGACTTCTCCTACTGCTCATCCTGTTGGCTGCTAGCCTAGGTGGTTTTATTTGTTATTTTTTTGGTGGAGGATATGAGCTCTTGTGGTTTTTTTGGTCATATTTTGGACTTATTGTTGAGGGCTGCCTGAGGGTTTTGTGGCTACCTGCCTTACCTTGGATGCGTGTCATGGCTTGGTGTTTTGTACTTAATGTTTCTATTGGTGTTGACTCCCTTTAGTTTAGATGGCTCTTCTTGTTCTATGATATTTCTCCTTGGTTGGTGATTGTGGATTTGCTTTCTTTTGTCATTGGTGGTGGTTTTGATGGTAATTTTGCCCTCTTGGTCTCTTAATGCTATGGGTTTCCACTCTCTAGAGCTGCTTATCTTATACTATTTTCCTATTTGGGTAGAGGTTTTTCCCTTGGATTTGGATTGCTAGTGCTCTAGAGATAGTTGTGGGTTGTTCTCATCCACTGACACCACCAGTAACTTCTAGGATGCTGGCTTTATGTGTTTGTTCTATTGTGGGTTTTGGGTTGGTTGTCGCTATTTTCTCATTGTTTTAGTGTAGAACCGGAACACTATGGACTAATTTTCCTTGGATGGTTACTTATATCAAGTATGTTTATGATGGCCATGATGTTTCCCCATATCTTCTCTTTGGTTGGTAGCATGCATATGGATTGTAACCCTCTTCTCATGAAATTTGGATGCTCATATGTGTTGTTGCCCCTTGAGATGATCTTAACAGAGCTTGAGCCTTCTCTTTCCCAGCTCTTTCTAAATTGCTTACTTTCTTATTTTCCTTTGAGCTATGACCATTGCCTTTGTAGTGTTTTGTAGATTTCTTTTGAAGCATTGAACTTCACAGATGGAATGATCTTTACTCAACTAACTCAAGTACTATTGATGTGTGTCATACTTATCTTGCCTTCTCAAAGGGATCATGAGCTACTGCTGACTAGTCCTTCTACTATTTTCTTAAGTTTTCTTAGTCCTTTTTGTGTCTTTCTCATTTTCTTTTGTGCCGTTGCTTTTGCTCTTTTATTTTCTTTTTCCATTGTACTTAGATGGGGGTTTACCTCTTTAGATTTCTCGTAGCTCTATGAGCAGTAGAAATTTGAGCTTTATTGCTTTTAAGGACATTGTATCCTTTATTTTTATGGTAATAAAATTCTAATTTTCCTTAAAAAAGAAAACCTAAACCCTAAGAATGGGTAGAACCTTGATTGCAGGAACATCACAGTCAACCAGGCTAAGTCTAGATCTGGCGGTGAAGGCAAAGGGGGAGGTAGTGGTTATCGCAGTAGTGGTGGGGGATTTGGAGGTCTGGTGAATATGGAGGTGGTGGTCGAGCAATGGTGGTTATGGAGGTGGGAGGAGCGATGGAGGTTATATGGTGGTGGTGACAGAGGGAGATATCGGGATATGATGGTGTATCTAACTACTCAAGAGGTCGAGGTGGTTGATGTAGAGAGAATCAAGAATGGTCAATCCGATCAATTGCTTATAGAACTTTCTTTATAGTAAAGATAGTTCTAGTGTATTTTATTTTCTCTATGGGTACTCATTTTAGATATATGTTGTCGCTTGTGTCTTAGAAAACATGGTGTGCTACCTAGTTAATGAAATCAAAAAGAAGAAATATTGAATCTGAATTTATTCTCAATTAAAGAAAAAGAAAACCAAAAACCCTAAACACTAAACTAAAACCTGAACCTTGAACACTTATTGGTGGAGGATATGAGCTCCTATTTTTTTTTTGTCCTATTTTAGGACATGTCATTGGGGGGGTTTTTTTTTGGGGTTTTGTTGGTCTTGTCTTGGATGCTTGCCTAGGCTGGTGTTTTGGCTCCCTTTGGTTTAGTTGGCTCTCCTTGTTTCCTAATATTTTCCTCTTAGTTGGTGATGGTGGATTTTCTTTCCGTTTGGCTGCCTTGGTGGTGGTTTTGATGGTAATTTTTGGATGCCTTCTTGGTCTCTCTATGCTATGGCTTTCCTCTCTCTAGTGCTACTTATCTTCTACTATTTTATTGTTTGGGTGGAGGTTGGATTTGGATTGGTTAGTGCTATGGACATAGTTGTTGTTCCGGGCCACTATCTTTTGGGATGGCTTTATGTGTTTGGTCTATTGTGGGTTTTAGTTCATGGATTGGCTACTAGCTAGCTATTTATCTCGATTTCTTGTCAGAACTAGATCAATATGGACTATTTTTCCTTGGATGGTTGCTTATATCAGATATGTTGGCTATGATGGCCTTGATGCTTCCCCATGTCTTCTCTTTGGTTGGTAGCATGCATATGATTGTAACCCTTCTCATGAAGTTTGGAGGCTCATATGTATTGTTGAGATGATCTTAACTATGCCCGAGCCTTCTCTTTCTCAGCCCTTTCTAAATTATTTACTTTATCATTTTCCCTTCATCTATCACCATTGCCTTTGTACTATTTTGCATATTTCTGTTGGAACTTCACAGATTGAATAATCTTTACTAACCAACAAGTAATGTTGATGTGGATCTTAACTTTCCTTCTCAAAGGATCATGAGCCGCTACTAACTAGTCCTTCTTAAGTTTATTATTAGTCCTTTTGTGTCTTTTTCATTTGCTTTTATTTTTTTGCTTTTATTTTTTTTTTTTTCCATTATACTTAGAAGGGGTTTAGCTCTTTAGGTTTCTTGTAGCTAGGTTTCAGAGAAATTTGAGCTTTACCCCATTTAAAGACATTGTATCCTTTATTTTCATGGTAATAAAATTTAACTTTCCCAAAAAAAAAAAACCTAAACACTAAGAATGGGTAGAACCCTGACGGGAGGAACATCACCACAACCAAGCTAAATCTAGATCAAAAGGCGGGAGGCACTTATCATAGTAGTAGTGTGGGATCTGGAGGTGCTGGTGGATATAGAGGTGGTGGTCAGAGCAGTGGTTATGGAGCGGAGGAGGAGGAGGTTACAATGGTGGTGGAAGAGGGGGATATGATGGTGGATCAGAGGTGGGATGGTGGAACCAGAGAAAATGATATCCGATCGCTTATGGAACAATGACTTTATAGTGGAGTTCTAGTTATCTAGTTTTGATTTTTTCAATGTCATTTCATTTTTTATCTATGTTAAGATGTATAAAAAATGATCTTAGTATACTTGAATTAAATGAGAATTTGACACATAATAATGATGAAGGATTCATGTAGACCCCACCTAGTGGGATTAAGGCTTGTTGTTGTTGTTATTGTTGTTGTTGTTGTTATATCGCCAGGTCTTAGAAAACTTGTGTGTTACTTGGTTGATGAAATCAAAAGAAGAAATGTTGAATATGAATTTGTTCTTCAAAAAAAGAAAACTTAAACCAAACCCTAAACCTTAAACCCTAAATCCTAAACCCTAAAACCATAAAAACTAAAACCCTAAACCCTAAACCCTAAATAACAAAAAAATAAACTAAATATATTAAATAAATCTAAACCTACAGGTTTACTATTTTTTATAAAAATACCTTAAACCCAAAACCCTAAACCCTAAACCCTACACCCTAAAACCTACAACCCAAAACCCAAAACCCTAAACCTAAACACCAAACCCTAAACTCGAAACTCAAAACCCTAAACCTTACACCATAAACTCTAAATCTAAAAAACCATAAACTCTAACAACCAAAAAACCTAAACCTAAAAATAAAAGAAATAAAAAAATGATAGCCTAAATAAAATAAACAAATAAAATAAAATAAAAACCTAAACTTAAACCTAAAAATAAAATAAAACAAAAAATTTAAACTAAACTTAAATAAAATAAATAAAAACCTAAACTAAACTAAAAAATAAAATAAACCTATAAATAAAAGACCAAAAAAAAACCTAAAATAAACCTAAAATTAAAATAAATTGAACCTAAATGAAATATTAAAACCTAAAAATAAACCCAAAACAAAATCCTTAAACCTAAACCAAAAATAAAAAACTAAAACCATAAACTTAAATATAAAAATTAAAAATAAAACCTAAACCTAAAAATAAAATAAAAGTAAAACTCAACTAAAAAAATAAACCTATACCTAAACCTAAACCTAAAAGATCTACCATAATTTAACCTAAAATAATTAAACTAAACTAAATAAAAATAAAAAATAAAGTAAATTGAAACAAAGAAATAAACTTAATATACTAAATAAACCTAAACCTATCAAATTACTTAATTTAAATAAAAAAAATCTTAAACCCTAAATCCTAAAGTCTGAAACTTAAACCGTAAACCTTAAACCCTAAACCCTAAACCCTAAACCCTAAACCCCAAACCCCAAACCCTAAAAATAAACCTAAAGTAACTAAATAAATTAAAAAAAAAAACTTAAGCCCTAAAATTTAATAAACCTAAACCTAAACCTAAACCCTAAGAATGGTCGAACCTTAATGGTAGAACATCGCCAACAAGCTTAGTTAGATCTGACTGGAGGTGAAGGATGCATCGTAGTGGTGGTGGGGGATCTAGAGGTGCTGGTGGATATAGAGTTGGTGGTCAGAGCAGTGGTGGTTATGGAGGTGGGAGGAGAGACAGAGGTTACAACCGTGGTGGTGGCAGAGGGAGAGATCAGGGATATGATGGTATATCCTACTACTCGAGAGGCCGGGGTGGTTCTGATGGGAACTGGAGAAAGTGAAGAATGGTTGATCTGATCTGCTACATGTGGAACTGCCTTTTTTTAGAAACAAGTTATACTTATTTAAGGTTTTGATTTGCTCTATGCATGCTCATTTTTATCTATGTCATCACTTGTGTCTTAGAAAACTTGGTGTGTTACTTGATATATGAAATTGAAAAGAAGAAATGTTGAATCTGAATTTATTCTCTTTGAAAAATAAAAAAAATAAAAGAAAAACCTAAAAACCCTAAACCCTAAACTAAAACTTAAACCCTAAACCTAAAACGTAAACCTGAAACCCTAAACCCTAAACCCTAAAACCTAAAAATCCAAAACCCTAAACCCTAAACCCTAAAACCTAAATAATAAACCCTAAACCTTAAACTAACACTAAACCCTAAACCATAAAAAGCTAAAAACCTGAACCTAAGCTAAATAAAACCTAAAAATAAAATAAATAAATAAATAAACCTAAAATAATAAAATAAATATAAAATAAAATAAAAATATAAACTCAAACCTGAACCTTAACCTTAACGTAAAAAGAAAATAAAATACAAAATAAAAAGTAAACTAAAATAAAATTAATAAAAACCTAAGCTAAACCAAAAAAAAATAAAAAAACCTAAATAAAATGAAAACTAAACCTAAAATAAAAATAAAATAAACCTAAAGTAAAATAAAAAAACTTAATAAAAACCTAAACATAAAAGTATGCCAAAAAATAATACCTAAAAATAAATAAAAAATAAAAATGAAATCCTAAATAAAAATAAACTAAACTAAAATAAATAAAACTTAAACCTAAACCTGAAATAAACTAAACCTTAACCTAAACTAAAATAAATAAAACTTTAACCTAAACTAGAAATAAACTAAACCTAAACCTAAACTTGAATTAAAAAATAAAAACTAAAAATAAACTTAAAATAAAAACCTAAAACCTAAACATAAAAATATAAAATAAAAACCTAAACCTAAAACTTAAAAAAAAAATAAAACTTAAACCAAAAAACATAAATAAAAAAAATAAAACTATACTAAAAAATAAACTTAAACCTAAAAAATTAACTAAAATAAAAACCCTAAACTAAAATAAATATAACTAAAATAAATATTCTAAACTAAATAAAGATAAAAATAAACTTAAATAAAAATAAAAAATAAAATCAATTAAAATAAATGAAGAATAAACTAAATAAATTAAATAAACCTAAACCTACTAGTTTACTTAATTTAAAAAATAAAAATAATAAAAAAATATATTCCTAAACCTTAAACCCTAAAACTAACCCTAAATCCTAAATCCTAAACCCTAAAACACTAAACCCTAAACCTAAACCCTAAAACCTAAACCCTAAACCCTAAGCCCTAAACCCTAAACCATAAACCTTAAACCCTAAACCCCAAACCCAAAAACCCTAAACCCTTAACCTTAAACTAACCCTAAACCCCAAACCCCAAACCGTAAATCCTAAAAAGCTAAAAACCTAAAGCTAAACTCAAGAAAACTTAAAAATATAATAAAAATAAAACTTAAACCAAAAAAATAAAAATAAATAAAAATAATGTAAAATAAAATCATAAAAATAAACAAACCTAAATAACCTAAAAAATAAACCAAAACATAAAACCTAAAAATAACTAAAAAATAAAACCAAAACCCAATGCAAAAAAAGCCAAACCTAAAATAGAAATAAAATAAACCTAAACCTAAACTAAAATAAACTAAACTAAAATAAATAAACTTAAAACTAAACTTAAAATAAACTTATCCTAAACCTAAACCTAAACTAAAAAAAAAAAATAAACCTAAAACTAAACCTAAAAAAAAAATAAAATAAAAACCTAAACCTAAACCTAAAAATTAAAAATAAAACCTAATCCTAAAATATAAAATATAAATAAAACTAAACTAAAAAATAAAACAAAACTGAAACCTAAACCTAAAACATAAACTAAAAAAAAACATAGACTAAAATAAATAAACCTAAAATAAATAATCTAAGCTAAATAAAAATAAAAATAAACCTAAATATAAATAAAAATAAAATAAACTAAAATAAATAAAAAATAAATTAAATAAACTTAAACCTACCAGTTTACTTATTAAAAAAATAAAAAAAAACCCTATCGCTAAACCATAAACCTTAAAACTAACCCTAAACCCTAAACGCTAAATCTTAAACCCTAAAACACAAAATACTAAACCCTAAACCATAAAACCTAAACCCAAAACCTAAACCCTAAACCCTAAACCCTAAAAAACCAAAAACCCTAAACCCTAAACTAACTCTAAACTATAAACCCTAAACCTAAACCAAAAAATCTAAAACCAAATAAAATGAAATAAAACCAAAAAATAAAATAAATAAACTTAAACTAAAAAAAAATATAAAATAAAATCATAAACTAAAATCAAACCTAAAATAAAAAACTAAAATAAAATTAAATAAATAAAACCTTAACTAACCAAAATAAATAAAAAACTTAAATAAAATAAAACTAATCCTAAAATAAAATTAAAAATATACATAAAATAAAATAAAATAAAAACTAAATAAAAACCTAAAGCTAAAAATAAACCAAAAAATAAAACCTAAAAATAAATAAAAAATAAAACCTAAACCCTAAACTAAAAAAAAACCTAAACCTAAAATATAAAAAAAAGAAACCTAAACATAAAATAACCTAAACAAAACTAAAATAAATAAAAACTAAACCTAAACCTCAACTAAAAAATAAAACCTAAAAATAAACCTAAAATAAAATTTGAAAACCTAAACCTAAAAAAATAAAATTAAAACCTAAACCTAAACTTAAAAGCTAAAAAGAAAACATAAGCCTAAAAATTAAAATAAAAATAAAACTAAACTAAAAAATAAACTTAAATCGAAACCAATAGCTAAAAAATAAAATAAAATAAAATAAAAAACTAAACTAAAATAAATTAACCAAAAAGAAATAAACTAAACTAAATAAAAATAGAAATAAGCCTAAATAAAAATAAAAAATAAAAATAAATAAACTTAAACCAACAAGTTTACTTAATTTAAAAAAATAAAAAAATAAAAAAATTCTATCCCTAAGCCCAAAACTCTAAACCCTAAAACCCAAAATCATAAACCCTAAACCCTAAACCCTAAACCCTAAACCCTAAACCATAAACCCTAAACCCTAAACTCCAAACCCAAAACCCAAACCCTAAACCTAAACCCCAACCCTAAAGCTAAAACCAAACCTAAAACTAAATAAAACCTAAAACTAAAATAAATAAAAAAACCTAAACCAAAATAACATAAATAAAATAATATAAAATAAAATCATAAAATAAAGCCTAAACCTAAACTGAAACCTAAAAAAATATAAAAATAAAAACTAAACTAAAATATAATAAATAAAAATCTTACCTAACTAAAAAAAATGAAAAACCTAAATAAAATAAAAACTAATCCTAAAATAAAAATAAAATAGACTAAAAAATAAAAACCTAAACCTAAAAACTAAACCAAAAAATATAACCTAAAAATATATAGAAAATATAACCTAAAACCTAAACTAAAAAAAACCTAAACCTAAAATAAAAATAAAATAAACATAAACATAAACTAACATAAACTAAACTAAAAGAAATAAAACATAAACCAAAATCTAAAATAAAATAAACCTAAACCTAAACCTAAACTGAATAAAACAAAATATACTAAAAATAAACCTAAACCTAAACTAAGAAATAAAACCTAAAAGTAAACCTAAACCGTAAGCTAAAAAAATAAAATAAAAACCTAAACCTAAATCTAAAATAAAAAATAAAACCTAAACCTAAAAAATTTAAATGAAAATAAAACTATACTAAAAAGTAAACCTAAACCTAAACCTAAACCTAAAAAATAAACTAAAATAAAAAAATGTAAACTAAACTAAAATAAATAAAAATAAAAAATATAAACTAAAATAAATTAACCTAAAATAAATAAATTAAACTAAATAAAAAATAAAAATAAAACCTATATAAAAATAAAATAAATAAAATAAACTAAATAAATTAAACCTAATTTGGTTTAAAAAATAAAAAATAAAAAATCCTAACTAAAAATCCTAAACCCTATACCCTAAAGCTCTTCCTAAACCCTCTAAAATCTAAACTAAACCTAAACCCTAAACCCTCCACTCCTAAACCATAAACCATAAACATTAAACCCTAAAAACCTGCCATAAACCCATGCCCAAACCCTAAACCCACCCTAAACTAAACCTAAAATAAACCTAAAACCTAAATAAAAAACATAAACCTAAATATAAAATAAAATAAAATAAAATAAAACTTAAACTAAACTTAAACCTAAACCTAAACATAAACCTAAACCTAAACCTAAAAATAATATAAATTATGAAATAAAAATTAAACTAAACTAAAATAAATAAAATTCTAAACTAAGCTAAAAAATAAAATAAACATAAAAATAAAAAAACCTAAATAAAATAAAAACTAAATGTAAAATAAAAATAAAATATACCTAAAATAAAATAAAATAAAAACTAAATAAAAACCTAAACCTTAAAATAAATTAAAGATAAAACATAAACCCTAAACTAAAAAAAACCTAAACCTGAAATAAACAAAATAAAATAAACCTAAACTTAAAAAAATAAGCTAAACTAAAATAAATAAAACCTAAACCTAAATCTAAACCTAAACTAAATAAAATAAAATAAACTAAAAATAAACCTAATCCTAAGGTAAAAAATAAAACCTAAAAAGAAACCTAAAATATAAACCTAAACCTAAACCTAAAAAAATAAAATAGAAACTTAAACCTAAATCTAAAAATAAAAAATAAAATCAAAATATAAAAAATAAAATAAAAATAAAACTAAACAAAAAATAAATATAAACTAAACTTAAACTTAAAAAATAAACAAAATTAAATATTCCTAAAATATATAACCTAAATGAAAAAAAATAAAAAATAAACTAAATAAACTTAGACCTACTGGTTTACTTAATTTAAAAAACACTAAACCCTAAACCATAAATCTTAAACCCTAAACCCTAAACCCTAAACCTTTAAACTAATCCTAAACCCTAAACCCATTCATTTGAGCATCTTCTCTCTCCTCTTTTTCTTTGGTGCTCTAGCAATTTCTATTTCCCATATGGAGGCGTGTCCCCTCTATGCCTTTTCTTGTGGACATCTCAGTTGGTGACTCTAGATCGATGGTTTTGCTCTACTTTCATCTTCTCCTATCATGTGTTGTTGTTAATCATGGCTGCATTTTCTGCTTCCCCATGGGGAAATCTTGAGATTACAGCTACACCCATCAAGGTTTCTGATTCTTTGGGGGTCTCTGGCTTAAATCCATTACTAGCATCAAAATCATTGAAGGATGTTCTTGTGGGTAAGGCTAATTATGCTAGTGAGTCTCTCGAGCTTATTTGGACTTCCTTTCGGGGTGTACCCATGATAATGTGTTCTAATTCAGTTGTGGAAAGGCTTGCGAAGCCCTTTGAATTCACTTTGGTTGGTAAATTTTCATTGTTTCATCCTACTTTGGAGAATATTTGATCTTTTTCCATAGCTTGAAACTCTTCAAAATTTTTTCTATCAGATTGATCGATTCCCATCATGTATTGATTTAACTATCCAATGACTTACATTACTCTCATGATTTTTTTTGATGCTCATATTTTATTTTCAATTCTCAGATGCAATTGTTGAAATGGATGCCCTTTTTGATATTAAGGAAGAATCTCCTATTGTTCCAGTTTGGATCTCTCTTCCCAATTTGTGTGTCCATTTCATTAATCATGAATTTCTTTTTATTGTGGGTGCATTATTTGATCATCCTCTTCAGGATGATCAGGCGATTGCTTCTAATACCCAACCATTTGTTGCTTGGATTCTAGTTGAGTTGGATATAATTAAAAAATTTCCAAAGGAAATTTGGCTAGGATCAAAGAAATATGGTTATTTGCAAAAAGTGGATTTTGAGAATTTTCCTATTTTTTGTTCCCAATGCAAAATTCATGGTCATGGAGTTTCAGAATGCTTTGTGGTTCATCCTCACCTTAAGAAACTTAAACCCGTTCATAATAATTTGGATCTAAATTTGAAGGTGCCCTCGGTTAAACCACAGAAAGCTATTCTTATGGACAATTCTATACTTGAATTCAAGGGACATTATCTTGATCCTCTTACTGCACCTTTGGACAATGCTATAATTCTTAGGCCTAATCAGCTTTTGGATGTCAGTCATGTTAATAAGGATGCATTACCTTTTAATGGGCCTATATAGTAGAATCCTCCTAATATTGGTAATAATATGGATAATAATATGTTTTCAAAACTTATGGATGATGAATCTATCTCAAATGATTCAATTCCTACTTCTTTGCCACCTTTAATTAAAGAAAATATGATCCTTGATAAGGGCTTGAATGGTGAGCAAACTAATGATAAAGTTACTAATTCTGACTTAGACACTTGTGCTTTAAATGGCTCTAATCCTTCTCCTACTTCTTCGTCTAATGTTGAACTAATTTCTATTTTGATACTTCAACATAATAATGATTTGGAAGAAGGTGAAGTGGTTGATGTTTTAAATTTGCAACCTTATTCCAAAAAATATCATGATGTTTTAAATTTGCAACCTTATTAAAGCTATTCGTGATTTTTTAAGGGTAGTACCCTTCTAAAATATGTTGCTAGCACCTCCATTATTTTAATTCCTAAAATAGACAATCTGAAAGTTTGGAGTGATTTTAGGCCGATTAGCGTTTGCTCTTTTTTTAATAAACTTATCTCTAAGATTTTGGCTAAAAGATTGAGTATCTTGCTTCTTAAAATTATCTCCCCTATTCAAACTAGTTTTGTTAAAGGGTTATCCATTTCTGATAATGTTCTTTTAGCCCAAGAGATGATCCATGATTTAAATGCCAAAGTTCATAGTGGAAACCTACTTTTAAGCTTGACATTTCCAAAGCTTATGATAATATTGGTTGGGCTTTCCTATATAAAATTTTGGCTTTATTTGGGTTCTTTAATCAATTTATTGCTTTAATTAAGAATGGTATTGAGAATTCTTGGTTTTCTATGCTTCTTAATGTTGAAGTGCGTCGATTTTCTCTTCTTCTACTGGGCTAAGGCAAGGGGACCCTCTTTCTCCTGCCCTCTTCATTATTGTTATGGAATATCTTTCTACATGTATTGAGCATATGTTTAGTAGAATGCCTAACATGTACTACAAAACCATTAGTGGGTTTCCCATTCCACACCTTAGTTTTATTGAAGATTTCATTATATTTTGTAATGCCTCCACTCTTTCTATTACAAAAATTATGTAAGTTCTTAACTCATTTTGGTAAGGAGAGTGGCTTGAATATCAATCATGATAAAAGTTATTTTATTACTAGCTCTTCTATCTCCTTATCTAAGATAAGTGTTATTAAGAATATTATAGGTTTTTCTCATCAAAATCTGCCTATCAAGTATCCGCAAACTCCTTTATATAGAGGCACGAAAAGATCTTCTTTATTTAAAGAAGTTATTTAGAAAATAAATAAGAAAACCTCCTCTTAGGAATTTCATTTACTTTCCTTTGGTGCTAGTCTTATCCTAATCAAAAGTACCCTTTGCTCTTTGTCTATGTATCTCTTGTCTATAATAGTTCCTACTTATTCTATTATTAAAATGATCATTAGACTTTTTAATAAATTTTTTTGGGGTTCTAATTCATCGATCAATAGATTACATTGGGCTAGTTGGCACAACTATTGTAGTACTAATAATGAAGGTGGCTTTAGTTACAAAACACTAGAGGATTTTATTAACTATTTTTCCTATAAAATGTGGTGGAACTATAGAAATAAACATACTTACTGGTCAAAGTTTATGCATGCTACATATTGCTAAGAAAAACATCCCCTCATTTGTGCTTTCAAATCTAGGGATTCTCCTGTGTGGAGAAGACTTTGTAGTATCAAATGGAATGTTGAGAATTTAATTTCTTGGGGTGTCAATTATGGTTCCTCATTCTTTTGGCAAGATAATTAGCTTGGGTAGGGCTTTATTGATTCCCTTCTTAATACTCAATCCACTGTGGTGCTTAAGATTCATCCATTAATTATTAATAATAAGTGGGATGTGCCTCAATTGAATAACCTTGTTCCTAATGTGATCAATGACAAAATACTTAAAATTTTTCCTTTCCCTAATGAACCCAACCAATTCTTTTAAAAAATTCTTCTTATGGAGATTTTGTTTTAAGGATGTTTGGCATTTTATTAGATTTAAATATCAAGAGTCCTTAGTTTTTACTAAAATCTAGAATATTAGTGTCCCTACTTTGTTCTCTTTAACATGGCATTCGAGCATTATATCCCTGTGTATGCTACTCTTTTGAAAAAAGGTTTCCATCTCCCCTCTAAATGTCACTATTGTTATCACATTGAAAGTATGGATCATGTTTTTTGTGAATGGACCTATTGCTGCTAGAATGTGGAATTAGTATGATAATATTTTTAATACTTTCCATTTTAATGGTTCATTTTCTATTATGCAACTCCTTGAAGCATATTTCTCTTATATTTCTAAGGGTCATGTTAAAATTGTTTTAGCTATTACTATTCATTGGTATATTTGGATGCATAGAAATGATGCAAAGCATCATAATATTCTTGTGAATTATAATCATATCATTGCTAGATCCAAAAATAAAATTTTGTGTCTTTTCAAAGCCAATCTTCTTACTCACTCCAATTTTAAAGGGTACAAGTCTATGGCATTGAAATTTTGGATTAACCTTCCTCTCTATAATGTCTCTCCTACCCAAAAATTTATATATTGGATTAAACCTAATTATCATTACATTAAGGTTAACACTGATGGCTCAATTTCTAATGGTTACTATGGCTGTGGTGGGATTTTGAGAGATCACAATAGCTACTTTATCTCTGCCTTTGCTACCCCTTTAGTGCCTTGTTATGTTTTATTTGTTGAACTTAAAGGCATTCATCATGGAAATTCCATTTGTTTACAACAAGGTTTTAATAAGATTTGGTTTGAAGTGGATGCTCTCCTTCTTTTAGATTACTCAAATCTGATGCTCATGGTTATGTTGAAGTGTATTATTTATTTAATCATACTAGGAGGCTTCTTGCTAACCTAGATTTTCAAATTTCTCATATTTATAAGGAAGCTAACTCTTATAATGACTTTCTTGCCAATTTGGGGGCCAAGTCTTCTTTTTTACAAATGTTTTCTAATGATGACATACCTTTCCTTTTAAGGGGTCTTGTTAATCTAGATAAAACTGGATTGCCTTATCTTAGAAGCTTTTAGCTCTTCTTTCCACCTTTGGGGCTTCCATGTTGGTGTTCATGTTTAGTATTTTTTTTCTCCTTTGCTAGCTTGGTCTTGAGTTTTTTCTTCACCTAAATATATTTTTAATCTTTAGTTTGAGTTCTACCAATTCTTTGGATGGGTTGGGGTTGTCTTTCCATTTATTGGATTTTTGCTAGTGTTTATTTTTTGGTTTGTCTTCTCTCCTACTTTGGTAGAGGTGTTTGCAGTAGGTGGAGGCTGTTGGGTTTTGCATGTCTTTTGGTTGGTGTGGTTCTCTTTATTGGTTGGATCCTCTGCAATCTAGTTTGTTCATTTTGGAATTTATGGTTGGCTGGTTGCTAGTGTTGCCTGGCTATGGGTTTTTTCCCTTTTTGGGTGTTTCTCATGCTAGATTTGTTACCTTCCTACTATGGCTGGTTGTCCTGTAATTTTGTTGTTTGCTAATTAGGATGGCTTTTCCAGGTGTTTTTGGTGGTCCTTTCTATCTTGAGTCTCACCCTTCCCACCTGCTCTTATCCTCTCGAATTTTACTTATGCTATTTAGGGTGTGGTTTTCTTGGTTGGGGCTTGCTCATCCAAGGTGGCTATTGCCAGCTTTTTATGGATTTAGTTCCTACTGCTAAAAGGGGTTGTGTGGCCTTGAGGGCTCTTTATTTTTTTGATGTTGCTTGGAGAGCTATTTTCCTGTAGCTACTTACCCTTATTTTACTATTATTCTGGATGAGTGTGAGGTTGGATGCTACTCGATTGTTATATCTTTTGAATATTGGGTGCACCTCCTGTAATACTGAGGTTTTGTTTTTGATTTGCGTTCTAAATTGGAAAGCTGAAAACTACTTATTGGATGTTTGTTGGACTTGGGTGATGATGATTCTATTTGGGTTCCTTTTATTGTTGTCTCTATTTGTATTATTTTTGATCCTAAAGGGCTTTTTCTTTTTTTGTCTTTGGTTGATGTCTCTAGCTGTTTGAACAGGATTCTCCTTTCCTTAGATTTGGATTGGTGGGTGCTGCCTACAACTTTCCCATGGGATATTTTTAATGTTTGTGACTGGATGACTACTTCTATCTTTCATACTGATGGTCCTAAATTTGATGATTTGAATCCTTGGATGTCTTGGTGGATTGAAGGATGGCCTACCTTGCTAGCTTCTTGGATTGGTTGCTCTAGGTGGCTGGGTTGGTTAAAAGAGTATTTGCATGGTTATAATTTTCTTAATCTTTTTCAGTCTATAATTGGAACCAACTGCTTACTTTCCCATCTTCTCTTCTGGTTTCTACCTTGTGGGATTTTTAGTTATAGGTTGTGGATGAACCTCTCCACTTTCCTATTTTGATGACTACCTTGCTGTTCTTCTTTATTAATCTTACTATTACTCAAGGTATTATTGCTTCTAGATCTTTGCATGTTCTTTTAATGGATGACCTTATCAACTGCGCTTCCTTTTGCCTTTGTTTGGTCTCAGTTTACTACTTTTTCCTAGATTTTGAGGTTTGCTCCTAGTAACTGTGTTAGCAATTCTTGGTGGTGGCTTTGGTGGTTCTCCCTCTAGTCTAATGATATCCTGATGGTTTACCTCCTTATCTATTATACTGAGCTTAATATCTCTGAATGTTAGGTGTTTGGAGGTTATATTTATTATTTGAAGTTTTATGCAGGTTCATGTGATGATCATCATTAGATAAGGGGCTAGAAGAGGTATGCTGGCAATGATGGCCTTGATGTTTCCCACTCCTTCTTTTTGCTGGTAGTGCTATATGTAATTGCAACCCTTCACCAACATGAATACAAAGGGTTTTGCAAGGCTTTCCATAATTGAATCAGAACACATATTATGGGTACACCTCGGAAGGAGATAGAGATAAGCTTGAGATACTCACCAATGAAATTGGCCTTCCTAGCAAGAACATCCTTAAAAGATTTCAATGTCACTGATGGATTTAATCCAGAGACCCCCAAGGAGTCAAAAACCTTAATGGGGAAGCAGAAACCATAGCCATGGTCAATCGTTGCACATGCATGGAGAAGCTGAAAGCTGAGCAAAGCCATCAAAATGTAATTCTGAACACATAGGAAAAGCCACAAAGGAGACACACCTCCATAGGGGTGAAATTCCGAGCACCAAAAAAATGGAAGAGAGAGAAGATGCTCAAACGATTTGAATTGGTTTAGGCTTAAGTTCAGGTTCAGGTTCAGGTTTTATTTTAGTGTTTAGGGTTTAGGGTTTTTTTAAAAAAATTAAGTAAATGGGTAGGTTTTAGTTTATTTAGTTTATTTAGTTTATTTTTTATTTTTTTAATTTATTTATTTTTTATTTTTATTGAGGTTTATTTTATTTATTTATTTTAGTTTACATTTTTTATTTTAGCTTATTTTCTAGGCTAAGGTTTAGGTTTTTGTTAATTTCTTAGTTTAGTTTTAGTTTTAGTTTTATTTTTTAGGTTTAGGTTTTATGTTTTTATTTTTGGTTTATTTTTAGGCTTTATTTTTTAGTTTAGCTTTAGGTTTACTTTTAGTTTATTTTATTTTATTTAGTTTATGGTTTAGGTTTAGTTTATTTTAGGTTTATTTATTTTAGTTTAGTTTATTTTAGTTTATTTTATTATAAGTTTACATTTATTTTATTTAGTTTATTTAATTTTTTTTTAGTTTAGGTGGTTTATTTTTAGGTTTATTTTTAGATTTCACTTTTATTTAGTTTTATTTTATTTATTTTAACTTTATTTAATTTTTTTTACATTTAGATTTTATTTTATTTAGGTTTTATTTTTAAGTTTATTTTATTATTTAATTTTGTTTGGTTTTTTTATATTTTAGTTTATTTTTTATTTTTTATCTTATTATATTTTTTGTTTAGGTTTAGGTTTTAGTTTAGCTTTTTTTTTTTTTATTTTTTATTTTTTTGAGGTTTAAGTTTATTTATTTATTTTATTTTTATGTTTTATTTAGTTTAGCTTTAGGTTTTTAGGTTTTTAGGGTTTATGGTTTAGGGTTGTAGGTTTTGGTTCAAGGTTTAGGGTTTAGGATTTAGGGTTTAGGGTTTTAGGGTTTAGGTTTAGGGTTTAGGATTTAGGGTTTATGGTTTAGGGTTTAGGGTTGTAGGTTTAGGGTTTAAGGTTACTTTTAAGGTTTATTGGTCAGGGTTAGGGTTTTTTTTATTCAAGATTTAAGGTTTAGGGTTTAGGGTTTAATGTTTAGCATTTTTTTAATTAAGTAAATTAGTATGCTTAGGTTTATCTAGTTTATTTTTGAATTATTTTAGTTTATTTTATTTTTTATTTTTATTTAGGTTTTTGTTTAATTAATTTAGTTTATTTATTTTATTTTACCATTTTGGTTTATCTTTAGGTTTATGATTATTCTTTTACTTTAGTTTTATTTTTATTTTATTTTTTAGGTTTAGGTTTTATTTTTTTATTTTTAGGTTTAGGTTTAGGTTTTTATTTTATTTTTTTAGATTTTGGTTTTAGGTTTTTATTTTATGTTTATTTTTAGAGTTTATTTTTGTTTAGGTTTAGGTTTATTTTTAGTTTATTTTTTTATTTAATTTAAGTTTAGGTTTAGTTTATTTTGGTTTAGATATAGGTTTTATTTATTTAATTTAGTTTATTTTAGTTTAGGTTTAGGTTTATTTTATTTTTATTTTAGATTTAGTTTTTTTAATTTATTTTTGGATTTATTTTTAATTTTTTTATTTTTCATTTTATTTTGAGATTTATTTATTAAGTTTAGGTTTTTATTTGGTTTTCATTTTATTTTATTTTAGGTTTAATTTATTTTTATTTTAGGTTTAGTTTAGTTTTATATTTATTTTATTTTATTTTTAGGTTTAGGTTTTATTTTTTATTTTATTTTTTTAGGTTTATGTTTAAGGTTTTATTTTAGGTTTATTTTTAGGTTTTATTTTTTAGTTTAGGTTTAGGTTTATTTTAGTTTATTTTATTGTATTTAGTATAGGGTTCAGTTTTAGTTTATTTTAAGTTTAGGTTTAGGTTTTATTTATTTTAGTTTAGTTTATTTTAGTTTAGGTTTAGGTTTATTTTTTTATTTATTTTAGGTTTAGGGTTTTTTTTTTAAAGTTCAAGCTTTAGGTTTTATTTTATTTTTATTTTAAGGTTTTATTTTTAGGTTTATTTTTTAAGTTTAGGTATTTATTTTATTTTAATTTAATTTATTTTTGGTTTATATTATATCAAGTTTAGGGTTTAGGGTTTAGGGTTTACAGTTGTTGGTTTAAGGTTTCAGGTTTAGGGTTTAATTTAGAATTAGGGTTTAGGGTTTAGGATTTAGGGTTTAAGGTTTTATTTATAAAAAAAATAAAGTAAAGTGATAGGTTTAGGTTTATTTAGTTTATTTTTTATTTATTTTAGTTTATTTTATTTTTTAATTTTATTTAGGTTTATTTTTTTACTTTAATTTAGTTTAGGTTTTTTATTTTAGTTTACTTTTTTAGGTTTAGGTTTAGGTTTATCATTATTTATTATTTTTAATTTTATTTTTATTTTCTTTTTTTTAGTTCAAGTTCTTTTTTTAGGTTTAGTTTTAGGTTTTATTTATTTTAGTTTAGTTTATTTTATTATAGGTTTAGGTTTATTTACTTTGTTTATTTTAGGTTAGTTTTTTCTATAGTTTATGGTTTAGGTTTTAATTTATATTTTTTTAAGTTTTATTTTTAGGTTTGTTTTTTTGGTTTAGGTTTTTATTTAGTTTTTATTTTATTTTATTTTATTTTTATTTTATGTTTAATTTTTATTTTATTTAGGTTTTTTTTTGGATTTATTTTATTTTTGAGTTTACTTTAGATTTTCTTTTTTTATTTTAGTTTATTTTTTATATTTTATTTAGATTTAAGTTTATTTATTTATTTTATTTTTATGTTTTATTTAATTTTGGTTTAGGTTTTTAGGTTTTAAGAGTTTAAGGTTTAGGGTTTAGGGTTTAGGGTTTGGGGTTTAGGGTTTCAAGTTTAGGGTAATTAGTTTTAGGGTTTAGGGTTTAGGGTTTAGAGTTGTAGGTTTAGGATTTAGGGTTAGTTTTAGGTTTAGGTTTTTTTCTTTATTTTTTTAATTTTTTAATATAGGATTTTGGGTTTAGTGTTTAGGGTTTAGGGTTTTTTATGGTTCAGGGTTTAGGGTGGTAGGTTTAGGGTTGTATATTTGGGGTTGTAGGTTTAGGTTTTAGGGCTAGTTTTATGGTTTAGGAGTTAGGGTTTAAGGTTTATGATTTAGGGTTTAGGGTTTAGGGTTTATGGTTTAAGGTTTAGGGTTTAGGGTTAGGGTTTAGGGTTTAGGTTTTTTAAATTAAGTAAACTGGTAGGTTTTGATTTATTTAGTTTATTTTTTATTTATTTTAGTTTATTTTATTTATTTATTTTTATTTAGGTTTATTTTTTTTTTAGTCTAATTTATTTATTTTAGTTTAGGTTTTTTATTTTAGTTTACTTTTTAAGTTTAGGTTTAGGTTTATTTTATTTTTTAGTTTTGTTTTATTTTTAGTTTATTTTTTAGGTTTAGGTTTTATTTTTTATTTTTAGATTTTGGTTTAGGTTCTTATTTTATTTTCTTAGGTTTATATTTTAGGATTTTATTTTAGGTTTATTTTTTCATTTTATTTTTTAGTTTATGTTTAAGTTTATTTTTAGTTTATTTTATTTTATTTAGTTTAAGCTTAGGTTTAGGTTTAGGTTGATGTTTTGATTATTTTTGTTTAGTTTATTTTATTTTAGGTTTAGGTTTATTTTATTTTTATTTTAGGTTTAGGTTTTTTTTTAGTTTATGATTATGGTTTTATTTTTTATTAATTTTAGGTTTTTTAGGTTTATTTATTAGGTTTATATTTTAATTAAGTTTTTATATTATTATTATTAATTTAGATCTACGTTTAGGTTTATGTTTAGTTTATTTCAAGTTTAGGTTTAGGTTTTATTTATTTTATTTTTATTTTAGGTTAAGTTTTTTTTTATTTAGGATTTATGTTTTATTTTATATGGTTTTAGGTTTATTTTAGGTTTATTATTTAGGTTTAGGGTTTCATTTAGTTTTTATTTTTTTATTTTAGGTTTATTTCATTTTTATTTTAGGTTTAGGTTTTCTTTATTTCAATTTTTTATTTTTAGGTTTATTAAATGTATTAGTTTAGTTTGGGCTTTTATCTATTTTATTTTAGTTTAGTTAGTTTTTTTATTTAATTTTATTTTTAGGTTTAGGATTAGGTTTAGGTCTATGTTTTAGTTTACTTTTTATTTTATTTTATTTAGGTTTTTGTTTTTTTATTTATTTTATTTTTAGGTTTTATTTAGTTTAGGTTTAGGTTTTTTATGTTTTTAGGGTTTAGGGTTTAGGGTTTGGGGTGAGGGGTTAGGGTTAAGGGTTTATGATTTTAGGGTTTAGGGTTTATGGTTTATTGGTTAGGGTTTAGGTTTTATTTATTTTAGTTTAGTTTATTTTGGTTTAGGTTTATGTTTATCTTATTTTGTTTATTTTAGGTTTAGGATTTTTTTTTTACTTTTATCTAGGTTTGATTCTTTATATTTTTTAGGTTTATTTTAAGGTTTAAGTTTTTTATTTAGTTTATATTTTATATTTTTAGGTTTACTTTATTATTATTTTACATTTAGTTTTTATTTTTTTTAGGTGTTTTAATTTTTAGGTTTATTCTATTTTTTAGTTTTGTTTAGATATTTATTTATTTTATTTTAGTTTAGTTATTATTTTTTATTTTATTTTATTTTTAAGTTTAAGTTTAGGTTTAGGTTTAAGCTTAGGTTTTAGTTTAGGTTTTTCTATTTATTTTATTTTTAGTTGTAGGTTCTTAAGTTTTTAGGGTTTAGTGTTTAGGGTTTGACATTTAGGGTTTAGGGTTTAGGGTTTAGGGTTTGCCATTTAGAGTTTTAGGGTTTAGGGTTATGGATTATTCTATTTTATTTTTTATTTTTTAGTTATATTTATTTTTAGTTTATTTATTTTATTTAGTTTTTTTTGATTTAGGTTTAGGTTTAGTTTATTTTACATTTAGTTTAGGTTTTATTTTTAGTTATAGTTTAATTAATTTTAGTTTTAATTTAGGTTTAATTTAGTTTAGTTTTAGCTTGGTTTAGAGTTATTTTAGTTTAGTTAGTTTTACTTAGTTTAGGTTTAGGGTTTAGTTTAGTTATTATTTGTTTAGTTTAATTTAGTTTTTTAGTTTAGTTATTATTTTTTAGTTTTTTAATTTAGTTAGTTGTATTTTTTTTATTAGTTTTAATTAGTTTTATTAGTTATTTAGTTTAGTTATTTAGGTTTTGTTTTATTAGGTTTAGTTTTATTTTAGTTAGTTTAGTTAGTTTAGTTATTAATTTATGTTTAGGTTAGTTTTAGTTAGTTTTTTTAGGGTTTGGTTTTTTAATTTTTTAATTTAGGTTTTAGGTTTTCATTAGAATTTTTTTAGTTTTAAGTTTAGTTTATTAGGTTTATTATTTTGTTAGTTAGTTTAATTTGTTTGGTTAGTTATTTTATTTAATTAGTTAGTTTAGTTTTAATTGGTTATTAATTATTTTGTTTATTATTATTTGTTTAGGTTTTAATTTAGGGTTTAGGTTTTAGGTTTAGGGTTTATTTTAGTTTTAGTTATTCATTTAGGTTTTATTTAGTTTACTAGTTAGTTTATTTTTAGTAGTTTTAGTTAGTTAGATTTATTTAGTTTTAGTTAGTTTTAGTTTAGTTTATTAGTTATTAGTTAGTTTAGTTGGTTTTAATTTTTAGTTTTAGGTTTTTTAGGTTTAGTTTAGTTTATTAGTTTTTAGTTTAAGTTTTTTAGGTTAGTTAGTTATTAGTTTTTTAGTTTTAGTTTAGTTAGTTTAGTTAGTTTAGTTTATTAGTTTGGTTTACTAGTTTACTTTTATTTGGTTTTTTATTATTTAGTTTTTAATTTATTAGTTTAGTTTAGTTTAGTATTATTAGTTATTATTAGTTTAGTTATTAGTTGGTTTAGGGTTTAGTAGTTTATGGTTTTAGGTTTAGTTTAGTTATTAGTTAGGTTTAGGTTTTAGTTTTTTTATTATTAGGGTTTATTTAGGTTTAGGTTTAGTTAGTTTTATTAGTTTTAATTTATTTTTAGTTTACATTTTAGGTTTTTTTAGTTATTAGTTAATTTATTAGTTTATTAGGTTTATTAGTTTAGGTTTTTTAGATATAGTTTTAGTTTTTTATTTATTAGTTTTTATTATTTTAGTTTTTTAGTTATTGGTTTTATTTAGTTTTAGTTTAGTTATTAGTTTAGTTTATTATTAGGTTTAGTTTATTTTTAGTTTTAGTTTAGTTAGTTTAGTTATTATATTTAGTTTAGGTTAGTTTATTTAGCTTTATTAGTTTTATTTATTATTAATTTAGTTAGTTTAATTTTATTTATTTTTTTTTGGTTTTAGGGTTTAGTTTGGGTTTTAGTTTAGGATTATTTTAGTTTAGTTTATTTTTTAGTTAGGTTTTTTTTAGTATAGTTTTTTAGTTAGTTTAGTTTAGTTTGGTTTAGTTATGGTTTAGGGTTTAGGTTTAGTTTTTAGTTTAAGTTTAAGTTTAGGTTTAGGGTTTAGGGTTTTGTTTAGTTTGTTTAGTTTAGTTAGTTAGTTTAACTTTATTTATTTTTTTAATTTGTTATTATGGTTTAGTTTATTAGTTAGTTAGGTTTAGGGTTTTAGTTTTAGTTAGTTAGTTTAGTTTTTTTATTAGTCAATTAATTAGCTTTTAGTAGCTTTTAGTTTTAGTTTAGTTATTAGTTTTTTAGTTTTATTAGTTATTATAGGTTTAGGTTTAGGGTTTTAGTTTTATTATTTTAATTTTTTAGTTAATTTAGTTAGTTTTTAGTTAGTTATAGGTTTATTAGTTGATTAGTTAGTAGTTACTAGTTATTTATTTAGTTTAGTTTTAATTAGTATATTTTATTAGTTTATTTATTAGTTATTATTAGTTTAGTTTAATTTTAATTTTGGTTTTAGTTTTTTTATTTAGGTTTTAGGGTTTTAATTTTAGTTTTGGTTTTTTTAGGTTTAGGTTTAGTTTTCTTTAGTTTAGTTATTGTTTAGTTTAGTTATTAGTTTTAGTTATTTTAGTTTTTTAGTTTATTAGTTTTTTAGTTTAGTTAGTTTTTATTAGTTTATTAGTTTAGTTTAGTTAGGTTTAGTTATATTTTTTAGTTTTTAGTTTAGATTTTTTAGGTGGTTTAGGGTTTTAGGGTTTAAGTTTAGTTTAGTTTTTATTTATTAGTTTAGTTTTTTAGTTAATTATTTAGTTTGGTTTAGTTTTGTTAGTTAGGTTTTAGGTTTAGTTTTAGTTTAGTTTAGGTTTAGGTTTAAGTTTAGGTTTTGGTTTAGTTTAGTTATTAGTTAGTTATTAGTTTAGGTTTAGGTTTAGGCTAGTTTAGGTTTTAGAGGGGTTTTGGTTTAGGTTTAGGTTTAGGTTTATTAATTTTAGTTATTAGTTTTTAGGTTTAGGTTTTTTTAGTTAGTTTATGTTTAAGGTTTATTATTAGTTTTATTAGTTTTATTAGTTATTTTCATTTATTAGCTTTATTTTAGTTAGTTTATTAGTTTAGTTTTAAATTTAGTTTAGTTAATTGTTAGTTTTGGTTTTAGTTTTAGTTTAGTTTAGTTTTAGTTTAGTTTAGTTTTAGTTTTAGTTTAGTTTAGTTTAGTTTTAGTTTAGTTTTTTAGTTTGGTTAGTTTAGTTAGTTTATTAGTTTATTAGTTTTAGTTTTATTAGTTTTATTATTATTTTTTTAGTTTAGGTTTAGTTTATTAGTTTAGTTAGTTTAGTATAGTTAGTTTAGTTTTAGTTTTTTTAGTTTGTTATTAGCTTATTTTAGGTTTTAGTTTATTAGTTATTTATGTTTTTTTAGTAGTTTTAAGTTTATTTTTTTTTGTTTAGTTAGTTTAGTTTTAGGGTTTAGGGTTTAGGGTTTAGTTTTTAGTTAGTTTATAGTTTATTAGTTTATTAGTTTTATTTTATTAGATTTGGTTTAGTTTAGTTATTAGTTTAGTTTAGTTTAGGGGTTTAGGGTTTAGGTTTATTAGTTTATTTGTTAGTTTATTATTTATTTATTAGTCATTAGTTTATTAGTTTTAGTTTAGGTTTTATTTAGTTAGTTTAACTTTATTAGTTTAATATTAGGTTTAGGGTTTAGGTTTAGGGATTTAGGGTTTAGGGTTTTGGGTTTTGGTTTTAGTTTTTTATTTTTTTAGGTTTGGTTTAGTTTAGGTTTAATTTAGTTTAGTTATTAGGTTTAGTTTAGTTAGTTTTTATTAATTTAGTTATTAGTCAGTTTAGTTAGTTTAGTTTTAATTTTAGGTTTTTTAGGAGTTTAGGTTTTAGTTTAGTTTTATTAGTTTAGGGTTTGTTTAGGTTTAGTTTATATTTTTATTTGTTTTTTATTTTTAGTTAGTTTAGTTATTAGTTTAGGGTTTAGTTTATTTAGGTTTAGTTTTAGTTTAGTTTAGTTTATTTTGGTTTAGTTTAGGTTTATAGTTTAGGTTTAGTTTAGTTAATTGTTTAGTTAGTTTAGTTATTAGTTGGTTATTATTTTTATTAGGGTTTAGTTTAGTTATTATTTTTTAGTTTAGTTTTTTAGTTTTAGTTTAGTTATTAGTTTAGTTTAGTTAGTTTGTTTTTTTTGTTTTAGTTATTAGTTTAGTTAGTTTAATTTTGCTTTAGTTTTAGTTTTAGTTAGTTAGTTTAGATTTTTAGTTAGTAATTAGTTAGTTTATTTAGTTTTAGTAGTTTAGTTTAGTTTTAGTTTAGTTTAGTTAGTTTAGGTTTTATTAGGTTTTAATAGGTTTAGGTTTAGGTTTAGGTTTAGTTATTAGTTTTAGTTTAGTTATTAGTTTAGTTATTAGTTTAGTTATTAGTTTAGTTAGTTTAGTTTAGGGTTAATAGGTTTTGGTTTAGTTTAGTTTAAGTTTAGTTTAATTAGGTTTAGGGTTTAGGTTTAGGTTATTAGAGTTTTGGTTTAATTTAGTTTTTAGGTTTAGGTTTGGGTTTTAGTTATTAGTTTAGGTTTTAGTTTTATTAGTTAGTTAGTTTAAGTTTAGTTTTGTTAATTGGTTTAGTAGTTTATTTAGTTATTAGTTAGTTTAGTTGGTTTTAGTTTATTAGTTAGTTAGTTTTATTGGTTTAATTTAGTTTAATTTTTTTAGTTTTAGTTAGTTTTTAGTTTATTAGTTAGTTTTAGTTTATGGTTTTAGTTTTAGGTTTAGGTTTAGTTTAGTTATTAATTTTGGTTTTTAGTTATTAGTTTAGTTAGTTTAGTTTTTTAGTTTTAGTAGTTTATTAGTTTTAGTTTTAGTTATTAGTTTAGTTTTAGTTTAGGTTTAGTTTAGGTTTATTAGTTTAGTTTAGTTTTAGTTTAGTTTATTAGTTATTATTAGTTTTAGTTTTTAGTTATATTAATTAGTTTTATTAGTGTTTTAGTTTAGAGTTAGTTTTATTAGTTTGATAGTTTAGGTTTAGTTTTAGGGTTTAGGGTTTTAGGTTTTTTTACTTATTTAGTTATTTATTTTAGTTAGTTATTTAGTTTAGTTTAGGTTTAGGTTATTAGTTTTAATTAGTTTTTTTAGTTAGTTTAGTTAGGTTTATGGTTTAGTTTAGTTTTATTAGTAGTTTTATTATTAGTTTAGTTTTTTTTTATTATTAGTTTAGTTTAGTTTTTAGTTTATAGTTTTAGTGTTTATTTAGTTAGTTTAATTTGTTTAGGTTTAGCAGTTTTAGTTAATTAGGTTTAGGTTTAATTTTAGTTTATTAGTTGTTTAGCTTAGTTTATTAGGTTTAGTTTAGTTTTTAGTTTAGTTATTGGTTTTAGTTTTTAATTTAGGGTTTAGGTTTAGTTTAGGTTTAGGATTAGGTTTTGGGTTTAGTTTTAATTTAGTTTTAGTTTTATTAATTTTGTTTATTAGGTTTTAGTTATTAGTTTAGGTTTAGAGTTTAGTTTAGTTTAGGGTTTAGGTTTAGTTTGGTTTAGTTAGTTTATTAATTTTTTAGTTACTTTATTTTTATTTAGATTACATTTAGGTTTATGGTTTAGGGTTTATGTTTGGTTTAGTTTAGTTATTAGTTTATTTATTTAGTTAGTTTATTGGTTAGTTTAGTTTATTTTTAGCATTATTAGTTTATTGGTTTAATTATTATGAGTTTAGTTTAACTAGTTTTATGAGTTTTGTTAGTTTAGTTTAGGTTTAGGTTTAGGGTTTAGTTTAGGGTTTTATTGGTTTAGTTTAGTTTAGTTTATTAGTTTTAGGTTTATTGTTTAGTTTAGTAGTTTAGTTTTTTTATTTTAGTTTTATTATTAGTTTATTAGTTTGGTTTAGTTTAGTTTAGTAGTTTAGTTTAATTTTTATTTTATTGTTTAGTTATTAGTTTAGTTTAGGTTTAGTTTAGGTTTTTTAGGTTTAGTTTATTAGTTTGTTTAATTTAGTTATTAGTTATTAGTTTAGGATTATGATTTTGTTTATAATTTTATTAGTATTTATTAGTTTATTAGTTTTATTATTGTTTAGTTACTTTTGTTTAATTTATTAATTTTATTAGTTTAGGTTTTAGTTAGGTTATTTTATTAGTTTTAGTTAGGTTTAGGTTTGTTAGTTTTAGTTTATGGGTTTAGGTTTAGGTTTAGTTAGTTTATGGTTTAGGGTTTATGTTTAGGTTTAGGGGTTTAGGGTTTTAGGTTTAGGTTAGTTTTGGTTTTTGTAGTTTTATTAGTTTAGTTTATTGGTTTAGATTTTATTTGTTTATTTAGTTATTAGTTTAGGTTTTTTTTAGTTTAGTTAATAGTTTTTTTTTTTTTTTTTTTTTTTTTTTAAGGTATTTTATTACCAGAGGGTTTTTATAGCTACATTATGAGTAAATTAGTTAAGTATAGGCAAAAGCAATAGAACACTTTAAAACAATCAGATCTGATTAGTCATAATAAACCAAAAGCAAATTGTGACCAATACTTGACTTGAGAATGGATTTTGTGCAAACTAGAGAGAGAAAAGGAAGGAGGTTGCAACAATTTAGTTTAGAGTTATAGTAGTATAGAATATGATGGTGAAAAAAATAAAGTTTAGAATTTAGAAAGAAAAGATAGAGAGGCTTAGGTAGAGATGATGCAAAGTGTGCATCAAACTTGAGGAGAGTTTACTTAGCTACTAAAAATGGGTGAAAACATTACCATTAGAACAAACTGTTAGAGATAGCTTAGTTTAGAAGGTTATTGAGTGGATTACAAACACACCTAATCGACAATATCATCACCATATCAAGAAAATAGCAAATGTGATGGAGCCAACATTGCGAGAATCCCATTAATAGGATGAGATGGGACCATAACATGAAGTGGTTTTAGAACCAAGACAAAAGCAACCTCATGCATTGATTAGGTTGAAGGTAAATCAAGAGTCTAAGTTAAGGTTATAGCGATTAAAATAGAGATTAGAGATAAAAGATAATTTAGCATAGAGACAAATAGTGGTGAAAATCAAAAGCTACCACATAGGACATTATAGTACAATATCCCAATTTAGCCCACAATCTTTAGAAATACAGCTTGCCATAATAACAATCATTGAGAGTATACAAACCATAGGTTAAGATCAAGTAGAGCAGTTGATTAGGCATTTTAATACTAGTAGGGATTATAAGTTAAGGCAGAGAGATAACTAATCAGATAAACCAAATCCATAAACATCAAAGTCTTAAAACAACAATAGTTTACCTCTCAAGAAATGACACTCCAATCTAAGAAGGTTTACCCAATAGATGCGGGATTACAATATAAGCAATGACTTAAATATGATTACGAGGAGACAAGTTAATAGGCAATCGAAAGTCACTCCCATTAGCAACTAATGCAACATTGTACTAGAATATAAAATAAGAAGATGGTTCCAAGTAGAGACATCATTACCAAGTAGAATTTTAAGATAATAAAGGTCCAAAACCGAACTTGCAAAGGAGAGCAAGATGGCAAAAAATATAGAGGAAAATTGGGAGAAGTTAGTTTATTAACCCAAAGGGATTAAATCAACAACAAATCAACAAACAACCATGGCGACCTCAAAACCCAAAAGTAATTAAACCCAATCCATTAATTTAGGATTTTAGACCAAAATAACCATTAAAGAGAAGTATTACAATTTCTTCTTTTAGTAAAGCATTAGGTTAGGCATTATATAAGCAGGTAGTTTTTGAAGTGAAGAGACCAAAATCATTTAGTGTTGAAACCTTTATGAATTAGGCCTTTAAGGAGGAAAGAGTCCCAAGGAATGTAAGTTTAGAAATACTATAATCATCAAAATATTTAGTAATACACTAATCCGTTTAGCAACATAGGTAGTAGCAATGCTCCATATTTGAGAGAGCGGTTAGAAGTTAGTACTAAAATCTAATCATCAAAATAGATAACTTTAGAATGGTTAATTCTTTAGAAATGAATGTATCAATGAAATTAAAGTAGTGGGATTAGTTATAAAATTTAGTAGGCTCAGTAGTTCCAATTCAAGATATTATTGCATATAGTTCAACATTAATATTGTAAATGAATAGTTAATATTAATATTAAGTTAGGTTTAGGGTTTTGGTTTTGTTTTTTTTATTTATTAGTTTTAGTTTTATTAGTTTGGATTAGTTATTAATGTTAGTTTAGTTTAGTAGGTTTAGGTTTTATTAGTTAGTTGTTTAGTGGTTTTAGTTAGATTAGTTTAGGTTTAGTTAGTTTAGTTAGTTTAATTAGTTTATTTGTAAGTTTTATTAGTTTATTAGGTTTTGGTTTAGGTTAGTTAGTTATTATTCTTTTTAGTTAGTTAGTTAGTTTAGTTAGTTTAGTTTTAATTATTATTTTAATTAGTTTATTAGTTAGTTTAATTAGTTTAGTTAGTTATTAGTTAATTTTAGTTTAGTTAGTTTAGGTTTAGTTAGTTATTAAGTAGTTTTAGTTTTAATTAGTTAGTTAATTAGTTTTAGGTTAGTTTAGTTATTAGTTTAGTTTAGTTATAAGTTTTTATTTGTTTAGTTTAGTTTTGATAGTTTAGTTTTAGTTTAGTTAGTTTATTAGTTCATTAATTTAGGTTTAGGTTTAGTTATTAGTCTCTTTTAGTTTAGTTATTAGGTTTAGCTTATTTATTGGTTTAATTTATATTTAAGGTAGTTTAGTTTAGTTTTAGTAGGTTTAGAGTTTAGGGTTTAGTTTTAGTTTTATTATTTATTATTTTTTTAGGTTATTGGGCTTTAGGTTTAGTTTGGTTTAGGGTTTAGGGTTTAGGTATAATTAGTTAGTTAGTGTTAGTTTTAGTTTAGTTAGTTTAGTTATTAGTTTTAGGTTAGTTAGTTATTATTAGGTCTAGTTATTAGTTTAGTTATTTATTAATTTAGTTATTAGTTTAGTTAGTTAGTTTATTAGTTATTAGTTTATTAAATTAGTTATTAGTTTAGTTATTATTAGTTATTAGTTTTATTAGTTTTTATTAGGTATTAGGTTTAGGGTTTAGGTTTACTTAGTTTAGGTTAGGGTTTAGTTTAGTTTATTAGTTTAAGTTTAGTTAGGTTATTAGTTTTTAGTTAGGTTTAGTTTAATTATTTAGGTTTATTATTATAGTTTTTATTAGTTTAGGTTTTGTTTTAGGTTTATGTTTAGGCTTAGGTTTAGTTAGTTATTAGTTTAGGTTTATTAGGTTTACAATTTAGGGTTTAGGTTTAGTTAGTTTAGTTTAGGTAGTTAGTTTTAGTTAGGCTTGGTTTAAGTTTGGGTTTAGGGTTTAGCATTTAGGGTTTAGGTTTTAATTATTATTTAGCTTTAGTTTAATTATAAGTTAATTAGTTTAGTCTAATTAGTTTTAGTTAGTAGTTTTAGTTTACTTTAGTTAGTTTTAGTTAGTTTAGGGTTTTAGTTTAGGTTTAGTTTAGTTAGTTATATGTTTAGTTTAGGTCTTAATTAATTTTATTTAATTTTAGTTAGTTTAGTTAGTCAGGGTTTAGGATTAGATTTAGGTTTATTAGTTTTTTTAGTTTAGTTAGTTTAGTGATTTAGGTTTAGGTTTAGGTTTAGGTTTGTTTAGGTTTATTAGGGTTTTAGTTTTGGGCTTTTTAGTTTTTTTAGTTTATTGGGTTTATTTTATAAGTTTTAGTTAGTTATTATTTGTTTAGTTCTCAATTAATTAGTTTAGGTTTAGGGTTTAGGGTTTAGGGTTTAGGGATTAGTTAGTTACATTAGTTTAGTTTAGTTAGTTTTGTTAGGTTTATGGTTTAGGTTTATTATTTGTTTAGTTTATTAGGGTTTAGGGTTTAGGTTTTGTTTACATTTAGGGTTTAGGTTTGGCTAGTTTACATTAGGTTTAGTTTTTAGTTTAGTTAGTTTACTTTAGTTTTAATTACGTTTAGTTATTAGTTTTAGTATTAATTTATGGTTTTGGGCTTAGCGTTTAGGGTTTAGGATTTCAGGATTCAGGGTTTAGGGTTTAGGGTTTACGGTTTAGGGTTTAGGGTTTAGGTTTTAGAGCTTAGTATTTTTGGGTTTAGGGTTGTAGGTTTAGGGTTATAGGTTTAGGGTTTATGGTTTAGGGTTTTTTTTTTAATTAGTAAATTAGTAAGTTTAGGTTCATTTAGTTTATTTTTATTTATTTTATTTTATATTTTATTTATTTATTTTAGTTATTTTTAGTTTATTTTATTTATTTTTATTTTTTTATTAGTTTTTTTTATAATTTTAGTTTTAGGTTTAGGTTTTTATTTTATTTTTTAGGTTTATGTTTTAGGTTTTTATTTTGCAATTTTTTTTAGGTTTTGTTTTTAATTTAGGTTTAGGTTTACTTTTAGTTTATTTTATTTTATTTAGTTTAGGTTTAGGTTTAGGTTTTTTAGTTTAGGTTTAGTTTTATTTATTTTAGTTTAGTTTATTTTAGTTTAGGTTTAGGTTTATTTTATTTTATTTCTTTTATATTTATTTTAGGTTTAGGTTTCATTTTTTATTTATTTAAAGGTTTATTTTTCGGTTTAGGTTTTTATTTATTTCTTATTTTATTTGATTTTAAGTTTATTTTATTTTTAGTTTTTATTTTATTTAGGTTTTGTATTCTTAGGTTTATTTTATTTTTTTAGTTTAGTTTAGGTTTTATTTATTTTATTTTAGTTTATTTTTATTTTTTATTTTATTATATTTTTTAGGTTTAGGTTATTTTAGTTTTTTTATTTTATGTTATTTTTTTATTTTATTTAGGTTTAGGTTTTTTATTTATTTATTTTTTAGCTTTATTTAGTTTAAGTTTAGTTTTAGGTTTTTGATTTAGGGTTTAGGGTTTAGGGTTTAGTGTTTAACTTTAAGGTTCTGGTTGAGGGTTCAGGTTTAGGGTTATTTACTTTTACTTTAAGGTTTAGGGTTTTTTAGGTTTTATGCAGTTTAGGGTTAGTTTTGGATTTAGATTTAGGGTTTGAGGTTTAGGTTTAGGGTTTATTTAGCTAATGGTTTAGGTTAGTTTAGGGTTTAGGCTTTAGGGTTACTTTTTTAGTTTAGGTTTAGGGTTTTTTTTTGGGTTTATGGTTTAGGGTTAGTTTAGGTTTTAGGGTTTAGCGTTTTATTATTTAGGGTTTATAGTTTAGGGTTAGGGTTAGGGTTAGGGTTTAGGGTTTAAAGTTTATGGTTTAGGGTTTAGGGTTAGTTTAAGGTTTAGGTTTAGGGTTTTTTAGGGTTCAGGATCTATGGTTTAGTATTTAGGGTTTAGGGTTGTAGGTTTAGGGTTACTTTTAGGGTTTAGGGTTTATGGTTTTTTTTAATTAAGTAAACAAGTAGTTCTAAGTTTATTTAGTTTATTTTTTATTTATTTTAGTTTATTTTATTTTTTCTTTTTTATTTATCTTTTATTTTTATTTAGTTTAGTTTATTTATTTTAGGTTTATTTATTTTAGTTTAGACTTTTAATTTTAGTTTATTTTTTGGTTTAGGTTCGTTTATGTTTATTTTTTAGTTTAGTTTTTTATTTTATTTTTTAGTTTTAGGTTTTAGGTTTAAGTTGAGGTTTTATTTTTTTAGGTTTAGGTTTTAGGTTTTATTTTAGGTTTACTTTTTAGGTTTTATTTTATAGTTTAGGTTAAGGTTTAATTTTAGTTTATTTTATTTTATTTAGTTTAGGGTTTTAGCTTTAGCTTATTTTAGGTTTAGGTTTAGGTTTTATTTATTTTAGTTTAGTTTATTTAGTTTAGGTTTAGGTTTATTTTTTTTTTTTATTTTAGGTTTAGGATTTTTTAAGTTTAGGGTTTACATTTTATTTTTAATTTATTTTACGTTTTATTTTTATGTTTATTTTGTAGGTTTAGGTTCTTATTTAGCTTTTATTTTATTTTATTTTAGGTTTATTTTATTATTTTTTATTTTTTTAGTTTTATTTTATTTTGGTTTTTTTTTGGTTTATTTTATTTTTTAGTTTAGTTTATGCTTTTATTTATTTAATTTTAGCTTAGTTTTTTATTCATTATTTTATTTATTTTTATGTTTAGGTTTAGGTTTTAGTTTAAGTTTTTATTTTATTTTATTTTTTATTTTATTTAGGTTTAGGTTTTTTTATTTATTTTATTTTTAGGTTTTATTTATTTTACGTTTAGCTTTTTAATGTTTAAGGTTTACGGTTTAATGTTTAGTGTTTGTGGTTTAGGATTTATGGTTTAGGGTTGTAGGTTTTAGGGTTTAGGGTTTAGGGTTTAGGGTTTTCAGTTTTAGACTTTAGGGTATAGGATTTATTGTTGTAGGTTTAGTGTCCAGGGTTTAGGGTTTAGGATTAGTTTTAGGGCATTATTTTATTTTACTATTTTTCTTATTTTTTTAGATTATGTAAACTGGTAGGTTTAGGTTTATTTAGTATATTTTTTATTTATTTTAATTTATTTTATTTTTAATTTTTATTTAGGTTTATTTTTATTTTTTTTAGTTTAGTTTATTTATTTTAGGTTTACTAATTTTAGTTTAGATTTTTTTTTATTTTATTTTTTATATTTAGGTTTAGATTTAGGGTTTAGGTTTGTTTATTTCAAGTTTAGGTTTAAGTTTTATTTATTTTAGTTTAGTTTATTTTAGTTTTAGTTTAGGTTTATTTTATTTTTATTTTAGGTTTAGGTTCTTTTTTTTTTTTTGTTTAGGGTTTAGGTTTTATTGTTTATTTATTTTATAAGCATATTTTTTAGGTTTAGGTTTTTACTAAGTTTTTATTTTATTTAATTTTAGGTTAATTTTATTTTTATTTGATTTGTTAAGGTTTCTACTTATTTTATTTTAGTTTAGTTTTTATTTTTTATTTACTTTTCTTTTTAGGTTTAGGTTTATGTTTAGGTTTAGGTTTATGTTCTAGTTTAGGTTTTTTTTATTTAATTTTTTAATTTATTTTGGTTCAAGTTTATTATTTATTTTATTTTAACATTTCATTTAGTTTAGGTTTAGCTTTTTAGCATTTTAGGTTTTAGGGTTTAGGTTTTAGGGTTTTAGGTTTTGGGTTAGTTGAGGGTTTAGGGTTTAGGCTTTGGGATTTAGTGTTTAAGGTTTAGGGTTTAAGGTTTAGGGTTTAAGATTTAGGGTTTATGGTTTAGGTTTTAGGGTTTTGAGTTTTAGGGTTTAGGGTTTAAGATTTAAAGTTTTTACAATTTAGGGTTTAGGGTTGAGGGTTTAGGTTTTAAGTCTATGGTTTTGGTTTTAGTTTAGGGTTTAGGTTTTTTTTTTTTTAAGAACAAATTCATATTCAACATTTCTTCTTTTTATTTCATCAAGTAACACACCAAGGTTTAGAGACAAGCAGGTTAATGTTTGATGTTTAGTCAGGTTTATTCTTAGGGTTTAGGTTTATGTTTTGGTTAATCAGGTTATAGGGTTTATGTTTATTTTTAATTTCTTTAGTTACTTTATGTTTACGTTTAGGGTTTGGGGTTTACGGTTTAGGGTTTAGGGTTAGGGTTTAGGGTTAAGGGTTTTAGGGTTTAAGGTTTAGGGTTAGGGTTTAGGGGATAGGGTATAAGGTTTAGGTTTAGGTTTAGGGTTTAGGCTTATAGGTTTAGGGTTTATGATTAGTTTTAGGGTTTATGGTTTTTTTTAAAAAAAATTTAAGTAAACCGGTAGGTTTAGGTTTATTTAGTTTATTTTTTATTTCTATTAATTTATTTTATTTTATTTTTTATTTAATTTGGTTTATTTATTTTAGGTTTATTTATTTTAGTTTAGGTTTTCTATTTCAGTTTATTTTTTAGGTTTAGGTTTTGGCTTATGTTTACTTTTTAGTTTAGTTTTATTTTTAATTTATATTTTAAGTTTAGGTTTTAGTTTTTATTTTTAGGTTTAGTTAAGGTTTTTATTTTATTATTTTAGGTTTAGGTTTTAGGTTTTTATTTTAGATTTATTTTTATTTTTTTTTTAGTTTAGGTTAAGTTTATATTTAGTTTATTTTATTTTATTTACCTTAGGGTTTAGGTTTAGTTTATTTTAGGTTTCGATTTAGGTTTTATTTATTTTAGTTTAGTTTATTTTAGTTTAGGTTTAGGTTTATTTTATTTTATTTATTTTAGGTTTAGGTTTTTATTTTTAGTTTAGGGATTAAATTTTATTTTTTATTTATTTTACGTTTAATTTTTAGGTTTAGGTTTTTTTTTAGTTTTTTTATTTTTTTTTAATTTTGGTTTTTTTATTTTTTATTTTATTTAGATTTTTATTTTTAATTTCATTTTATTTTTTAATTTAGTTTAGGTTTTTATTCATTTTATTTTATTTTATTTTTAGTTTAATGTTTAGGTTTTTACTTTATTTTTTATTTTATTTAGGTGTAGGTTTATTATTTAATTTATTTTTTAGTTTTATTTAGTCTAGGTTTAGGGTTTTAGGTTTTTAAGGTTTAGGGTTTAGGGTTTAGGGTTTCGAGTTTTGATTTGTGTTTAAGGTTTAGGGTTTAGAGTTGTAGGATTTACTATTTTGGGTGTTGGGTTTAGGGTTTAGGGTTTAAATTTTAGGGTTTAGGGTTTAGGGTTTAGGTTTAGGGTTTCTGAGGGTTTAGGGTTTAGGGTTTAGGGAGGTTTAGGTTTTAGGGTTTAGGGTTCAAGGTTTAGGGTTTTAGGGTTTATGGATTAGGGTTTTTAGGGTTTAGGGTTTAAGGTTAAGGGTTTAAGTTTTAGGTCTAGGTTCAGGTTTTACTTTAGGGTTTAGGGTTTTTGGTATTTTTTTTAATAGAGAGAACCTGATCTGTCCAACATTTTTTTTATATCATCAACCGTGTAACACACCAAGTTTTCTAAGACACAAGTGATGACATAGATAAAAATGAGCATGCATGTAGATAACTTGTGGGATCCACCATCATATCCTCATCTCTCCTCCACCACCACCATGGTTGTAACTCTATCGTCCTCTCACCTCCATAACCACCACACTACTCTAACCACCACCTCGACATCCACCAAAGACCTCTAGATCCCCCACCACCACTATGATATTACCACTCGGCCTCCACTCCACCAGCCTAGTTGATGTTCCTACCATCAACAGAAGTGAGTTTAGTTAGGTTTATCAAGTTTTGGAGGTTTAATTAAATTTATTTAGTCAGGGTTTTGGGGTTTAGGTTTGTACAGGTTTAGGAGGGTTTAGCTAGGACATAGGGTCAGTGGCTGGCTGAGGGTGGGGGTGAGGGCTGGTGGCCTGTTGAGTCTCAGTTGGGGGTTTTTTAGGGTTTTTTAAAAAAAAAAAAAAAACCAAAAATTTAGGTTTTATTTAGTTTTTATTTTTTATATTTGTTAGTTATTTATTTTAAATTTATTTATTTTATTTATATTTATTTATTTATTTTTAACAGGCTTTTATTTAGTTTAGTATGTTTACTTTAGTTTAGTTTTATTTTATTTGGTTTAAGTTTTAGTTTATATTTTTAGTTAGGTTATTTAGGTTTTATTTTCTTTTAATTCAGTTCAGTTTTCCTTATTTTTTTATTTAGTAGGGCCTAGGTTTAGTTTATTTTATCTAGTTAGGTTTTAGTATTTTATTTTATTTAGTTTAGGTTTAGTTTAGGTTTTATTAATCTTTAGTGCTTAGGTTTATTTTATTTCTATTTTAGGTTTAGTTTTTTTTTAGTAGAGTTTAGGTTTTATTTTACTTATTTTAAGTTTTTTAAGTTTATTTTAAGGTAGGCATTTATTTAGTTATTATTTGATTTTTTTAGGTATTTTATTTTATTTTATTTTTATCTTATTTAAGTTTTATCTTAAGTTTATTTTATCTTTATTAGTTTAGTTAGTTTATTTATTTTATCTTAGTCCAACCTTTTATTATTATAGGTTTAAGTTTAGGTTAGTTTAGGTTTATTCATTTATCTTATCAGGCTAAGCCTTTATCATCTTACCTTTAGGTTATCTATTCTTGGCCCAGGATCTTGCTGCCCAGGATCAGGGCCCATGCTCAGGGCCTGTGGCCCATGCCCAGGGTCCTGGCCCAGGGCCCAGGGCCTGGGGCTCACCACTCAGTGGCCCAGGTCAGGGCCAGGGTCAGTGGCCCAGTGGCCCAGGCCCAGGGCAGTCCAGGGTCCCAGTGAGCCAAGACCCAGGTCCGTGCTGCTGCCTGTGCTCAGGGCCTAGTGGCCCAGGGCCCAGCACTCAGGCCTAGGGCCTGCTGGGCTCAGTTTTAAGACTATGGGCCTAGTGGCCTCAGCTCAGGGTCAACCTTTTGTCCCTAGATCTTTAGCTAGTTTTATTAGGCTCAGCTCATCTTATCTTTATTTTATCTTTTATCTGTGCAAGTTTATTTTTGTTTAGGGTCTGGGTCCTATTTATTATATTTAGGTTATCTTATCTAAGCCTTTAATTCCTTTAACGTTTTATTTTATCTTGGCCTTTTATCCCATGGTTATCTTTATCTTAGCCTTAGTCAAGATTTTATCTTTTATTCTTTAGTCATTCTTTATCTTATCTTTTAGGTGAGGCTCAGGCCTTAGTCCGTGCTTTATCTTATCTTATCTTTATCTTTATCTAGGTCAGGTTTTCTTTTATTTATTTTATTTCCATTTATTTTTACTCCATCTTAGCTCAGCTCTTTAAGCTTTAGGGCCTGGGGCCTAGTGCAGTGTCAAGGGCCTGTGGGCCTAGGGCCTTGGTGGCCTGCCCAGGGCCTGTGGCCAGTCAAGCCCCAGTTTAGGGTCTTAGGCTAATGCCCAGTGGCTCAGTCTGGTTTTTGGCTGGGTCAGTGGGAGCCCAGGGCCTAGGGCCCAGGCCTGCCCTGGTTTTTGGATTGATCCAGGGTCAGGGTCTTTAGGGCCTAGGCAGTGTCTTTAGGGCCCAGCCAGGGCCTGGGGTTTAGTAGGGTTTTATGGTCAGTTTTAGGGTCAGGTTTTTGGGTAGTTGTGGTTTATGGTTTTAGGATCTGGTGGTAGGGTTTAGGGCCCAGGGCCTTGGGTTTAGGGTCTTTTTAGGTAGGGTAGGTAGGGTATAAGTAGGGCTTTAGTGTTTTTAGTTTAAGATTTAGGGTTTAGGTTTTTTTGGAAAAAGGAAATTTAATCGCCATGAAGAAATGGTACAAAGTCCTTAGTCCAAATCTAAGGTAATGCTCAAAGAGCTGCAAAAAGTCCTAAGGAGAGAAACCCTTTAGCTAATATAATAGATAATGAAAGTAAGCTAGTAAAAAAAAGAAACAGAGATCCACAAAAAATAATCGTTGAAATCAGCAAAAAACTTCCTCTGTTCCTTTTGAAACCTGCACAATCCAGCAGCAAAAGTCTCCCAACCTATACTAGAGATCTGCAACAAGCTTAAAAAGGGATGAGTACAGATAATGAAATAGTTAATTAAGCATAAATATAAGAGAAAATAGAAGTAAAAAGATAAAGAAAAGGCTTAGGCTCAATTCTAATCATCTTAAGGAGTAGCACCATATGCAAGCATCCAGACTTCAAGTGAAGGGAACACAACACTACTACCAAAAAAAAAGGAGTGGGAAACATCAAGGCCATCATTGCCAGCATGCCTCTTGTAGCACCTTATCCAATGATGATCATCGCATAAACCTACATAAAGCTTCAAACAGCAAATATAACTACAAAAAACCCTACAATTAGATATATAAAACTCAGTGACGCAAATAAGGAGGTAACCCATCAGGAAAGCATTAGACCAGAGGGAGCACCACCAAAGCCACCACCAAGAAATGCTAAAATAGTTGCTAGGAGCAAACCTCACAATATGGGAAAAAGGACTAATCAAAGACCAAACAAAGGCAAAAGGAAGACCATAGTTGATAAGGTCTTTCATTAAAAGAATATGCAAAGAACCAGAAACAATAATATCCAGAGTAACAATGAGACTAACATCAAGAATGTTAGGAAGCAAGGAAACCATCAAAACAGGCAAGGGGAGAGGTTCAGCCACAGTCCATAAATGAAAAGCTAAATAGGTAGAAACCAGAAGAGAACAAAGGGAAAGTAAGCAGTCGGTTCCAAACATGGATTCAAAAAGATTAGAAAAATTAAAACTCCTTAGTAAAACCAAATAGAGCACCCAAAAAAATAATAAGGCAATCAACCCTACGAGCCATCAAGACAGCCAAGGATTCAAATCATTAGACTTAGAACCATCACGATGAAAGACAAAAATAGTCATCCAGTCACAATTAGTGAAAAACTCCCAAGGGAAAGCAATAGAAAGAAACCACCAATCCCAATCCAAAGATAGGAGAATCCAGTTTAAAGAGCTAAATACAACAGCCAAAAATAGAAAAAGTAAAAGCCCTTTAGGATCACAAATAATCCAACAACCGAGATAGTCAAAATAAGAACCCCAACAGAGTCCAGTCCAGAAAACATCCAATCAGTAGTTAGTAGCCTTCCAATTCATAACACAAATTAAAAACACAACCTTAGTATTACAGTCCAGAAGCATCCAATCTAATGCTCATCCAGAACAGCACTAACGAAAGGATAAATAGTCATAGGAAAATAGTCTTCCAAGCTACAACCAAAAAATAGAGAGCCCTCAAGGTCACACAACACCTCTTAGTAGCAGAGCAAAAAATCACAAAAAAATAATTGTCAACAACCACCTTCCGATGAGCAAGCCCCAACCAAGAGACCCACACCCCAAACAACACAAGTTGAATCCACAAGGACAAGAACAAGTGGGAAGGATGAGACCCATAAGAGATTACAAATTGGAAAGAAAGTTAGCACAAGAGTTGGCTTCTATAAATATGAGAAATTTGAAAATCTAGGTTAGCAAGAAGCATCCTAGTATGACTAAGTAAACAATACACTTCTGCATTACCATGAGCATCAGATTTGAGTAAATCTTAAAGAAGGATAGCATCAACTTCAAACTAGATCTTATGAAATCCTTGTTGTAAATAAATAGAATTGCCATGATGAAAGCCTTTAAGCTCAGCAAATAACACAGAAAGAGGCTCTAAAGGTGCAACAAAAGCAAAGATAACCTTGCCACTATGATCTCTCAAAATCCCACCATAGCCATAATAAGCATTAGAAACTGAGCCATCAGTGTTGACCTTAATGTAGTAATAATTAGGTTTAATCTAGTATATAATTTTGTAGGTAGTAGAAACATTACAAGAGGGGAGGTTAATCCCAAAATTCAAGGCCATAGACTTGCACCCTTTAAAACTAGAGTGAGTAAGAAGATTATCTTTGAAAAGAGACAAAATTTTATATTTGAATCTAGCAATAATACAATGATAATTCATAGGAAAATTATGATGCATAGCATCATTTCTATCCATCCAAATATACCAAAGAATAGTAATAGCTAAAAAATTTTAACATGACCCTTAGAAGTATGAGAGAAACATGCTTCAAGAAGTTGCATACTAGAAAATGATCCATTAAACTAAAAAGTATTAAAAATATTATCATTTTAATTCCACATTTTAGCAAAGAATAGGACCATTCATAAAAACATGATCCACACTTTCAATGTGATAGCAACAGTAACATTTAGAAGAGAGATAGAAACCTTTTATCAAAAGAGTACCATCCACAGGGATATAATGCTTTAGAATGTGCCAAGTTGAAATCGAGAATGAAGTAGGGACACTAATATTCTAGATTTTAGTAAAAACTAAGGACTATTGATATTTGAATATGATGAAATGCCAAACATCCTTAAAAAAAATCTCTAGAAGAAGAATTTTTGAAGAGAATTTGGTCGGGTTCATTAGTGAAAGGACAAATTTTAAGGATTTTATCAACGATCACATTAGGGACAAGGGTATTCAATTGACCCACATCCCACTTATTATGATTAATTAATTGATTATTCTTAAGCAACACAATGAAATGAGTATTGAGTAAGGAATCAATAGAGCCCTACCCCAGCCAATTGTCCTGTCAAATGAAAGAGGAACTAGAATTGACACCAGAAAAAATTAAGTTCTTAGCATTCCATTTGATACAATAAAGTCTTCTCCACACTAGGGAATCCCCATATTTGAAGGCACAAATAAGGGGATGTTTTCCCTGACATTATTTAGCATGCATAAATTTTGACCATTAACTATTTTTATTTTTAAAATTCCACCACATTTTATAAGAAAAAAAGTTAATAGAATCTTCTAATATTTTGCAACCCAAGCCACCTTTTTATCCACAATAGTTGTGCCAACTAGCCTAATGTAATCTTTTGATAGATGAGTTAGAACCCCCAAAAAAATTATAAAAAAGTCTATTGATCCTTTTAATAATATAATGGGTAGGAACAATAGTAGACCAGAGATATAGAGGCAAAGAGCAAAAGGTACTTTTGATCAGGATAAGTCTAGCACCAAAGGAAAGTAAATGAAACTCCTAAGAGAATGTTTTTCTATTTATTCTCTGAATAACTTCATCAAATAAAGAAGATCTTTTTGTTCCTCTATATAAGGGAGTCCCCAGATACTTGATAGGGAGAATTTGATTTGAAAAACCCGTAATATTATTGATAACATTGATCTTAGATAAGGAAATAGAAGAGCTAGTAATAAAACAACTTTTATCAGGATTAATATTTAAGCCACTCTCCCTACCAAAAAGAGTTAAGAACTTACACAATTTTTTAATATAAAGTAGAGGCATTACAAAATATAATGAAATCATTAGCAAAACTAAGTTGAGAAATGGGAAACCCACTAATGGTTTTGTAGTACTTGTTAGGAATTCTAATAAACATCTGCTCAATACATCTAGAAAGATATTCCATAGTAATAATGGAAAGCACAGGAAAGAGAGGATCCCCTTGCCTTAGCCCATGTGAAGAAGAGAAGAAACCATGCACTTCACCATTGAGAACTAAAGAAAACCAAGAATTCTCAATCTCATTCTTAATTAAAGCAATAAATTGATTAGAGAATCCAAAAAAAGCCAAAATTTTATATAGGAAAACCCAACCAACATTATCATAAGCATTGGAAATGTCAAGCTTAAAAAGCAAGTTACCACCGCAAACTTTGGCATTTAAATCATGGATCATCTCTGGCTAAAAGAACATTATCAAATGGATCTCTTTAACAAAATTGGTTTGATTGGGGAGATAACTTTAGAAGCAACATACTCAACCTTTAGCCAAAATCTTTGAAATAATTTTATTAAAAGAGAGCAAAGGCTAATCAGCCTAAAATCACTCCAATCTTTAGGATTGTCTTTTTTGGGAATTAAAACAATGGAGGTACTAGAAAAATATTTGGGAAGGGTGCTAACCTTAAAAAAATAAATAGCATATTTAATCAAATCCTCTTTGATGTTAATCCAACATTTTTTGGAAAAAAGAGTAGTATAACCATCATGACCAGCCACAGATTCTTTATTCATACTCTGCAAAGTGTCAGTAATTTTAGTCTCAGAAGGTAAGGAAGAAAGCATATTGTTATCATCATCAGAAATAAGATTAAGAAAACACCAAGCGATGAAATACCATCATAAGCAACATTTTTATTCAGAAACTCTTTATAAAAATAAATAGTATAATCAGTATGCTCTTTTTTATCCACACACCAAACTCCACCATTAATTTTAATTTTGTGAATGTAAATTAAAGCCTTTTTCTTTTTAACCATGGCATGAAAATATTTAGTATTATGATCACCATCAGAGGTCCATTTCATAGATGCTTTTTGTAGCCAATTGGTCTCCTCCATGTCTTGAAAACATGTTAACCTATTTTTAGCTTGAACCAAGAGATGAATTTTAGAAGGATCATTAACCACAGCGTCTTCCAAAACTATAACCTCATTCTCCATTTCTTTGATATTAATAAAAAGGTTCTTGAAATAATGTTTATTCCACCAATTAAGGCATTGCTTAAGACTTTTTAATTTGAACCACAATCTCATCATCCCAAAAATAGAATCATTAGGATGGAGAGGTTCACCCTAGATACTAGCAATAATATCTAAAAAGCTATCATCCATGAGCCACATATTTTAGAAGCAAAAAGGGATAGGGGAGGAGGATTTACTAGCAATCAAAATCAAAGTGATAAGCAAGGGAGAATGGTCTGAAAAGGTTCTACTTAAGTGCTCCACAGAAGTACTAAGGAGAAGATTAATCCACAAATGATTAAAAAGAACCCGATCAAGCCTTTGCCAGGGTCTATAATTATTCTAATTGAATTGAGACCCACTAAAGCCAATATCATTAAGATCACTATATAGGATCATGTTATTAAAATCGTCCATAGAAAATAAGTTTGGAGCATTACCACCAACCCATTTAGAGGAAGAAGAGATAGTGTTAAAATCCCCACCCACAAACCAAGGAGCATAAAGAGAAGAAGAAAAACAAATAAGATCATCCCAAAGAAGCCGTCTATTATTTCTATTACAAGAAGCATAAACAAATGAACCAAAACAACACCAATTATCATAAGTATTCTTAACATTCACAACTTGGTATAAATCATCTAAAACCTACGTAACATAGGAATATTCCAAAAAAATCCAAATTTTATTGCTCTTAGAGTTAGAAAAAATCATTACCAAAAGAAATGTTAGAAGGAATAATAAAGGGTTCAAATATAGACAAAAAGGAGATGTTATGAGAATGAACTAAATTTCTAATATTATTTCCAACAGAGAGGATACCATTCCCTCTCACATTCCAAATTAAGAATGAAACAATTTATTTTCTGGCAGAAGAGCCAGATCTAGTAACTCTGTCAAAATTAAGAAATTTAGTTTTAGGAGTTTTATTTTTCTTTCTAAAAACCATTTGGAATTTATTAGTCATATCCACAATATCACCATCCAACAGAGATTGTTCAGGATATGTTTGGAATAAGGTTGCACATTTAAAAGAACATTGTCGGACGCTTCACCTTTTTCCAAAACATTATTATGTTAAAATATCAGATTAGAAATGAGTTCAACGTTAGATGAAGAAGTAGTAGAAGGATTAGAACCATTTATAGCCCAAGTGCCCAAATCATGACTAGAAACGTTATCATTAGATTGCTCACCATTCAAACCCTCATCAAGGTTCACATTTTCTTCAATTAAAGGTGGCAAAGAAGCAGGAATGGAATCATTTGAGATAGAATCATCATCCATAGATTTCAAAAACATCTTATTGTCCATATTATTACAAATATCAGTGAGATTCAAATGTCAAGGACCATTGCAAGGTAATGCATCCTTATTAACATGGCTAACATCCAAAAGCTAATCAAGCTTAAGACCACAACATTCTCTAAAGGAGCAGTGGGAGGATCAAAGCAATGACCCTCAACTTCGGGTAAGGAGTTATCCATTGGAACAACTCTCTGTAGTTTAACTGAGGGCACCTTAAGATTAGGATACAATTTTTTAAGAACAGGATTGAGTTTCTTAAGGTGAGGATGAACCATAAAGCAATCAGAAACTCCATGACCATGAATTTTGTAATGGGAACAAAAAATAGGAAAATTCTCAAAGTCCACTTTTTGGAAATATCCATATTTCTCTGAACCTAGCCAAATTTCCTTTGAATATTTTTTAGTTATATCCAACTCGACTAGAATCTAAGAAACAGATGGCAGGGTGTTAGAAGTAGTTACCTGATCAACTTGAAGAGGATGATCGAATACTGCATCCATAGCAAGAAGAAACTCATGATTAATGAAATGGACATGCAAATTAGGAAGAGAGATCCAAACCATAACAATAGGAGATTCCTCCTTAATATCAAAATGAGGCATCTATTTTAATAATCGCATCTGACAATTGAAAACAAAATGCGAGCATGGCAAAAATACTCGAGAATAATCTAAGTCATTTGAAAGCTGAATCAAGACATGACAGGAATCGATCAATCTGACAGAAAAAAATACCAAAGAGTTTCAAGCTATGAAAAAATGATCAAATATTCACCAAAGTAGGATGACGCAAAGCAAATTTAACCACCAACATAAATTCAAAGAGTTTCACAAGAATTTCCACAATTGAATTAGAACACATTATCATGTGTACAACCTAGAAGGAGGTAGAGATAAGCTCGAGAGACTCACCAACGCAATTGGCCTTACTAGCAAGAACATCTTTGAAAGACTTCAAAGTTAGCGATGGATTTATTCTAGAGACCCCAAAGGAGTCAGAAATCTTAACGAGAGCAGCCAAAATTTCAGGATTTCCCCATAGGGAAGTAGAAATCAAAGCCATGATCAACAATGACACATTATAGGAGAAGTTGAAAGTCAATAAAAGCTAACGAGAAGGAATCACCAGCCAAAAAAGAATCACCAGCCAAAAAGTCCATAGGAAAAGCCACAAAGGAGATGCGCCTCCATTAAGGAAACAAAATTTGCCAAAGCACCAAAAAAATGGAGGTGGTTTAGGATTTAGGGTTTAGGGTTTAAATTTTAGGTTTTAGGGTTTAGGGTTTAGGTATATAGGGTTTGTGGGTTTAGGGTTTAGGGATAGTAGCTTTAGATTTAGAGTTTAGTGTGGCTAGTTTAGTTAGGGGTTAGGGCAAGTAAACTAGTATGTTTAGATTTATTTATTTTATTTATTTTAGTTTATTTTATAGTTTATTTTATTTAAGTTCATTTTATTTTATTTAGTTTATTTATTTTAGTTTAATTAGTTTAACTTAGGTTTTTATTTTAGTTTACTTTAGGTTTAGTCCAGTTTAGTTTATATTTTAGTTTAGTTTTATTTTATTTTATTTTAGGTTTAGGTTTTAATTTTATTTTGAGTTCTAGTAGGTTTTATTTTATTTTTATGTTTAGGTTTTACATTTTCTTTATGTTTATTTTTAGGTTTTATTTTTAGTTTGGTTTAGGTTTATTTTAGTTTATTTTATTTTATTTAGTTTTAGGTTTAGGTTTATGTTTAGTTGATTTTAGGTTTAGGTTTAGGTTTTATTTATTTTAGTTTAGTTAATTTTAGAGTAGTTTTAGGTTCATTTTATTTTTATTTTAGGTTTATGTTTTTTTAGTTTAGGTTTTAGGTTTTATTTTAAGGTTTATAGTTTAGATTTAGGTTTTCATTTAGTTTTTATTTTATTTTATTTTAAGTTTATTTTATTTTTATTTTAGGTTTAGTTTTCATTTAATTTATGTTTTATAGTAGTTTAGATTTTTTATTTATTTTATCTCTACTTTAGTTTTAGTTTTATTTTTATAGGTTTAGGTTTAGGTTTAGTTTATGTTTTATTTTATTTTATTTTATTATATTTTGGTTTAGATTTTTATTTTAATTTTAGGTTTTATTTAGTTTGGTTTGGTTTTAGCCCTTTAGGGTTTAGTTAGTGGGTTTAGGTTTTTTTTGGCCTAGAGTTTTGATAGGGCTCACTAGGGTCATGGTATAGGGTTTAGGGTTTAGTAGGTTTTATTTAGTTTTTTTTTAAGTTTAGGTTTATGTTTATTTTAACCTTTTTTTATTTTATTTTACACTTTGTGTCAGGTTTTTTTAGGTCTTAGGCCTAGGGTTTTATTATAGTTAGGTTGATTTAGGTTTAGTTTAGATATTTTATTTAATTTAATTTAGGTTTAGTTTAGTTTATTTTAGGTCAATTTTTTATTTATTTTAGTTTAGTTTATCTTAGTAGGTCAGATTTTACTTTTTTAGGTTTAGGTTTTAGTGAGGTTTAGGTTTTTATTTTTTGGATTAATTTTAGGTTTAGGTTTTATTCTTAGGTTTATTTTATTTTATTTAGTTTATTTTATGTTTTATTTTATTCAATCTTTAGTTTATTTTATTTTATTTTTAGGTTTAGGTTTAGTGTTCCTTCCCTCTATTATTTTATATATTTAGGTTTTTGTTTATGTTATTTTAGGTTTTATTTAGCTAGGTTTTAGATTTTAGGTTTTAGGATTTAGGGATGGTAGGGTAGTGATTAGTGTTTAGGGTTTAGGTCAGCCTGCAGTGTAGGTTTAGGGTCCAAGGCCTAGGGTACAGGATCTTGGGTTGTGGGCTCAGTTAGGGCCCAGGGCCTGGCCAGTGGTAGGGTGGTTTATAGTGGGTTTACTTATTTATTTTAATTTTATTTTAAATCAAGCAAACCCAGTTTAGGCTTATTTATTTATTTATTTAGTTTTATTTTACTTGTTTAAGTATTTTAGGTTTTTATTTTATTTTATTTTGTTTTTGATTTTATTTTATTTTATTTTAGGTTTTTTAGCCTAGGTTTAGGTTTAGTTTAGATTTTTTTTAGGTTTTTTTTTATTTATTTTATTTTATTTTATTTTCAGGTATTTTATTTATTATTAGGTTTTATTTAGTTATGGTTTAGTTTTTTAGGTTTTTAGGATTCACAGTTTAGGTTTTAGGGTTTAGGATTTAGGGTTTAGGGCTTAAGGTTAGGGTTTAGGGTTTAAGGTTTAGGGTTTAGAGTTTAGGTTTATAGGGCTTAGGCTTTAGGGTGTGGTAAGGTTTAGATAGGGTTGGGTTTAGGTTTAGTAGTTTGGTTTAGGTTCAAGTTTTAGTTTAGGATTTAGGGTTTTTGATTTTTTTTAATAGAGAATAAATTCAGATTCAAAATTTCTTCATTTTGATTTCATCAACCAAGTAACAAACTAGGGAGGTGAGGTAATCAAATGATCTCCTAGGGGATAGCTAAAGCCTTGTATTCCCGGGAAGTCCAGACTATATACCCATTACCATTCAATCTTATATAAATCAACACATGAACAAAGGAAAGAGAACTCAACATTCATACACTTAAGATATAAGCACATGCATTTCTTATGTATTTATAACTAACATCATAACACATATTATTATTAGTCTATAAGTTTTTGAAAAATACATTTGGATTTAATAATGATAATAGCCACGCATATATTAAATTAAATCAACACATGCAAGCTTACATAAAGGAAATCAATTTTATTTTACTTGATTTTGAAAAGTTGGATGCATGAATTTAATTGACATACCAAATTTAGCATGATAGAAAAGAAGATAATCAAATATAAGCATGTGATTCATTCAACCAAACTAGATCTTAAGGACAATCAAATCAATTAAGATTATTTAAAGCAATCTTTATTAATTAAGTTTTGGATTTGATTTGATTTTAAGAGGATAATAGAATTCATCACTTGTTGTTTTAAACCCATTCCCACATTAGTGATTTGATTTTATTTAGGAAAATGCAATTAAGTTGATTTTATGGGTTAATTAAGTTGAACCCTTAATTAGATGAATTAATTACCCTTATGAATGTCCCCTTAAAGTAATTATCTAAATAATTATGAGCCAACATGATATGCATGGAAAATAAACTTGCAATGATCATAGGAAATAAAAGGGGCCTTATGCAATTAGCACATGATTAATAGTTAATTAGATTAAGGGACTTAATTAATTACTCTTATGGTTTTCTCACACATGTGGACTGACCATAATTTCATTAAATTCTTTTAGGTTATTAAACACCTAAAGATCTACCCATGATTTAATTAATTATGGTCTGATGTGATTATGATTTCAATTTTATTAAGTGATTTAATTAATTAGTTTAATCTTAATTAATTTCATTCCCAACCCTATTCCTTAGTTCACTTATTGTTGAACAATTATTAATAAACTTAATTAACTAATTTGTTATTATTCATGGGATTAATTAATCATTAATTAACTTAAAAGGGTAGTTAAAGTTTAATTAGTCAATTTTCTTAACTAAGTGAGCAATAAATCCCAAGAAAATCATGAGAGACATCATCCCATTAAATTAACCCACAAAATTTGGGATTAATTGCTCAAGTAATTATAAAGTAATTAAGCTAATTAATTTTCTAATTAAACCTTAATTACTATTCAAAATTATTTAAGATCATTTTTAATTAATTCTCCTCTGAAATATCTTTTAAAAGAGTATTTATTGCATTTTTATATTTCTATATGATTATTTTTATAATTTTTATAAGTTTTAGCCATTAAGAATGATTAATTAAGCCTTATTAAAGCCTAATCTTGGTGGCAATGCGTTGCTAACACGATGCACATTCCATGTGGCACTATGGGATTTGATAATTAAAACTTATCCAACTCAACACCTACATGGTGGCACACTTTCTTAGATTCCACAGCTTAATAGAATTAAATCAGATAAATCTAACAGATATAATTATGACCATTCATTCTGATCATGTGGAATGCACAGTGTGTGATCTAACGTCACTCGAGTGAGGGAGAATGGAGTTTGTCCACCATTTCTCACTTGATTCAAGCTTACCCGAGCTTGGAACAACTCCAAAAGGATCCCACACCTTCACGACATCAATCAGAGGGGATCAAACGGTCAAGATCACACAAGATGCAAGTTTTCTTCAAAAAGCTCAATCATATTTTTTCCAAAGGATCGGTTATGTAAGCATACATCATAAGAACTCAAGATCACTGGCTTGAACGATTAAGGAAGCTTCATCTAGTGGAGACGAAGCCATGTTGAATAGCAATTAGTTTAATTCCTCGACGTTCGCTTGGAAGGCCATGAACAAACGATTTGGAGTTCGGCTTTGATCAAAGTCCCACCTTCAGTGCCCGAGAATCTTGGGAGAAGATTTGTTCTTGCTTGATGAGGCCTAGGGAAGGTGCAAAGTTAATTTGATTTTGATGGAGAAATAGGGAAGAAGTGAACTAAGAGTGTCTTATTTTAGGACAGACATGAATGGAATTTTCTGATTGAGGAACGAGTTTGGTAGCTTAAGAAATGGCTCTAGTGGCTCATCTTGGGTAGCTAGGGCTCTGAGGAATGATTTTTGTGTGTATTTGAGTGGAAACAAGGGTGTGTATACCCCCATCATCTTGACCAAGGGATTAGTTTGGCTTCCAAAGTGGTTGTCCCACCATCTGGGGAGTCGTGGGTGGCAAGGAGTAGTGAGTTGACTCGCTTGGTTGGTTGATGGTGTGGAGGTGACTTCCAAGAAGAAATCATGGGTGTCCTATGGGTTTCAAATCCTTCAATTGGGAGGGAGAGGTGATTTCACCACCCATGGGCCATGGCCAACCAAACCACCCCTTGGGTCAGGTTGGGCAATGTCCAAAGTGCTTAGGTGGACCATTAGGAGAGTACCAAGTGACCAAGGAATGGTAATGACCACATATATGGTTGATTTGTCTCATGTGATTCCCTTGACCCAAGGCTAAAATTATCATTTGGCATTGGATTTAATTTGGGCAGATTTATTATGATCCAAAAGTGTGTTAGCCCAAATTTCAAGTCAATTGGAGTTGATTTTGTTAGGTTTGGCTCAATTTGACTCATTTAGGTCAAATTGGGTTAGGTTGGGTCAGGTTGACTAATTGGTCAAATTGGGTCAAACTAAGGGTTGGGTCAAGTTCATATGATCATTGGGATGTTTTGGTTCAATTTGTTTGGTTTAGTTTGGATTAGATTTGATTTTGGCTCATTTGAATTCATTTGGGTCAAATGGGTTAAGTTGACCAATTGAAGTTGATTGTAGGCATTGGTTTCAATTAATTTGGATTTGGTTTTTATTTAGGCCAACTTGAACCATTAGGTCAATTTAGGCTAAGTAGGTCAATTGAGTTCAATTGGGTCCAATGATAGCTTTAGCAAGTTCAACAATTAATTTGGAATGAACTTGAGCCATTGGTTACAATCAATTTGGTTTATACTTTAAATTGATTTAATTTGGTCTTTTAGGTCAATTTGGGTCAACTTCGGTCAAGAGGGTCAATTTTTGGTTTGACTCAATTGAAGTTCAAGTCATATTCAAATATTTATTTTGATTTAGTATGAATCATTAGTTTCAAGGGATTTAGCATAGGTTGCAGTTTGGCTAGTTTGTATTAATATGGGTTAAGGGGTTGACTTGGTCAAATGACCAAGTTGACTTGGTTTGACCCAATTTGTCACAATTGATCAACATAGGGTGATCAATAATCATGATGGGAGGTTTTGATGGGCTTTGTATACTCCAATTTGGGTAGGATTACAACTTGGCACAAATAGGTCAAATTGTTCACTTTGGGTCAAGAGGACCAATTGGATTTAGTTGGTTTGATTTTAGGTTGAGTTTATATATCAATTTGGGATTAATATATAAATTCAATTGCAATTGGCTTGGGTTCAAATGAGTTTTGGTTCATTTGAATATTTCAAGTAAAAATGGTTAAGTTGGGTTTGACTTGGGTTGATTTTGGTTTAGCTTGATGATTGTAGATTTCATTTATATTTATGAATATGATTGAAGGTATGATTGAATCATGAGAAAATCAATTGAATTTTGGTTTTTGAATGAAGGAATTTGGCTAAGTCCATGGACTTGGGTCATTTGGCTTAGGTTTTGATTTTTATTTGGTTTGATTTAGTTTTGATGGTTTAAATGCATTTTTTATTTAAATTTGTGAAGATGATTGAAATTATGACTAAGTTGTGAGAAAATGTTTGGCTAAGTCCAAGGGATAGGTCATATGCCTTAGAAAAGGTTTTGATTCAATTTGATTTAGTTTTGCTCATTTTAATGTAGATTTGATTTATATTTTGGAAGATGATTGGAGATATATATTTATTATGAGAAAACAATTGATTTTGGATTGATTTGGATTAATATTTTGCTAAGTCCATGAGATAGGTCATATGGTTGAAGGGTTTCAAATATGGATTTGATCATGGGCTTCAATAAGTTTGTTTTGGAATTGGGGTTTGGATTTGGATTTGAATTTGATGTTTGAATTGAACTTGAGGTTTGGTTTGAGAAGGTGAACATGGATTGGATTTGGGATGTACGGTAGGTGGATTATCCTAATCCCTAAGGAATAACCTAATCCTATAGTTAACTCTTCTAAGTCTTAGGCCTAGGTTAATTGTTTACCAATTGTTAGAAGTGTCTTAAATCTAGGGAAGTCTTAGTGTCTAGAAGACTCCAAAGTCTAAGATGGGAAGATTGAATCCAAACTCATAGGTAAGTTCAATTGGCCTTGGATCTATAGTGTCTTAGAGATAAATGATTAGTAGACTGAAGCCAAGTTTCACATTATAAGCTCTAATACATCATTCAATGCTTTGCTTGGGAGACCATCGATCCATGAGAATAACATAGTTCCATCCTCTCTACATGATTGTATGAAGCTTGTGAGAGGTGGGATTGTCTACTGTGTAAAAGAAGATCCCAAGCCATTTATGGTTCACAGGTCATGAGGAGACGGCTTACTACCTCCCTCAAAATCAATAGGCCTATTCTCATGAACTTGGTCAAAGTTTAAAAATAAAAGAAAAATAAAAAGAAAAAGAAAGAGAAAATTAAAAAAAAGAAGAAAAGAGAAAATGAAAAATAAAATAGAAGGGATCAAAAATAGACTTGGAGGAAGAAGTGGAGCCTAACATTAGATTCCACCCACAGTTCGTTACTCCATTCTAAGATATGGGTAGGATGACCTGACCTCCACCAGGTAGAGGAAGAGGTCAGGAGTCTAAAGGGTGGAAAACCTTTATTGGCCACCCAATAGATATATCCCTACCAAGAGTACACGCTATCCATAGACTTAGAATCTAGTTCATAAGATTAGTCTTACATGATTAGCACACTAGCCAGCACTTCTCAGTTGTAGATTCCCTTGGAGGTGACACTTGAGCTAGATAGCGATGAATACTGAGCTCCAAAGCAAAACATAAGGGTATCCAAGTCTATATCTAAAATAGTTAGGCATCGGTTGGGAACCATAGCTCTAACCTCACTTTCCTCTAAAAAATTTGAGGGTTTGTTAGTTAAGGAATCCAATAGGTCATCCACAGACGTGAAGACTCAGAGGTTCTTTCTAGGAGCATCATCCTCAAGTCAAGAAGTTAATGTAAAACTTGAGGATGATTCATATAAACATTTAATAGAATTACCTTTTGATTGGTACTTGCCTTTTTCATAATTTAGGCAAAGAAAGGGTTAATCCCACATACATGGTCAAAGCATAGGTCAGACTACATCGAAAGAACATGGAAGAACAAATGCAAAAGCTCTCAATCAAGACCGGCACTAGGATTCAGTATAGTGGGTCCAAATAAGATGATAATTACTGTTGGTCATCAATCATTTGGAATCTGATTGGTTATTTTCAAAACACATTAAATCATATGATGAGCTATGCTTAAAAACATCAGATGATCTAGATTATTTTAAAGTCAAAGGTGCACCGAGAGTTCAAGAGATCAAGATCAACCATCGATGAGCTCAAGGAAATCAACTTAAGAAATGAAGAAGACCTATGCCTGACATACATCAGTTCTTTATTGAATGAAATTAAAATGAATGACTTAGTTAGGCTATTGACTGAGTTTAAGGACTGCTTTGCATGGAGTTATGAAGAGATGCTTGGATTGGCTCCTGACGTAGTGGTCCATAAACTAAATAGCTAACCCTATCAAGTAAGCGCCTAGATGCATGTGATTAGCCATAGAACAATAAGTCATTTCTAAAGTCAAGAAATTTATCGATGTTGGCTTCATCTCGGTAGAAAAATACCCTACCTAGTTAGCCAACATCATCCCAATTAATAAAAAGAATGGCCAAATTCACATATACGTCAATTTTAGGGATTTAAATATGGCATGTCCAAAAGGTGATTTTCTACTATCAATCTCAGAGTTGATGGTGGACATTACCTCATCTCATGTAGCCTTCTCTTTCATGGATGGCTCATCTGGATATAACCAAAAAATAATAGCCCCTAAAGATGAAAAAAAACACTGCTTTTAGAACCCCGATCAAAATCTATTATTATAAGGTTTTTGTTTTTAGCCTTAAAATGCTCGCTACACTAGACTCAATCTTTGATAAACTCATTCATCATCAAGTCGAAAAGTGTCGATGATCTTATGGTCAAAATTTAAAAATAGGAATACCATCTCTTTGACTTGAGAGTAGTTTTCAAATAGTTAAGATAATTTAACCTCAAAGTGAACCTCTTGAAGTGTTCATTCAGAGTAGCTTCAGAGTAATTACTTGGGTTTGTTGTCCGACACCAGTGAATCGAAATCAATCCAGAGAAGATCAAGGAGATATTAGAAATGCCCCTTTAAAAGTTTAACTCAACTCAGATCATTCCAAGGGTGGTTGGCATATCTAAAATGCTTTATATCCAACCTATCAGGAAGATGTCAGCCATACTCCGCACTTGCCAAAAAGTATGCCATGTTTAAGTGGGATGACAAGTGTGAGCATGCCTTCAAGACATCAACCATTACTTGATGTCATTGGTTGTTCTACCATATCTGCAAGTCGCTCATGCATTACATCACAAGGATGACTCCATTGGAGCTTTGTTTGCCCAAGCCAATGATGAAGGGAAGGAAAATGCACTCTACTACCTCAGCTATCATCTAATCTCTATGGAGGCTAATTATCCAACCATTTAGAAGCATTGCCTAGCTTTAATCTTTGCATCCCAAAAGCTATAACATTACACGCTTCCTCATAAGATGAACTTAATCTTTAGGATCAATCCATTACAGTATCTCATGACATGGCTGACACTATCTGGATGGTTGGCACAATGGTCCATGATCCTTTGCGCTTTGACATTACCTTCGTACCCCTCCGTGCAATGAAAGGACAAGTGCTAGTGAATTTCACAAGAAGACACCAACTTCTTGCGACTTTTGCTTAGTGATGATCTCCCCGATGACAAATCATGAACTTAGGGGATACTAGCATTCACCACTGTGAGGTTTACTTTGATGGTGTGACTTCCTCAAAGAGGACAAGAACCACAATCTACTATTCTAGAAAAGGTAGGGATAGGAATAGTTCTCTTAACTGACCGTGATGTGATGAGATTCTCATATCATTTATCTAATCTTGTACCAATAAAGAAGCCAAATATCGGCTCTAATTGCCGCCTAGAGTTATTTGTTACTTTAACCATCAACATCTTCAAGGATTCTCAACTAGTTATCAATCAAATCATTAGTTCCTATAATGTTATAAAGCCCAAGCTCCATCACTGCCACAAGTACACCATGGATTTGTTGGCAAAAATCCCAAAGGTTACCATTTATAAGATTCTTTGAAGAGAGAACATCATAGTGTATGCTTTAGCCAAGCTTTCCAAGGAGTTGGCCTATCCGGAGGATGAGTCCATATAAATAAAGGTCCAAAATAGACAATTCTTATCCCTTATTGATATTAAACTCATCAAAAAGTACTCTCTTGAAGGAGTGGTTTCCATTATGAAGAAGGACTTGGAGTTAGATTAGAGGAAACCATTCATGGATTATTTAAATAAAGGCAAACTACCTCAAAGAAGTCCCAAGCCCATCAGATGAAGCAGAGAGCACTTTTCTATGCTCTTGTAGATGGTGTCTTATACTAGTGATCTATCGACCATATGTGGTTACATTGTTAGCATGTATCCTATAAGATCATGATCAAGGTACACTCAAGATTATGTGGAGCCAACCATTCTGCTCTAAAGATGAAAGCCAAAATTAAGAGGCTAGGATACTAATGGTCGTCGATGATCAAAGATTGCATGGATATGATTAGGCAATGCCACCAATGTCAAATACACGGTGTGGTCCTACACTAAGAACCCAACATTCTACATCTACATTGGCCTCATGGCCATTCGAGTGTTGGGGTATCAACATAGTGGGTCCGATTGATCCTCCTTCTTACAAGGGTCATCAGTTCATCTTAGCTGCTATTGAATACTTTTCCAAATGGGGAAAGGCAATTCTGCTCAGAGAGATCACTTCTTAGCATGTGCTCTAATTTTTTAGAAACCATATCGTATATAGGTTCAAAGTGTCTTGATGAATTATATTTGATAATGGTACTGCATTCAAGACAACCGAGATCAACAACTTTGCCCAAGATACAACATAGATTGGAGATATTCTACCATCAACTACTCGAGGGCAAATGGCTTAGAAGATTTCAACAAAACTATCATCCAAATATTGAAGAAGACTTGACAACAATAGGCATAATGGCATGAGCATTTAGTTGAAGCCTTGTGGGGCCTACCACACCACATATAGAACACCAACTTACTCCTTTCTTCTTATTGTATGGTTTGAAGTTGTTCTACCATTAGAAGTCCAACTACCATCACTAAGGATAGCTATGGGTAGCAAGGTCATAATAGAGCAAAATGTCAAGTTGTGATTAGAAAAGCATGAAAGTTTGGAGGAGAGATACTTGTGGGCATGAAAAAATGTCAGTTGTACAAACCTCAAATGATTCAAGATCACATTAAGTTGGTCCATCCTAGAGCTTTTCAAGTATGAGAGCTTATTTTAGTTCTAAGGAGACTGAGTGTTGCCCGTTGTAAGATGGGAGGCATGTTTGAACTCACTTGGGAAGGTCCTTTTGCCATAAAGAAGGCCTACCAAGGAGGATCTTATCAGAATATTAATTATACAATAGAGCTCCCAATGCTTCCAATCAATGGGCTCTACTTAAAAAATATTATAAATCATGTTTGAAAATAATTATCATCAATTTAAATTCCATTTCAAATTCAATCTCTTCCATGTTGATAATATTCTTGTTTGCGAATTCACCATGATGTGTTTAGGGTATGTGTAAGGAACTCGAGTGGCATCCTATCCTTCATCAACATAACAATAGGACAACTACACACAAACATATAAAATAAACACATATCTTTTCTCTCGCTACTGAAGTTGATATAACGCTCCAAAGACTCACTCAATGCCTAGGTCAAGCTAACGTACTACCCTGCTAGTGTGTTACCCCAATGTTTTTCTTGCATTGGAGGATGTAAGTTTGCTACGCTTTCCTTCATAACTTGGCCACTGCACACTGATGAGTGCCTTGTTAGTTTGGTAGGCCTTATTGATGGCTGGTAAGATATCTCATGTTGGCTTCATTTAAGAGGATGTTAGTCTACTATGATTTCTTCTTAGATTAGCCTTCATGCACTGATTGGGTTGAGTATATTGGAAGTTTAGGATAAGTCCCCTAGTGGCTCCATCCCTCCTAACTGTTTCAAGTATGGGTTTAGTCCTTCCTCCGGACAACCCGCTTAGTAGTCGCTCTAGGTTAGACATGTAAGTCTGTTATGCTTTCTCCTTGAGTTGGCCACCGTACACCTATAAGCTTTTTTTTTCTGGGCATAGGATAATGCCCCTAGAAGCACCTCCCCTGTGGGCACTATATTTGGATCATGTCTTTTTCGACCCCATTTAGACATACTGCCATCGAATTTCCTTTCGATAACCCTTGTGGTCGGAGAATTCGTCCTGTGGATATGCAAATTCTCCCTTGGTCCAATAAATCTGAGATAGGTCAAGGCCAACATAGCCCCTTCTATGATCCCTCGCACACTAATGGGGTCCACGTAAATATATAAATAAAATATATATTCACTTATGGATTAGAAAGACACCCACAATGATATATTTTCCTAAGCAGACATCCAATCTTTAGGGCAGTGTCAACAAAACTCATAATAGGAATCTCCTCAATACTCTTAGGTTGATATAAGTCCCCAAATTCATTCACTCAGTAGTCAACCCTAAGTTGGGTTTGATTTGTTGTGCTAACAACAGGTCACCCTAGTGATTGTTCCCTACTTTAGAAGATGTAAGTCTGCTACACCTTCTTCTTAGCAGAGTCATTGCACACTAAAAGGAAACCCTTTAGGTTGGCTAGGTCTACCCCATGGCCAGTAGACTATCCCTTTGGATTTGTAAATCTGAGGTAGGACAAATCTGATATATCCCCTTCTCAGTCGGTCCATTGCACACCGCCATGATCCATAAATTAAATCTATTAAATTTGATCAAGCTCACATCCCCAACAGATATTCCCTCAATCTGAAATCAAACTAAACCAAACAAACCATATCAAATCACATGAAATTAAAATAAAATTAATCCTGACTACTTTTGAGTTGACATAAGTCCCCAACGACACCTCATCACCCTAGTATAATTTGTTGTGCATCCAACAGGTCACCCCAACAGTTGTTCCTTGCTTTGGAAGATGTAAGTCTGCTATGCCTTCTTCCTAGGACAACCATTGTACATCAAAAGGAAACCCATTAGGTTGGCTAGCTCTACCCCGCAATCGGTAGACTATCCCTTTGGATTTGTAAACCTGAGGTAGGTCAAGGCTAATATAGCCCCTTCTCAAGTACATCGCACACCAACAAGTTTCATATATTAACTTAGATTAAATTAAACTCACCTGATTTTCCCCAATGGAGTTAAATCACACCCTTCTCCCCTGGAGCCCTAAATCATATATAGCTTAACAACAAATTCAAAACTAGCCTCCTGGGTGGAGTCAAATTAAATCAACTCCCCTAGTAGATTCTAAATCATATAAATCCAACCAAACTCTTATCCCTAGGGTATAAATCCCCAAACAATTCTATGAAATCAAACTCAAATCCCAATCCCCAGCGGATAGCCCGAACCTACTTCTTGAGCGGAAGGCTCATATACCCGATCCCCAATGGACTCGATCCCATATCTCTAGCAGAAATGCTTCCACATTAATTAAAACAAAATAAATCAAAGCTGATTCAATATTAATCCCTGGTGGATTATAGATTCTTATCCCCAACGGATCTTCTTTCCATAATTCATATAATCAAATCAAATTTAAACCTTATCCCTAGTAGATTTTCCTCTTTTATGCCCTCAACATAGACCCCTCACATGTCATGCCCAATGCATGTGTGATCCCCTAGCGGATCTCCCTCCATGTTCTTGACATGGAATTCTCATCAATTCTTATTTCTTCTCTAATGCACACCTTTAATACTTGAACCAAAAGCCTAAGATTATATTCGTTCAAATTACATCATCTTAACATTGCACTTTATGATTTTGATGGTGCAAGCTCAAACTAACTATACAATAACATGCTAAACATTATAGTGTGAATTAACACACAATATTATATTATAATATATGATGTTATATTATAATTTGCTATAATATAATATATTGTCCAACATTGCACCTCATACAATCACTTAAAATGAATAAATAATAAATTTTTCTCAAAATATGAATAATGTTCATTTTGAATGTAAATTTGTTATTTTTCTATTTGAAATGGTACAAAATAGCATAATTTTGGTGTTGCTTCTTGGTGTGTGTCATGAATTTGGCTAAATTCTTCCATGTCAACCTTTAAATTAATATTTTTATGAGTTTTGACCCAATATAATATAATAAAAGTAAAACAGACTAAAATGTACAATAATATTTAGTAACACACTACAACATTCATATATATATATATATATATATATATATATATATATATATATATGATATATATATTTTAATATGCTTTCATATATATATATGCTATCATTATCTTACATTACACCTTAAAATGAATCAGTTAAAGAAAAATATTTATAAAATTTGGTTCAAAAATGAACATTTATTTTAGATGCAAAATTCCATTCTTTTGATTAAATGACACACCATAGCACACCCCAATGATGTTCCCAAAAGCTTACCTTAAATTTGGTCAAATCCCATCATCTCAACCTATAAATCAGTATTTTCAGTGTAGGCTCGACCGCATGTTAGTAAAATACTAAAATAATTTAAAATGTCTAGAACAATATATTATGATATATGATGATATACTATGCTACAACCTTTAATATTTATTTTAAACATAAAAGCTTACTTTTCAGAGTACATGTGGCATAGCACACCTTTGGTACTATAACATAATTCCCACTTCAAATTTAACAAATTTCATAATCTAATTTATTAAATCAATATTTTTATGATTTATATTAATATAAACTATAGGGTACAATACCATAATATACAAAAAAATTTCAAAACTTCTTATAACATCCAAAAACACATCACTACATGCTCAAATATATGATGCTACATTATACCATAATATGTGGTATTATAATATGATTTAGAATTCAAATCTCTAATAGTCAAGGAAAAGTCTCTGGATATATTTTCCTTAGCTACCATAACTATGCTAGAATAGGTCATTCTTTAGATCTACTCTAATGATATCTTAATTCAAGGTTTAGGGGTTTAGTAGGTGTGGAGTAGTTTAGGTTTAGGGTTAGTTTAGGGTTACTTTAGGGTAGGGTTTAGGGCTTAAGGTTTGGGATTTAGCATTTATAGTTTAGGGTTATAGGTTTTAGGGTTTAGGGTTTTAACATTTAGGGTTTAGGGCTTACAATTTAGACTTTTAGGGTTTATGGTTTGGGGTTTAGGGTTTAGGATTTAGAGTTTGTGGGTTTAGTAGGGTTTAGGGTTTTGTGGTTTAGGGTTTATGAGTTTTAGGTTTAGGGATTAGTTTAGTTTGGGTTTAGGGTTTATGGCTTATGTTTTAGGTTTAGGGTTTATTTTTAGTTTAAGGTTTAGGGTTTAAGGTTTATTTTTTTAATAGAGAACAAATCTCTTAAAAAAAACTAAAGTAAATCTGAACCTTAAATCTAAATCTAAACTAAATCTAAAATCTGAATCTAAATCTAAACTAAACTAAATCTAAACTCTAAAATATGAACTAAATCTAAAAATCTAAACTAAAATCTTAATCTAAACTAATTCTAAACTAAATCTAAACTAAACTAAACTAAACTAAGTCTAAACTAAATATAAAAATCTAAACAAAATCTAAAAAAAATCTAAACTAAATGAAAACTAAATCTAAAATCTAAAATCTAAACTAAACTAAACTAAATCTAAACTAAATAAACTAAATCTAAAATCTAAACTAAATCTAAAAAAATTAAACTAAATAAACTAAAAATCTAAACTCTAAAAATATAAAACTAAACTAAAGTCTAAATCTAAATGCTAAGCCATAAACTAAACTAAAATTTAAAATCTAAACCAAATAAATCTAAACTAAAAAAGAACTAAACTAAACTAAACTCTAAACTAAACAAAATCTCAAATCTAAACCCTAAAAAATCTAAACTAAAGTAAATCTAAAAATAAACTAAAATCTAAACCAAAAGTAAACTAAATCTAAACTAAATCTAAAAACTAAATCCAAAATCTAAACTAAAATCTAAATCTAAACTAAACTAAATCTAAAAGTTTTAAAAATACTAAAATAATTTAAAATGCATAAAACAATATATTATGATATATGATGGTATGGTATGCTACAACATATAAAATTTATTTTAAACATATAATCTTACTTTTTAGACTGTAAGTGGCATAGCACACCTTTGGTACCACAACATAATTCCCACTTCAAATTTAACAAATTTCATCATCTGATTTATTAAATCAAGAATTTTCTAATTTATATTAATATAGACAATAGGACACATTACCATAATATACTAAAATATTTCAAAACATCTTATAACATCCAAAAACACATCACTACATGCTCAAATATATGATGCTACATTATACTATAATATATTATATTATAATATGATTTAGGGTTAGGGTTTAGGGTATTCAAATTCTAATAGTCAAGGAAAAGTCTCTTGAAGACATTTTCTTTAGCTACCATAACTATGTTAATAATAAGTAACTCTTTAGATCTACTTCTAATGACATCTTTATTCAAGGTTTAGGGTTTAGGGTTTATGATTAGGGTTTAGGGTTAGTTTAAGGTTAAGGGTTTAGGGTTAGTTTAACATTTATGGTTTAGGGTTAGTTTACAGTTTAGGGTTTACGATTTAGGGTTTAGGGTTTAAGGTTTAGTGCTTAGGGTTTGGGGTTTAGGGTTTAGTGTTTAGGGTTGTAGGTTTTGGATGGTTTAAGGTTTAGGGTTTTATGGTTTAGGGTTTAGGGTTTAGGGTTTTAGGGTTTAGGATTTATGGTTTAAGGTTTAGGGTTTAAGCTTAGTGTTTAGGGTTTAAAGTTATTATGGTTTAGCATTTAAGGTTTATGGTTTAGATTGTAGGTTTAGGGTTTAAGTTTTAGTTTAGGGTTTAGGTTTTAAGGTTTATTCTTTTTAAGGCTTATTTTTTAGCATTTCTTTTTTTAATTTCATCAATTAAGTAGCACCCCAAGTTTTCTAAAAGGCAAATGATGACATAGGTCAAAAATAAGCACTCATAGAGTAAATCAAAAACCCAAGATAAGTATAATAGTTTCTACTATAAAGAGACAGTTCCATAAGTAGAAGATCAGATCAGTCATTCTTCAATTTCTCTAGGTCTCATGAGAACCACCCTCACCTCTCGAGTAGTGGGATCCTCTATCATATCTCAGATCTCTCTTTCTGCCCCCTCCATGGTTATAACCTCCGTCTCTCCTCCTCCTCCATATCCACCATTACTCCAACCATTACCTCCATATCCACCAGCACCTTCAGATCCCCCATCACCACTATCATAACCGCCTCCTCCACCTTCTCCACCAGCAGATTTAGAATAAGCCTAGTTGACGGTCATGTTCCTGCCATCAAGGTTCAACCAATTCTTAGGGTTTATGGTCACTTAGGCTTAGGGTTTGGGTTTATGTGGTATGGTTTTGGTTTTAGGGTTTTGGGTTTTAGTCATGCTGAGTTGTAGGGTTTTGATTTAGTTTTAGGTTTTAAGTTTAGGGTTTGTATTTTATTTAAAACAAATAGAGTTTATTTAGTTTATTTTTTATTTATTTGATTTTATTTATGTTTATGTTTTATTTTTATTTAGTTTAGTTTATTTATTTTAGTTTAGGTTTTTTATGTTTGTTTATTTCTTAGGTTTAGGTTTATTTTTTATTTGAGTTTTATTTTTATTTTATTTTTTTGATTTAGGTTTTATTTTTCTATTTTTAGGTTTAGGTTTATTTTTAGTTTATTTTTATACTTTTAGTTAGGCTTAGGTTTATGTTTAGTTTATTTTAAGTTTAGTTTATTTTTGTTTTGATTTAGGTTTATTTTATTTTATTTATTTTATTCTTATTTTAGGTTTAGGTTTTTTTTAGTTTAGGGTTTAGGTTTTATTTTTTATTTATTTTTACATTTATTTTTTAGGTTTAGGTTTTATTTAGTTTTCATTTTATTTTAGGGTTGAGATATTTGAAGTTTAGGATGAGTCCCCTAGTGGCTCCATCCCTCCTAATTATTTCAAGTATAGGTCTAGTCCTTCCTCCGGGCAACCCTCTTAGTAGTCGCTCTAGGTTAGACAACATTTGTCCTGCTGATGACATACTATCTTGATGATCGGTTCCACTTGGAAAGTTGTAAACCTACATTCTTTCTTTCTAGATTAATCATTGTACACCAACGGACATGTTAGGTTGGTTGGTTCTTATTATGCTAATGGATACACCACTCATGCTAACAAATACACATTAGATTGGATGGTTCTCGTGCCTTAGAATACACCATTCATGGTACATGTAAGTCTGTTATGCTTTCTCCTTGAGTTGGCCACCGTACACCTATAAGCTTTTTTATCTGGGGCTCAGGATAATGCCCCTAGCAGCACCTCCCCTGTGGGCACTATATTTGGATCATGTCTTTTCTGACCCCATTTAGACACTACTCGGGCTACAATCAGAATGGACAATTCCCCTTTCTGAGTAACGACCCTTGTGGTTGGAGAATCCATCCTGTGGATATGCAGATTCTCCCTTGGTCCAATAAATCTGAGATAGGTCAAGGCCGACATAGCCCTTCTCAGGGTGGTCCTCACACACCAATGGGGTCCACATAAACATATAAACAAAATATATATTCACTTGTGGATTAGGAGGACACCCACAACGGTACTTTTTCCTAAGCAGACATCCAATCATTAGGGCAGTGTCAACAAAACTCATAATAGAATGAATAATCTTGGGTTGATATAAGTCCCCAAATTCATTCACTCAGTAGTCAACCCTAAGTCGGGTTTGATTTATTGTGCTAACAATAGGTCACCTAGCGATTGTTCCCTACTTTAGAAGATGTAAGTCTGCTACACCTTCTTCATAGGACAATCATTGCACACTAAAAGGAAACCCTTTAGGTTGGCTAGGTCTACCCCATGGCAAGTAGACAACCCCTTTGGATTTGTAAATCTGAGGTAGGACAAGTCTGATATATCACCTTCTTAGTCTGTCCATTGCACAATGACGTGATCAATAAATTAAATCTATTAAATTTGATCGAGCTCACATCCCCAGTGGATATTCCCTCAATTTGAAATCAAACTAAACCAAACAAACCATATCAAATCAGATGAAATTAAAATAAAATTAATCCTGACTACTTTTGAGTTAACATAAGTCCCTAGCGGCATTCACTCAGTAGTCACCCTAGGTCAAGTATAATTTATTGTGCATCCAACAGGTCACCCCAGTGGTTGTTCCTTGATTTGGAAGATGTAAGACTGCTATACCTTCTTCCTAGCACAGCCATTGAAAATCAAAAGGAAACCCATTAGGTTGGCGAGCTCTACCCCACAACCGATAGACTATCCCTTTGGATTTGTAAACCTAAGGTAGGTCAAGTCTAATATAGGCCCTTCTCAGTGGGTCCATCGCACACCAACAAGTTTCATATATTAACTTAGATTAAATTAAACTCACCCTGATTTTCCCCAATGGAGTTAAATCACACCCTTCTCCCTAGTGGAGCCCTAAATCATATATAAATAATTCAAGCGAACAATAAATTCAAAACTAGCCTCCAGGGTGGAGTCAAATTAAATCAACTCCCCTAGTAGATTCTAAATCATAGAAATCCAACCAAACTCTTATCCCCAGGGGATAAATCCCTAAACAATTCTATGAAATCAAATTGAAATCCCAATCCCCAGGGGATAGCCCGAACCTACTTCTCGAGCGGAAGGCTCATATACCCGATCCCCAATGGACTCGATCCCATATCTCTAGCAGAAATGCTTCCACATTAATTAAAGATAAATAAATCAAAGTTGATTCAATATTAATCCCTGGTGGATTATAGATTCTTATCCCCAACGGATCTTCTTTCCATAATTTATATAATCAAATCAAATTCAAACCTTATCCCTAGTAGATTTTCCTCTTTTATGCCCTCAACATAGACCCCTCACATGTCATGCCCAATAAATGTGTGATCCCCTAGTGGATCTCCCTCCATGTCCTTGACATGGAATTCTCATCAATTCTAATTTCTTCTCTGATGCACACCTTTAATACTTTAATCAAAAGCCTAACAATGTATTCGTTTAAATTACATCATCTTAACATTGCAATTAACATTTTATGATTTTTGATGGTGCAAGCTCAAACTAACTATACAATAACATGCTAAACATATTATAGTGTGAATTAACACACTATATTATATTATAATATATGATGTTATATTATAATTTGCTATAATATAATATATTGTCCAACATTACAACTCATTACAATCACTTAAAATGAACAAATAATAACTTTTTCTCAAAATATGAATAATGTTCATTTTGAATGTAAATTTGTTATTTTTCTATTAGAAATGGTACAAAATAGCATAATTTTGGTGTTGCTTCTTGGTGTGTGTCATGAATTTGGCCAAATTCTTCCATATCAACCTTTAAATTAACATTTTTATGAGTTTTGACCCAATATATTATAACAAAAGTAAAACAGACTAAAATGTACAATAACATTTAGTAACACACTACAACATTCATATATAGATATGTGATGTTATATTTTTATGTACATTATATTTTAATATGCTTTCATATAATATATTATCTTACATTTCACCTTAAAATGAATCACTTTAAGCAAAATATTTATAAAATTTGGTTGAAAAATGAACATTTTTTTGGATGCAAAATTCCATTCTTTTGATTGAATGACACACCATAGCACACCCCAATGATGTTCCCAAAAGCTTACCTTAAATTTGGCCAAATCGCATCATCTCAACCTATAAATCAGTATTTTTAGTGTAGGCTTGACTGCATGTTTGTAAAATACTAAAATAACTTAAAATGTCTAGAACAATATATTATGATATATGATGATATACTATGCTACAACCATTAATATTTATTTTAAACATAAAAACTTACTTTTTAGAGTACAAGTGGCATAGCACACCTTTGGTACTATAACATAATACACTTGAAATTTAACAAATTTCATTATCTAATTTATTAAATCAATATTTTTATGATTTATATTAATATAAACTATAGGGCACAATACCATAATATACTAAAAAATTTCAAAACATATTATAACATCCAAAAACACATCACTACATGCTCAAATATATGATGCTACATTATACAATAATATATGGTATTATAATATGATTTAGGGAATTCAAATCACTAATAGTCAAGGAAAAGTCTCTTGAATATATTTTCCTTAGATACCATAACTATGCTAGGAATAGGTCATTCTTTAGATCTACTCCTAATGATATCTTAATTCAAGGTTTAGTTTAGGTTTAGGTTAGTGTTTAGGGTTAGTTTAGGGTTTAGGGTTTAGGGTTAGTTTAGGGTTTAGGGTTTAAGGTTTGGGATTTAGTGTTTATAGTTTAGGGTTGTAGGTTTTAGGGTTTAGGGTTTTAACGTTTAGGGTTTAGGGCTTATAATTTAGACTTTTAGGGTTTATGATTTGGGGTTTAGTGTTTAGGATTTAGAGTTTAGGGTTTAGGGTTTAGTGTTTAGGGTTTAGGTTTTAGGGTTTATGGTTTAGGTTTTAGGTTTAGGGATTAAGTTTTAGTTTAGGGTTTAGGGTTTAAGGTTTATTTTTTTAACAGAGAACAAATCTCTTAAACTAAACTAAACTAAATCTAAACCTTAAATCTAAATCTAAACTAAATCTAAACTCTAAACCTAAATCTAAACTAAACTAAATCTAAACTCTAAAATATAAACTAAATCTAAAAATCTAAACTAAAATCTAATTCTAAATTAATTCTAAACTAAATCTAAACTAAACTAAACTAAACTAAACTAAGTCTAAACTAAATCTAAAAATCTAAACAAAATCTAAAAAATCTAAACTAAACTAAAATATAAACTAAATGTAAACTAAATCTAAAATCTAAAATCTAAACTAAACTAAAATAAATCTAAACTAAATAAATTAAATCTAAAATCTAAACTAAATCTTAAAAAATTAAACTAAATCTAAAATCTAAAAACTTTATAAACTAAAAATCTAAACTCTTAAAATAAAAAACTAAACCAAAGTCTAAATCTAAAATCTAAGCCCTAAACTAAACTAAAATTTAAAATCTAAACTAAATAAATCTAGACTAAAAAAAATCTAAACTAAACTAAACTCTAAACTAACCAAAATCTAAAATCTAAACCCTAAAAAAATCTAAAGTAAACTAAATCTAAAAATAAACTAAAATCTAAACCAAAACTAAACTAAATTTAAACTAAATCTGAAAACTAAATCAAAAATCTAAACTTAAATCTAAATCTAAACTAAACTAAATCTAAAAGTTTTAAAAATACTAAAATAATTTAAAATGCATAAAATAATATATTATGATATATGATGTTATGGTATGCTACAACATATAAAATTTATTTTGAATATAAAATCTTACTTTTTAGACTATAAGTGGCATAGCACACCTTTGGTACTACAACATAATTCCCACTTCAAATTTAACAAATTTCATCATCTGATTTATTAAATCAATATTTTTATGATTTATATTAATATAGACTATAGGACACACAACCATAATATACAAAAACATTTCAAAACATCTTATAACATCCAAAAACACATCACTACATGCTCAAATATATGATGCTACATTATACTATAATATATTATATTATAATATGATTTAGGGTTAGGGTTTAGGGTATTCAAATTCTAATAGTCAAGGAAAAGTCTCTTGAAGACATTTTCTTTTAGCTACCATAACTATGTTAATAATAGGTAATTCTTTAGATCTACTTCTAATGACATCTTTATTCAAGGTTTAGGTTTTAGGATTTATGGTTAGAGTTTAGGGTTAGTTTAAAGTTTCGGGTTTAGGGTTACTTTAATGTTTATGGTTTAGGGTTAGTTTTTAGGGTTTAGGGTTTAAGGTTTAGTGCTTAGGGTTTGGGGTTTAGGGTTTAGAGTTTAGGGTTGTAGGTTTTATGGTTTAAGGTTTAGGGTTTTATGGTTTAGGGTTTAGGGTTTTAGGGTTTTAGGGTTTAAGATTTATGGTTTAAGGTTTAGGGTTTAAGCTTAGTGTTTAAGGTTTAAAGTTTTTATGGTTTAGGGTTTATGGTTTAGGGTTTATGGTTTAGATTGTAGGTTTAGGGTTTAAGTTTTAGTTTAGGGTTTAAGGTTTATTCTTTTTAAGGCTTATTTTTTAACATTTCTTCTTTTTAATTTCATCAACTAAGTAGCACACCAAGTTTTCTAAAAGACAAATGATGACATAGATCAAAAATAAGCACTCATATAGTAAATCAAAAACCCAAGATAAGTAGAATAGTTTCTACTATAAAGACACAGTTCAATAAGCAGAAGATCAGATCAGTCATTCTTCAATTTCTCTAGGTCTCATGAGAACCACCCTTGCCTCTCGAGTAGTGAGATCCTCCATCATATCTCAGATCTCCCTATCTGCCACCTCCATGGTTATAACCTCCGTCGCTCCTCCTGACTCCATATCCACCATTACTCCAACCATTACCTCCATATCCACCAGCACCTTCAGATCCCCCATCATCACTGTGATAACCGCCTCCTGCACCTTCTCCACCAATAGATTTAGATTATGCCTAGTTGACGGTCATGTTCCTGCCATCAAGGTTCAACCAATTCTTAGAGTTTGTGGTCAGTTTAGGGCTTAGGGTTTATGGTTAGTTTTGGGTTTAGGGTATGGGGTTTAGGGTTTAGGGTTGTTGGTTTTAGGGCTTTTGGTTTAGGTTTTATGGTTTTAGGGTTAAGAATTTTAAGGTTTAGGGTTTAGGGTTTAGGGTTCAGGGTTTAGAGTTTAAGGTTTAGGTTTAGGGTTGTAGGTTTAGGGTTGTAGGTTTAAGGTTTAGGGTTTAGGATTAGTTTTAGGGTTTAGGGTTTAGGGTTTAGGATTTATGTTTTAGGGTTTTTTTTAAAAAAAATTAAGCAAACTAGTAGGTTTAGGTTTATTTAATTTATTTTTTATTTATTTGATTTGATTTTATTTTTTTATTTATGTTTATGTTTTATTTTTATTTAGTTTAATTTATTTATTTTAGTTTAGGTTTTTTAATTTTGTTTATTTCTTAGGTTTAGGTTTATTTTTTAGTTGAGTTTTATTTTTAATTTATTTTTTTGATTTAGGTTTTATTTTTCTTTTTTAGGTTTAGGTTTATTTTTAGTTTATTTTTATAATTTTAGTTAGGCTTAGGTTTAGGTTTAGTTTATTTTTGTTTAGATTTAGGTTTATTTTATTTTGTTTATTTTATTCTTATTTTAGGTTTAGGTTTTCTTAGTTTAGGGTTTAGGTTTTATTTTTTTTTTTTTACATTTATTTTTTAGGTTTAGTTTTTATTTATTTTTCATTTTATTTTATTTTAGGTTTATTTTATTTTTAGTTTTATTTTATTAAGGTTTTTTATTATTGTAATTTAGTTTTAGTTTTTATTTATTTTATTTTACTTTAGTTTTATTTTTAATTTTTACTTTTTTAGGTTTAGGTTTAGGTTTTAGTTCAGGTTTTTATTTTATTTTTTATATTTTATTTTAGTTAGGTTTAGGTGTTTTTATTTATTTTATTTTTGTTTTTAGGGTTTAGGGTTTAGGGTTTAGGGTTTAAGCTTAGTTTAGGGTTTAGGGTTCAGGGTTAGTTTAGAGTTTATGATTTAGGTTTAGTTTATGGTTTAGGGTTAGTTTAGGGTTTAGGATTTAGGGATTAAGGTTTGGAATTTAGAGTTTACGGTTTATGATTTAGGGTTGTAAGTTATAGGGTTTTGGGTTTTGGGTTTTCAGATTTAGGGTTTAGGGTTTAGGGTTTAGTATTTAGGGTTTATAGTGTAGGGTTTAGGTTTAGTTTAGGGTTTAGTTTTTAGGGTTTAATTTTTGTAGAGTTTAGGGGTTTATGGTTTTGGTTTAGAGTTTATGGTTTAGGGTTTAGGTTTTAAAGTTTTTTTTAATAGAGAACAACTTTAGATTCAACATTTCTTCTTTTTAATTTCATCAACCAAGTAGCACTCCATGTTTTCTAAGACACAAGGGATGACATATACCAAAAATGAGCACCCATAGGGAAAATCAATAACTAAGATAAGTAAAACCATCTCTATTTTAAAGACACAGTTCCATAAGCAGCAGATTGGATTGGTCGTTCTTAGTTTCTCCAGTTCCCATCAGAACCTCCCCTGCCTCTCGAGTAGCAAGATCTTCCATCATATCCCTGACCTCTCTCTTCACCACCACCACGATTGTAACCTCTGTCTCTCCTCCCACCTCTATAACCACCACTACTCTGACCACAACCTCGATATCCATTAGCACCTCCAGATCCCTCACCACCACTATGATAATCATCACATCGCCTTTGCCTCCAGATCTAGATTGAGCCTAGTTGACAGTGATGTTTCTACTATCAAGGTTCTGCCCATTCTTATGGTTTATGGTTTAGGGATTCAGTGTTTAGGATTTAGGGTTTAGGGTTAGTTTAATGTTTAGGGCTTAGGATTTTTTATGGTTTAGGGTTTAGTGCTTAGGGTTTTTTATGGTTTAGGGTTTAGGATTTAGGGATTTGGGTTTAGGGTTGTAGGTTTAGAGTTTAGAGTTTAGGGTTTAGGGTTTAGGGTTTAGGGTTTAAGATTTAGGGTTTAGGGTTTTTTTTTAAATTAAGTAAACTAGTAGATTTAGGTTTATTTAGTTTATTAAGTTTATTCTTTGTTTATTTGACTTTATTCTATTTTTTATTTTTATTTAGGTTTATTTTTTATTTTTATTTAGTTTAGTTTATTCATTTTATTTAGGTTTTTTATTTTTGTTTATCTTTTTGGTTAGGTTTATTTTTAAGTTGAGTTTTATTTTTATTTTATTTTTTAGGTTTAGGTTTTATTTTTTTACTTTTAGCTTAAAGTTTAGGTTTATGTTTTATGTTTTTATTTTAGGTTTATTTTTAGGTTTTAGTTTTTAGTTTAGGTTTAGATTTAATTCTTAGTTTAGTTTTATATTTATTTTATTTTTTATGTTTTAGTTTAACTTTTAGGGTTTTGTGTTTAGGCTTTTAGGGTTTATGGTTAAGGTTTTAGGGTTTAGGGTTATAGGGTTTAGGTTTTAGTGGTTTAGGGTTTTATGATCATTTAGGGTCTTTACCATCTTTTAGGGTTTTGGGTTTTCAGTTTAGGGTTTTGTGTTTAAGGCATAAGGCTTAGGGTTTTACAGTTTAGGGTTGTAGGTTTAGGGTTTAGAGTTTTAGGATTTAAGGATTAAGGTTAGGGATTTTTTAAAAAATTAAGTAAATTAGTAAGTTTAGGTTTATTTAGTTTATTTTTAATTTATTTTAGTTTAGTTTATTTTTTATTTTGCTTTAGGTTAATATATATTTTTATTTAGTTTAGTTTATCTCTTTTAGGTTTCTTTATTTTAGTTTAGGTTTTTCTGTTAATTTTTTTTAGTTTAACTTATTTTATAATTTAGTTTTATTTTATTTTATTTTTATTGGTTAGTTTTTATTTTTTATTTTTAGGTTTAGATTTAGGTTTTTATTTTATTTTTTTAGGTGTAGGTTTTAGTTTTTTATTTTAGGCATATTTTTAAGTTTTATTTTTAGTTTAGGTTTAAGTTTATTTTTATTTTTTTAGGTTAATGTTTTGGTTTTATTTATTTAGTTTTCATTTTATTTTATTTTATTCTAATGTTTATTTTATTTTTATTATAGTTTAAGTTTTATTTATTTTATTTTAGTTTATTTTTATTATATTATTTTATTTTATTTTTAAGTTAAGGTTTAGGTTTTAGTTTAGGTTTTTAATTTTTTATTTTTTTTTATTTAGGTTTAAGTTTTTTTATTTATTTTATTTTTTTTATTTTATTTTTTTTAGGTTTTTATGGGGTCAGGGTTAGGTTGGTTGGGTTAGGATCAGCTTTAGGCTTTAGGGTTATGGTTTAGGGTTTAGGGTTTAATGTTCAGGCTTTAGGGTTTAGGGTTTAAGGTTTAGGGTAAGCTGAAGGTTTAGGGTTTAAGATTTTTAGGGTTGGGGTGGCTCAGTGTTTGGGTTGCCTGGAGGGTTGGGCCTTTAACAGGTGGTTAGAGTTTAGGGAGGGTTTAGGGTTTAGGGTAAGTGCAGTGCAGGATTTAGGGTATTAGGTTGTGGAGTGGTGGTCAGTGGGTCAGGGCAACCTGGTTTATGATTTAAGGTTTAGGGTTTTAGGTTTAGGGTTTAGGGTAGAGTAGGTCAGTTTAGGGTTAGTCAGATCCAGGTCACTGAGTTAGGGTTGGGTTTAGTTTTAGTTTGGTTTAGGATTTTAGATTTAGGATTTTAGGTTTAGGATAGGTTTAGGTAGTGGGAGGGGGGGTTTATGGTTTGTTTTAGGTAGGGTTTTAGGTTTAGGTTTAGGTTTAAGGTTAGGGTTTAGGGTTATTTTAGGATAGGGTAAGTGTTTTTTTATTTTATTTATTTATATATTTATTTATTTTAAATTACATAAACTCATAGGTTTAGATTTATTTAGTTTAGTTTATTTTTTTATTTTGATTTAGGTTTTTATTTTTGTTCAGTTTATTTATTTTTGATTTATTTTTATGGTTTATTCTTTTTAAGGCTGGTTTTTTAACATTTCTTCTTTTTAATTTCATCAACTAAGTAGCACCCCAAGTTTTCTTAAAGATAAATGATGACATAGATCAAAAATAAGCACTCATATAAGAATCAAAAAACCCAAGATTTCTACTATAAAGACACCATATGAGAAGATCGACGCCATTCTTCAATATCTCTAGGTCTCATGAGAACCACCCTCGCCTCTCGAGTAGTGGGATCCTCCATCATATCTCGGATCTCTCTATCTGCCACCTCCATGGTTATAACCTCCGTCGCTCCTCCTACCTCCATATCCACCATTACTCCAACCATGACCTCCATATCCACCAGCACCTTGAGATCCCCCATCACCACTGTGATAACCGCCTCCTGAACCTTCTCCACCAGCAGATTTAGATTAAGCCTAGTTGACGGTCATGTTCCTGCCATCAAGGTTCAACTAATTCTTAGGGTTTATGGTCAATTTAGGGCTTAGGGTTTATGGTTAGTTTTGGGTTTAGGTTATGGGGTTTAGGGTTTAGGGTTGTTGGTTTTAGGGCTTATGGTTAAGATTTAATGGTTTTTGGGTTAAGAATTTTAGGGTTTAGGGTTTAGGGTTTAGTGTTTTTTAGTTTTTAGGGTTTAGGGTTTAGGGTTGTAGGTTTAGGGTTTAGGATTAGTTTTAGGGTTTAGGGTTTAGGATTTATGTTTTAGGGTTTTTTTAAAAAAAATATTAAGCAAACAAGTAGGTTTAGGTTTATTTAGTTTATTTTTTTTTAATTTTTTTTATTTTATTTCTTATTTATGTTTATATTTTATTTTTATTTACTTTAGTTTATTTATTTTAGTTTAGGTTTTTTATTTTTGTTTATTTCTTTGGTTTAGGTTTATTTTTTAGTTAAGTTTTATTTTTAATTTATTTTTTTGATTTAGGTTTTATTTTTCTATTTTTAGGTTTAGGTTTATTTTTAGTTTATTTTTATAGTTTTTGATAGGCTTAGGTTTAGGTTTAGTTTATTTTAGGTTTAGTTTATTTTTTTTTAGATTTAGGTTTATTTTATTTTATTTATTTTATTCTTATTTTAGTTTAGGTTTTTAGTTTTTAGATTTATTTTTATTTTTAAATTTTTTTTAGGTTTAGTTTTATTTTTTCATTTATTTTATTTTAGTTTTATTTTATTTGGTTTTATTTTATTTAGTTTTAATTTTATTTATTTTATTTACTTTTATTTTTAATTTTTTTAGGTTTAGGTTTGGTTTTAGTGTTTTATTTTATTTTTATATTTTATTTTAGTTTAGGTGTTTTTATTTATTTTATTTTAGTTTTATTTAGTTTAGGTTTTAGCATTTAGATTTAGGGTTTAGGGTTTAGGTTAGTTTAGTTTAGAGGGTTTAGTGGGAGTTTAGGTTAGTGGTATTTAAGAGTTTAGTTTATGGAGGGTTAGGGTTTAGGATTTAGGTTTAGGGTTTGGGATTTAGTTTAGGGTTTAGGATTTTTTGAGTTTACAGGGTTTAGGGTTTAGGTTTAGATTTAGGGTGGGTTTAGTGTTTAGGGTTTATAGTGTAGGTTTAGGGTTTAGGGTTTATGGTTTAGGTGTGGTTTAGGGTTTATGGTTTAGGTTTAGTTTTGGGTTTATGGTTTAGGTTTTGATTTTATGTTTAATTTAGTTTAGAGTTTTGGTTTTGGTTTAGGTTTGAAAGTTTTTTTACAGAACAACTTTAGATTCAACATTTCTTCTTTTTAATTTCATCAACCAAGTAGCACTCCATGTTTTCTAAGACACAAGCGACGACATATACCAAAAATGAGCATCCATAGGGAAAATCAATAACTAAGATAAGTAAAACCATCTCTATTATAAAGACACATTTCCATAAGCAGTAGATTGGATCGGTCGTTCTTCAATTTCTCTAGTTCCCATCAGAACCTCCCTCGCCTCTCGAGTAGCAGGATCTCCCATCATATCCCTGATCTCTCTCTTCACCACCACCATTGTAACCTCTATCTCCCCTCCCACCTCTATAACCACCACTACTCTGACTGCAACCTAAATATCCATTAGCACCTCCAGATCCCTCACCACCACTATGATAATCGTCACATCTGCCTTTGCCTCCACCTGCAGATCTAGACTGAGCCTAGTTGACGGTGATGTTTCTACTATCAAGGTTCTGCCCATTTTTAGGGTTTGTGGTTTAGGGATTCAGTGTTTAGGGTCTAGGGTTTAGGGTTAGTTTAATGTTTAGGGCTTTGGGTTTTTTATGGTTTAGGGTTTAGGGCTTAGGGTTTTTTATGGTTTAGGGTTTAGGGTTTAGGATTTTGGGTTTAGGGTAGTAGGTTTAGGGTTGTAGGTTTACAGTTTAGGGTTTAAGGTTTAGGGTTTTTTTTTTAAATTAAGTAAACTAGTAGATTTAGGTTTATTTAGTTTATTCAGTTTATTTTTTGTTTATTTGACTTTATTCTATTTTTTATTTTTATTTAGGTTTATTTTTTATTTTTATTTAGTTTAGTTTATTCATTTTAGTTTATGTTTTTATTTTGTTTATCTTTTTTGGTGTTTATTTTTATTTTAGTTTTATTTTTATTTTATTTTAGGTTTAGGTTTTATTTTTTACTTTATTAAAGTTTAGGTTTATGTTTTATTTTTATTTTAGGTTTATTTTGTTTTATTTTTTTAGTTTAGGTTTAGGTTTAATTCTTAGTTTAGTTTTATATTTATTTTTATGTTAGTTTAACTTGGGTTTTATTTGGGTTTGGGTTTTTTAGGTTTTGTTTTAGGGTTAGTTTAGGTTTTTGTGGTTGGGTTTTAGGTTTAAGTTTTAGGTTTATGGTTTAGTAGGTTTGGAGGTTGGTAGGTTATTTTATGGTTTAGGGTTGAAGGTTTAGGGTAGTGTTTAGGATTTAGATTTGGATTTAAACAATTAAGTAAATTAGTAAGTTTAGGTTTATTTAGTTTATTTATTTATTTTAGTTTAGTTTATTTTTTATTTTACTTTAGGTTTATATATAATTTTATTTAGTTTAGTTTATCTCTTTTAGGTTTCTTTATTTTAGTTTAGGTTTTTCTTTTAATTTATTTTTTTAGGTTTTGTTTATTATATAGTTTAGTTTTATTTTATTTTATTTTTATTATTTAGTTTTATTTTATTTTAGGTTTAGTTTAGGGTGTGGTATTATTTAGGGTTAATGGAGATTTAAGCTTTAGTAGAAGGTTAGCTTTAGATAGGTCATTAGGGTTTGGGTTTAGGGTTTAAGATTTGTTTAGGGTTTTAGTTGTGATTTAGATTTAGGTGTTTTGTGGGTTAGGTTTTTAGGGTTGGTTAGGTTTAGGGTTTAGTGTGGTTCAAGTTTAGGGTTAGGCCTGTTTTTTAGTAAGTAGGGTTTTAGGGTTTAGGTTTAGGGTTATTTTGTAGGGTTAGTGTTTTGTTTTATTTATTTAAAAAGTAAACTCAAAGGTTTAGATTTATTTAGTTTAGTTTATTTTTTATTTTGATTTAGGTTTGTTTTATTTTAGTTTATTTATTTTGATTTATTTTTTTAGTTTAGGTATTTTATTTTTAGTTTAGTTTATGTGGGTATATATTTAGTTTAGTTTTATTTTATTTTATTTAGGTTATGGTTTATTTTTTATTTTAAGTTTAGGTTTAGGTTCTATTTAATTTTTTTATGTTTAAGTTTGAGGTTTTTAATTTAGATTTAGTTTTAGGTTTTATTTTTTAATTTAGGTTTAGGTTTATTTTTAGTTTAGTTTATTTTATTTAGATTAGGTTTATATTTACTTTTTTATTTTTTAATTTAGGTTTAGGTTTTATTTATTTTAGTTTAGTTTATTTTAGTTTAGGTTTAGGTTTATTTCATTTTGTATATTTTATTTTTATTTTAGGTTTAGGTTTTTTTTAGTTTAGGGTTTATTTTTTTTATTTTAGCTTTATTTTTAGGTTTAGGTTTATTTTATTTTAGGTTTATTTTATTTTATTTTTTAGTTTTATTTATTTAGGTTTTAACTTTAGGTTTATTTTATTTTATTTAGTCCAAGTTTTATTTTATTTATTTATTTTTAGGTTTTTAAGTTTAGTTTAGTTTATTTTATTTTTATTTTTATTTATTTAGTTTAGTTTGGGTTTGGTTTTAGTTTAGGGTTTGGATCAGGTTGTGGTAAGATTTAGTGGGGTATGGCATAGGGTTTAAGAGGTTTGGGGTTTGGAATTGGGATAGGAGTAGGTAGTTTAGAGGTTGATAGGTTTAAAGTAGGTTTATGAGTTGGTATGGATTTAGGAGTCTTTAAGAGTTTATAGGAGTAGAGATGGGGAGGTCAGGATTTTTAGGGTGGGACAAGGGTTTAGTTAGGTTAAGTGGGTCAGGTCAGGGAGTGGTAAAAGGTTAGAGTGGGTGTGGTAGGAGAGTCCAGGTATATAGAGGGAGAGAGGGTTTAAGTTGGTTAGTTTAGGTGGATTAGGTTTATAGTTTAGATTTAAGGTTTAGGGTTTAGAGTTTAGGGTAGTAGGTTTAAGATTTAGAGTATTGGGTATGGGGTTTAGGGTAAGGTTTTAGCATTTAGGGTTAGTTTAAGGTTTAGTGTTTACGATTTAGATTTTAAATTTTTGGGTTTTAGTGTTTAGGGTTTAGGGTTTATGGTTTTAAGCTTTAAGGTTTAGGGTTTAGGGTAGTAGGTTTAGGGTTTATAGTTGAGGTTTAGGTTAGTTTTAAGGTTTAGTGGTTTAGTATTTTAATTATTTTTATTATTTTAATTTTAATTTTTTAATTAAACTAGTTGGTTTAAGTATATATAATTTATTTTTTAATTTATTTTATTTTTATTTAATTATTTATTTTATTTTAGTTTATTTATTTTAGTTTATTATTTATTTTTATTTTTATTTTTTTAGATCTAGTTTAGGTTTATATTTTAGTTTAGTTTTATTTTATTTTATTTTTAGGTTTAGGTTTTACTTTTTATTTTTAGGTTTATGTTTAGGTTTTAATTTAATTTTTTTTAGGTTTAGGTTTTAGATTTTTATTTTAGGTTTATTTTTAGGTTTTATTTTTTGTTTAGGTTTAGGTTTATTATTAGTTTATTGTTTAGGTTTAGGTTTAGGTTTTATTTATTTTAGTTTAGTTTATTTTAGTGTAGGTTTACTTTTAATTTATCTTTATTTTAGGTATAATTTTTTTTTGTTTAGGGTTTAGTTTTTATTTTAAATTTTATTTTTAGGTTTATTATTTATGTTTAGGTTTTTATTCAATTTTTATTTTATTTTATTTTAGGTTTATTTTATTTTTATTTTGGGTTTAGTATTTACTTGATTTATTTTTTTTTAGCTTAGTTTAGATTTTAATTTATTTTACTTTAGTTTAGCTTTTTTATTTAATTTATTTTCTTTTGAAGATTAGGTTTAAGTTTTATTTTTAGTTTATGTTTTTATTCTATTTTATTTTTTTATTATATTTTGGTTTAGATTTTGTTATATATAGTAGGTTTAGTTAGTTTAGGTTTAGGTTTTAGCTTTAGTTTTGGGATTGGGTTTGTGGAGGTTATTTTATTAGAGGGGTTGGTGGTAGGAGGGTTAGGGTTTAGGTTTAGGTTTAGGGCCCAGGGTAGTTATAGGATTTGGGAATTTAGGGTTGGTTGGTTGGAGTGGAGTAAGGTTTAGGGTTTTTGGAGAATTAGTGGGTTAGAGAGTTTAAGTGGGGTTGGAGTTTAGGAGGTTTCAGGGAGTGATGGTTTAGAGAGAGTTGGTAAGGAGGAGAGTTTTTATTAGGATTTAAAGATGATAAGAGGGTAGATTTGAGTATTGATGGGGTAGGTATATTAGGTTAATTTAAGTTTAGTGTAAAGATTTTAAATTTTGTGGTTTAGTGTTTAGTTTTAGGGTTTATTTTAATTTAGGTAGTGGTAGTAAGTTTAAGATGAGGGTTTAGGGTTATTTTAAGGTTTAGTGGTTTTAGTGTTTTTTTAATTATTATTATTTTAATTTTTATATTTTAATTAAGTAAACTTGGTTTAAGTTTATTTAGTTTATTTATTTATTTTAATTTATTTATTCATTTTGATTTAGGTCTATTTTTTTATTTTAATTTACTTTATTTATTTTAGGTTTATTTATTTTAGTTTAGGTTTTATTTTAGTTTATTTTCTAGGTTTAGGTCCAAGTTTAGGTTTATATTTTAGTTTAGTTTTATTTTTTTATTATTTGTTTAGGTTTTACATTTTATTTTTTTTAGGTTTTGGTTTAAGTTTATTTTATTTTATTTAGTTTAGGATTAGGTTTAGGTTTAGGTTTTATTTATTTTAGTTTAATTTATTTTTTTTGAGGATTAGGTTTAGGTTTTGTTTTTAGTTTATGTTTTTATTTTATTTTATTTTATTATTATATTTTGGTTTAGATTTTGTTATATATTTCATTTGTAGGTTTTATTTAGTTTAGGTTTAGGTTTTTAGCTTTTTAGGGTTTAGGGATTAGGGTTTAGGGTTAGTTTAGGGTTTAGGTTTAGAGAGGTTTTGTTTAGTTTAAGGATTTTAGAGTTTTTTGTGGTTGAAGTTTAGGGTTTTTGGGTTTATTTTAGGGTTTAACATTTAGGTTTAGTTTAAGGTTCAAGTTATAGTTAGTGTTGGTTTAGCTTTGGAGTTTAAGTTTAGGTTTTTTATTTTTTGTTTACTCTTTAGGTTTAGGTTTAGGTTTATATTTATTTTTTAGTTTAGTTTTATTATTATTATTATTTAGGTTTAGATTTTTTTTATGTTTAGGTTTAGTTATTTATTTATTTTTTTAAGGTTTAGGTTTGTAGTTTAGGTTTAGGTTTAGGTTTTATTTTTTTTTGGTTTTAGGTTAATTTTAGTTTATTTTATTTAATTTAGTTTAGTTAGTTTAGTTTAGTTTAGGGTTTAGGTTTTATTTATTTTAATTTAGGTTTAGGTTTATTTTATATTTTATATTTTATTTTTATTTTAGGTTTAGGCTTTTTCTTTATTTAGGGTTTAGGTTTTATTTATTATTTATTTTTAGGTTTATTTTTTAACTTTAGGTTTTTATTAAGTTTTTATTTTATTTTATTTTAGGTTTATTTTAGGTTTATTTTACTTTTATTTTAAGTTTAGTTTTATTTTATTTAGGTTTTCTATTCAGGTTTATTTTATTTTTAGTTTAATTTTTTTATTTATTTTATTTTTTTTTGTTTATTTTTATTTTTTTTTTTTTGGTTTAAAGGTTTTAGTGTAGGTTTTTAATTTTATTATATTTTAAGTTTATTTATGTATTATTTTATTTAGTAGATTTTTTTAGGTTGTGGAGAGGGAGGTTTAAGGAGTGGGTTTAGTGTTTTAGGCCCAGTGTAGGATTTAGGGTAGTCTAGGGAGTTAGGTTTAGTTAGGGAGGGTTTAGAGTTTAAGGGTTTAGGAAGAGTGGGTTTAGGAGTTTAAGTAAGGTGTGGTTAGGATTAGGATGGGGTTTAAGGTTAGGGTTAGGTTAGGAGGGTTTAGGTTTAGGGAGGTTTAGGGTTTAGAATTTAGGGTTTAGGGTTAGTTTTAAGGTTTTGATTTTTGAGTTAGGGATTTTTTTGTTATTTACTTATTTTTTTAAGTTTAGGGTTTAGGTTTAGATTTTTTTAGTTTATTTTTGTTATTTTAGTTTATTTTATTTTTTATTTTGATTTAGGTTTTTAGTTTAGTTTATGTTTTTATTTATATTATTATATTTTAGTTTGTATTTTTATTTTATTTTATTTTTGTTTTTAGGTTTAGGTTTAGGCTTTTATTTTATTTTATTTTTTATTTTATTTAGGTTTAGGTTTATTTTTTTATTTTATTTTTAGGTTTTATTTAGGTTTAGGTATTTAGGTTTTTAGGTTTTTAGGGTTTACGATTTAGGTTTTAGGGTTTAGGGTTTTAGGGATTAAGGTTTAGGAATAGGGTTTAGGGTTTTGGGTTTAAGGTTTAGGGTTTATGGTTTGTGAGTTTGCTTTTTGGTTTATTTACTTTTAGGTTTGTGGTTAGGTTTAGATATTTTAGTTTAGGGTTTAGGGTTTAGAACAAATTCAAATTAAACATTTCTTCTTTTCGATTTCATCAACCAAGTAACAAACCAGAGAAGTGAGGTAATCAAATGACCTCCTTGGGGCTAGCTAAAGCCTCATGTTCCCGGGATGTCCAGACTATATACCAATTACCATGCAATCTTATATAATTCAACACATGAATAAAGGAAAGTGAACTCAACATTCATACACTTAAGCTATAAGCACATGCATTTCTTATGTATTTATAACCAGCATCATAACACATATTATTATTCATTTATAAGCTTTTGAAAAAATACATTTGGATTTAATACTCATATTAGCCACGCATATATTAAATTAAATCAACACATGCAAGCTTACATAAAGGAAATCCCTTTTATTTTACTTGATTTTTAAAAGATTGATGCATGAATTCAAATGCCATACAAAATTTAACATGATTGGAAAGAGGACAACCAAATATAAGCATGTGATTCATTCAACCAAACTAGTTCTTAAGGACAATCAAATCAAATAAGATTGTTTAAAGCAAACCAAAGCGTCTTTATTAATTAAGTTTTGGATTTTATTTGATTTAAAGAGAAGAAGAGAAATCATCACTTGTTGTTTTAAACCCATTCCCACATTAGTGATTTGATTTTACTTTAGGAAATGTAATTAAGGTGATTTTATGGGATAATTAAGCTAATCCCTTAATTAGATGAATTAATTACCCTTACTACTGTCACCTTAAACTTATTAACTAAATAATTATAAGCCAACGTGATATGCATTGAAAATAAACTTGTAATGATCTTAGGAAATAAAAGGGGCCTAATGCAATTGGCTCAAGATTAATGGTTAATTAGATTAAGGGACTTAATTAATTACTCTTATGGTTTTCTCACACATTTGAACTGACCATAATTTCTTTAAACTCTTTTAGGTTATTAAATAACTAAAGATCTGCCCCATGAAATTAGTTAAATCTTAATTAATTTCATTTTGAGAAAAGGTGAAATGAACTTAGGGAAAGGGGTCCCAACCCTATTCCTTCGCTGAACAATGATTAATAAACTTAATTAACAAATTTATTGTTGTTCATGAGATTAATTAATCATTAATTAACTTTAAAGAGTAATTAAGGTTTAATTACTCAATTTTTCCAATTAAGTGAGCAATAAATCCCAAAAAAATCATGAGAGGCAGAGATCATCCCATTAAATTAACCCACAAAATTTAGTATTAATTGCTCAAGTAATTAAAAAGTAATTAAGTTAATTAATTTTGTAATTAAACTTTAATTATTATTCAAAATTAGTCAAGATCATTTTTAATTAATTCTCCTCTGAAATACCTTTAAATGTGTATTTATTTGCATTTTTTATTTCTCTATGATTTTTTTATAATTTTTAGAAGTTTCAATCATTAAAAATGATTAATTAAGCCTAATTAAAGCCTAATCGTGTTGGCACCATGTGGCGCACTTAAGTGACGTGCATTCCACATGGAGCCATGGGATTGGCTACTTAAAACTTATCCGACTCAGCGCCTACGTCGTGCTGGTGGACACGCTTTCTCATATGTCATCAGCCTTCTGATCTAAGATTGGATGGGTATGATTAATCCCATAACTTAATAGAGTTAAATTAAATCGATCTAGCATATCAAATCATTACCATCCATTCTGATCATGTAGAATGGACGGTGCGTGATCGAACGTCACTCGAATGAGGGAGAATGGAGTCTATCCACCATTGCTCACTTGATCCGAACTTACCCGAGCATGAATCAACTCCAAAAGGATCCCACACCTTCATGACATCAATCCTAGGGGATCAAACGATCAAGATCACACGAGATGCATCATTTCTTCAAAAAGCTCCAACCCATTTTTTCCTAAGGATCGGTTATGGAAGCATTCCTTGTTGGAGCAATAGATCGGTGGCTCGAACGATTGAGGAAGCTTCATCTAGTGGAGAAGAATCCTTGTCGAGCAGCAATTGGATCAATTCCTTGATGTTCACTAGGAAGGCCATGAATCGATGATTTGGAGCTCTGCACTGATCGAAGTCCCACCTCTGGTTCTTGGGAAGCTTGGGAGATTATTCGTTATTGCTCGATGAGGCCTAGGGAAGGTGTGTGCAAAGTTAATTTGAGTTTGATGGAGAAATGGGGAAGTTAGGTCAAAAATGGGAGTGTCCTATTTTGGGACAGACGTGAGTGGCATTTTCTGATCGCAGAACAAGCTTAAGAGCTTAGGGAATAGCTCTAATGGCTCGTATTGGGTAGCTAGGGCTCTGAGGAATGATTTTGTGTGTGTTTGAGTAGAAACAAGGGGGTGTATGCCCCCTTCATCTTGATCGGACAGTGGGATCAGGTTTGACTTCCAATGGTCGTCTGACCATCTCAAGGAGTCGTGGGTGGGAGGGAGGAGGTGAGTTAGCTCTGCTTGGTTAGTTGAAGGTGTGGAAGTGGCTGTCAAGGAGGAATCATGGGTGTCATATGGGTTTAAAATGCTCCAATGGGAAGGGTGAGGTGATTTCACCATCGTTGGGAAGTGTCCTAGGTGCCTAGGTGGATTGTTGGGAGAGTACTAAGTGGCCAAGGAATGGTAATGACCACTTACATGGGTGATTTGTCTCATGTGATGTCATTGACCTAAGGGTAGAATGATCATTTGGCATTGAATTTGATTTGGGAAGATTTAAAATGAGCCAAAAGAGGGTTAGCCCAAGTTTCAAGTCAATTGGAGTTGATTTGGTTAGGTTTGGCTCAATTTGACTCATTTAGGTCAAATTAGATTTGGTTAGTCAATTGACCAATTGTTGGGTCGAGTTGACCAAGTGGTCAAATTGGGTCAAACCAATGGTTGGGTCAAGTTCATATGATCATTTGGGTTATTTTGGTTCAATTTGTTTTGATTAGATTGGCTTAGATTTGATTTTGGCTCATTTGAATTCATTTGGGTGAAATGGGTTAAGTTGACCAATTTGACCAAATTGGACAAATTGGATTTGGTTGGGTGTTGGTTTGGGTTTAGTTGACCAATTGAAGATAATTGTTGGCTTTGGTTTCAATTAATTTGGATTTGGTTTTGATTTAGGCCAACTTGAACCTTTAGGTAAATTTAGGCTAAGTCAATTGGGTCCATTCATAGCTTAGGTCAAGTTCAATAATCAAATTGGAATGAACTTGAGCCATTTAGTTGTAATCAATTTGGTTTATATTTTAATTTGACCCAATTTGGTCTTTAGGTCAATATGGGTCAAATCAACAGGCCAATTGAGTTTGGTTTGACTCAATTGAAGGTCAAGTCATTTTCAAATATTTATTTTGATTTGTTATGAATCATTGGTTTCAAAGGATTTGGCATAGGTTGCAATTTGGCTAGTTTGGATTCATATCGGTTAAGGGGTTGACTTGGTCAAATGACCAAGTTGACTTGGTTTGACCCAAGTTGTGATAATTGATCAACTTATGGTGATCAATAATCATGATGGGAGGTGTAGATGGGCTTGGTTCAATCCAATTTGGGTAGGATTAGAACTTGGCTCAAATAGGTTAAATTGGCCACTTTGGGTCAAATGGACCAATTAGGTTTAGTTGGCTTGATTTTGGGTTGAGTTTAACTTAGTTGAGTTTTATATGGATTTGGGATTGATATATAAATTAAATTGAAATTGGCTTGGGTTCAAATGGGTTTTGGTTCAAGTCAAAAGGGTTAAGTTGGGTTTGAGTTGGATTGATTTTGTTTTGGCTTGATGATTGTAGATTTCATTTATATTTGTGAATATGATTGAAGGTATGACTTATTCATGAGAAAATCAATTGAATTTGGGTTTTGGAATGAAGGAATTTGGCTAAGTCCATGGAGTTGGGTCATGTGGCTTAGGTTTGAATTTTGATTTGGTTTGATTCAGTTTTGATGATTTAAATGTATATTTTATTTAAATTTGTGAAGATGATTGAAAATATGATTAATTTGTAAGAAAATCAATTGAGTTTGGCTTGATTTGTATTAAGATTTGGCTAAGTCCATGGGATATGTCATATGGCTTAGGAAGAGTTTTGATTTAATTTGATTTAGTTTGATTTAGTTTTGAACATTTTAATGTAGATTTGATTTATATTTTGGAAGATGATTGAAGATATAAATTATGAAAAATCAATTGATTTTGGATTGATTTTAATTACGATTTGGCTATGTCCATGGGATAGGTCATATAGCTTTGGAAGGGTTTCAAGTTTGGATTTGATCATGGGCTTCAATCATTTGGTTTTTGAATTTGGGTTTGGATTTGGATTGGAATTTTATATTTGAATTGAACTTGAGGTCTGGTTTGAGAAGGTGAACATGGATTAGGTTTGGGTTATAGAGTAGGTGGATTATATTAATCCCTAAAGCAAAATGTAATCCTATGGTTAACCCTTCTAAGTCTTTAGGCTTAGGTTAAGTGTTTACCTAATTGTTAGAAGTGTCTTATGACTAGGGATGAATTAGTGTCTAGAAGACTCGTAAGTATAAGATGGGAAGATTGAATCGACTCTGTAAGGTCAATGGCTTTAGGCTCCATAGTGTTTCCCCTTAGAGATAAATGATTGGAAGACTAAAGCCAAGTTTCACATTATAAACTATGATACATCTGTCAATGCTTTGCTTGAGAGACCATGGATACATGAGAATAACATAGTTTCATCCTCTCTACATCAATTTATGATTGTGAGAGGTGGGATCGTCTACTGTGTCAAAGGAGATTTCAAGCCATTTACAGTTCATGAGGTCAGCATATATGAGATGTGGCTTACTACCTCCCTCAAAATCAACAAGTCTATTCTCGTGAACTTGGCCAAAGTTTAAAAATAAATGATAAAAAGAAAGAAAAAGAAAAAGAAAGAGGAAAAAAGAAAAGAGAAAATGAAAAAGAAAATATAAGGGAGCAGAAATAGACTTGGAAGAGGAAATGGAACTTGACATTAGATTCCACCCACAGTTCGTTATTCCATTCAAACATATGGGTAGGATGACCTGACCTCCACCAGGTAGACGAAGAGGCCAGTTCAGAGTCAGTCTCAGGGGTGGAAAACCTCCTTATTGGTGACCCAATAAGAGATATGTCCTAGCTACCAGGAGTACACCTGCTATCCATATATACTTAGAATCTAGTTCATAGGATGAGTCTTATATGGTTAGCACACCAGCCAACTCTTCTCAATAGTAGATTCCCTTGGAGGTGACACTTGAACCAGATAGCGATGAAGATCGGACTCCAAAATAAAGCATTAATGTATCCAAGTCTATATGTAAATAGTTAGGCATCAGTTGGGAACCTTAGCTCTTACCCTACTTTCCTCTTAAAAAGCTGAGGGTTTGGTAGTTAAGGAATCCCCCAAGTCATTCACAAGTGTGAAGACTAAGAGGTTATTTATGGGAGTATCATCCTTAAGTTAAGAAGTTGATGTAAAACTTGAGGATGATTCATATAAAAATTCAATAGAATTACCTTTTGATTGGTACTTGCCTTGTGTTCATAATTTAGCAAAGAAAGGGTTAATGCCACATACTTGGTCAAACCATAGGTTAAACTACTTTGAAAGAATATGGAAGAACAAATGCAAAAGCTTTCAATCAAGACCGGGACTAGGATTTAATACAGTGGGTCCAGTCGATGATGACTATTACTACTTTGTCATCACCATTCATTTTAATCAGATAGGTTATTTTCAAATCACATTAAATCATATTAGGAGTTGTGCTTAGAAACTTCAGATGATCTAGATGATTTTGAAGTCAAATATGCACCACTTGAGTTCGAAGAAGAGATCAAGTCAACCATCAACGAGCTCAAGGAAATCAACTTAAGAATTGATGGAGATCTACGACATACATCAGTTATTTGTTGAATGAAATTGAAACCAATGACTTAGTTAAGCTATTAACTAAGTTTAAATATTGCTTTGCATTGAGTTATGAAGAGATGCCTGGATTGGCTCCTGATGTAGCAGTACATAAACTAGCAATAGATCTTACTGCTAACCCTATCAAACAAGCTCCTAGATTCATGCAGTTAGACATAGAACAATAGGTCATTTTTGAAGTCAAGAAATTAATCGATGTTGGCTTCATTCTAGAAAAAATACCCTATTTGGTTAGCCAACATCATCCCAATTAAGAAAAAGAATGGCCAAATTCACATATACGTCGATTTTAGGGATTTAAATAATGCATGTCCAAAAGATGAATTTCCACTACCAATTCCAAAACTGATGGTGGACATTACCTCATCTCATACAGTCTTTTTTTTCATGGATGGCTCATCTGGATATTACCAAATAAAGATAGCCCCTATAGATGAAAGAAATATTACTTTTAGAACCCCGATCATAATCTTTTGCTATAAGGTCATGCCTTTCAGCCTTAAAAATGCCAATGCTACATACCAGCGGGCTATGACTCGAATCTTCAACACTCTTTCATCATCAAGTCAAGTGCTATGTCGATGAACTCGTGGTCAAAAGTAGAGAAAAGGAAGACCATCACTTTGGTTTGAGAGTAGTTTTCAAATGATTAAGATAATTTAACCTCAAAATGAACCCATTGAAGTGTGCATTCGGAGTAGCTTCAGGGAAATTCCTTAGATTTATTGTCTAACACCAGGGAATCAAAATTGATCTGGAGAAGATTAAGGAGATATTAGAAATGCCACCCTCTAAATGTTTAGCTCAACTCAAATCATTCCAAGGGTGATTGGTGTATCTAAGATGCTTTATATCCAACCTATCAAGAAGTTTTGAGCCATTCTCAGCACTTGTCAAAAAGGATGCCAAGTTTAAGTGCTTGACAAGTGTGAGCATGCCATTGAAGGCATCAAGCATTACCTGATGGTGTCGCCAATTCTAACAGCCCCTATCCCGGGCAAGCTGCTCATATTTTATACTACTGTGTTAGACGACTCCCTTGGTGCTTTGTTGGCCATGCTAATGACAAAGGGAAGGAAAATGTACACTACTACCTCAGTTGTTGTCTAATCCCTACTGAGGCTAATTATCCACCTATTGAGAAGCATTGCTTATTCTTAATCTTTGCACCCCAAAATCTACAACACTACATGCTTCCTCATAAGGTGAAATTAATCTTTAGGATCAATCCACTATAGTATCTCATGATATGGATGATGCTATCTAGATGGTAGGCACGATGGTCTATGATTTTCTCATAGTTTCACATTACATTTGTACCCCTCCATGCAGTGAAAGGACAAGTTCTAGTGGATTTCTTAGCAGCGCATCCATTTCCTACTGACTCTCTGCTTAGTGATGAACTCCCCGATAAACAAATCATGAACTTAGGGGATACTAGCATTCACCGGTGGGAGATGTACTTTGATGGTGTGGCTTCCTCTCAAAGAGGAGAAAAACCATAATCTACTATTCAAGAAAAGGCAGGGGTAGGAATAGTTCTCTTAATTGCAGACTACGATGTGATGAGATTTTCATATTATCTATCCAATCCTTGCATAAACAACAAAGTGGAATATGAGCCTCTGATTGCCGGTTTAGAGTTAGTCATTACTCTAAGCATCCATAACATCAATATCTTTAGGGATTCTCAACTATTTATCAACTAAATCATTGGGTCCTATATGGTTATAAAGCCCAAGATCCATCACTACCATAAGTACACCATGGAGTCGTTAGCCCAAATCCCAGAGGTTACCATTTATAAGATTCCTTGAGGTGATAATGCCATAGTGTATGCATTAACCAAGCTTGCCAAGGAGTTGGTCCAGAGGATGAGTTCATATCAGTAAAGGTCCAAATAGATAAGTCTTATCTCTTATTTATATTGAACTCATCAAAAACTACTCTCTTGAAGGGGAGGTTTCCATTGCCAAGAAGGATGAGGATTTACATTGGAGGCAACCATTCATGGATTACCTAAATAAAGGAAAACTACCTCAAGAGACGTCTCAAGCCTATCAGATGAAACATAGAGCACTTTTCTACACTTTATGGATGGCGTCTTGTAACCACAGTCTTTCGATCATATGTGGTTTTGTCACTTAGACAAGCACAAAGCCCATAAGATCATGATTAAGGTACACTCAGGATTAGGTGGAGCCAACAATTCTCGTCCAAAGGAGAAACACAAAATCAAGAGACTAGGATACTACTGGCCATCAATGATCAAAGATTGCATGGATACGGCTAGGCAATGCCACCAATGTCAAATACATGGTGTGGTCCTTCACCAACCACCCAACATTCTACATCCTACATTAGCCTCATGGCCATTCGAGTGTTGGAGTACTGACATAGTTCATCCAATTGATCCTCCTTCTTCCATGGATCATCAGTTCATCGTAACTACTACTAACTACTTTTCCAAATGGGCGAAGGTGATTCCTCTCAAAGAGGTCACAACGTTGCATGTGCTCTAGTTTTTCATGAACCATAACATATATAAGTTCACAGTGTCTCGATGAATTATAACTGATAATGGTACTGCATTCAAGAGCACTAAGTTCAACAATATTGCCCAGAGACATAGCATAGATTGGAGATATTCTACCATCAACTACCCAAGGGCAAACAGCTTATTAGAAGACTTCAACAAAACTCTCATCCAAATACTAAAGATGACACTCGACAATAATAAGCGATAATGGCATGCCATTTAGTTGAAGCTTTATGGGCTTACCGCACCACATATAGAGCTCCAACTCGCCTACCTTTCTTCATTAGTGTATGGGTCTAAGCAGCTTCTACCATTAGAAGTTCAACTCCCATCGCTAAGGATAGGTGTGGGTAGAAAGATCACAATAGAGCAGAATGTCAAGTTGCAGTTAGAAGAGCTCAAAGGATTGGAGGAAAGACACTTGCGGGCATGACAAAATCTCTTGATGTACAAAGCTAAAATGATTCAAGCTCACAATAAGTTGGCCTGTCCTAGAACTTTTCAAGTAGGAGAGCTTATTTTAGTTCTAAGGAGATTGATTGTTGCCTATCATAAGATGGGAGGCATGTTTGAACCCACCCTTTTGCCATAGAGAAGGGCTACAAAGGAGGATCTTATCAGCTTATTAATCATAATGTATACCTCCCAATGCTTCCAATCAATGGGATCTACTTAAAAAATATTATAAATCATATTTGAAAATAATTATCATCAATGAAAATTCATTATGTAATTCAATCTCTTCCATGTTGAAAGTATTCTTCTTTTTGAATTCACCATGATGTGTTTAGGGTAGGTGTAAGGAACCCGGATGACATCCAATCTTTCATTGATACAACACAAATATGAACTTCACACAAACATATAAAACAAATACATATATGTTGTCTCGGACTACTCTGAGTTGAGATAATGCCCCCAGCGACACTCACTCAGTAGCTGCTCTAGGTTGGGCTAACATGCTACCTCACTACTGTGTCACTCAGGTGCTTATCTTGCTTTGGAAGATGTAAGTATGCTACACTTTCCTTCCTTACTTGTCCACTACATAGCAACGATCGCCTTATTAGTTTGGTAGGCCTTACTGCATGGCCAGTAAGCTACCTCATGTTAGCTTTGTTTAAGAGGATGTGAGTTTATTATGCTTTCTTATTATATTAGCCTTCATGCACTGACTGGATCGAGTATACTTGAAGTTTAGGATAAGTCCCCTAGCGGCATGCTCCCTCTTGACTGCTTCAAGTCTGGGTCTAGTCCTTCCATGGGGAAATCCACTTAGTAGTCACTCTAGGTCAGATAGCATCTGTCCTACTGATGATAGACTATCCTGATGATCAGTTCTGCTTAAAAAGTTGTAAGACTACATGCTTTATTTCTAGATTGATCATTTTACATCGACAATCACCTTAGATTAGTTAGTTCTCACTATGTTGATTAATACACTACTCATGCTAACGGATATACATTAGGTTGGTTGGTTCTCATGCCTTAGGACTCCACTCATGGCAGATGTAATTCTATTATGCTTTCATCTTTAGTTGGCCACTGTACACCTATAGGCTTTCTTTTTTAGAGCTCAAGATAATGCCCTTAGTATCACCTCCCCTACGAGCAATATATTCGGATCACATCCTTTGCGACCCCATTTAGACACTACTCGGGTTACTATCGGAATGGTCAGTTCCCCTTTCATAGTAACCACCCCTGTGGTTAGAGAATTCATCTTATGGATGTGTAGATTCTCCCTTGGTCTAGTAAATCTGAGATAGGTTAAAGATGACAAAGCCCCTTCTATGTGTGCTCCCTCACACACCAACAGGGTCCACATAAACATATAAATAAAATATATATTCACTTATTGATTGGGAGGACACCCCTAGTGTATCTTTTCGTAAGCAGGCATCCTATCTTTAGGGCATTATCAACAAAACTCCCTATATGAATCGACTACTCTTGAGTTGATATAAGTCCCTATCGACATTCACTCAATAGTCACCCCTAAGTGGGGTTCAATTTATTTTGCAACCAACAAGTCACCCTAGAGGTTGTTCCCTGCTTTAGAAGATGTAAGTCTGCTAAGCCCTCTTCATAGGATAGTTGTTGCACACTGAAAGGCAACCCCTTAGGTTGGTTAGCTCTACCCCACAGTCAATAGACTATCCCTTTGGATTTATAAATTTGAGGTAGGACAAGTTTGATATAGCCCCTTCTCAGTTGGTCCATCACACACCGACATGTTTCATAAATTAAATCTATCAAATTTGATCGAGGTCACATCCCCAGTGTATATGCCCTCAATTTGAAATAAAACTAATCCAAATAAACCATATCAAATCCCATGAAATTAAGATAAAATTAATCAGTACTTTGAGTTGAGATAAGTCCCCAATGACATTCACTCAGTAGTCACCCTAAGTCAACTTCGATTGGTTGTGCATCCAACAGGTCACCCCAATGATTGTTCCTCATTTTGGAAGATGTAAGTCTGCTATGCCATCTTCTTAGCACAGCTGCTGCACACCGAAAGGAAAACCCCTTAGGTTGGCTAGCTCTACCCCATAGCACATAGACAAATCCCTTTTAGTTTATAAACGGTAGGTCAAGGAAAATATAGCCCCTTCTCAGTGGGTCTACCACTCACTGATAGGGTCCATACATTAACTCAAATTAAATTAAACCCAATCTGATTTTCCCATGTGGAGTTAAATCACACCCTTGTCCCTAGTGGAGCCCCAAATCATATTTAAACAAGTCAAGCAAACAAATCAAATTCAAAACTAACCTCCCCGGTGGAGCCAAATTAAACCAACTCCCTTAGTAGAGTCTAAATCAAAGAAATCTAACCAAACTATTATCCCCAGTGAATACATCCCCAAAAAAATCTATGAAATCAAACTCAAATCCTAATCCCTAGTAGATAGCCTGAACCTGCTTCCCTAGTGGAAGGTTCATATACTTGATCACGAATGGACTTGAGCCCATATCTCTAGCAGATATGCTTCCACATAAATTAAAATAAAAAAAAATTAAAGTTGATTTGAGCTTAATCCCTGATGGATTATAGATTCTTATCCCCAGTGGATCTTCCTTCCACAAATCATATAATCAAATCAAATTCAAACCTTATCCCCAATAGATTTTCCTCTTTTATGCCCTTAACATAGATTGTCCAATGCATGTGTGATCCCCTAGCGGATCTCCCTCCATGCCCTTGACATGGAATTCTTAGCAAATCTTCTTTTCTTCTCTTATGCACACCTTTAATACTTCAACCAAAAGCCTAACAAAGTATTTGTTCAAATTACATCATCTTAACATTGTAATCAATATTTATGATTTTTGATGGTGCAAGCTCCAACTAACTATACAATATCATGCTAAACATATTATAGTGTGAATTAACACACTATATTATATTATTATATATGATGTCATATTATATTTTGCTATAATATAATATATTGTCTAACATTACACCTCATTAGATTCATAAAAGGAACAAATAACAAAATTTTCTCAAAATATTAATAATGTTCATTTTGGATGTAAAATTGTTAATTTTCTATTAGAAATGGTACAAAATAGAATAATTTTGGTGTTGCTTCAAGGTGTGTGTCATCAATTTGGCCAAATTCTCCCATCTCAACCTTCAAAGTAACATTTTTGTAAGTTTTGACCCAATGTATTATAACAAAAGTAAAACATACTAAAATGTACAATAACATTTATTAACACACCACCACATTCATATATATGTGAAGTCATATTGTTTTGTACATTATATTTTAATATGCTTTCATATAATATATTATCTTACATTACACCTTAAAATGAATCACTTTAAGCAAAAATATTATAAAATTTTGTTGAAAAATGAACATTTATTTTAGATGCAAAATTCCATTCTTTTGATTAAATGGCACACCATAGCACACCCCTAATGATGTTTTCTAAAGTTTACCTTAAATTTGCCAAATCCCATCATCTCACCTATAAATCGATTTTTATGAATTATACCAGTACAAACTCTACTACATCATACTATGACAAACTAAAATAAGCTAAACAATAAGTAGTAATACACAATATGCTATAATGCATGATGCTACACTATGTTATGGCATCCTATATTATAATACACTATAACATATTATATTACATTATATTGCATATCACATCATAAGGGATTGCTTAAGATAAAAAATCATAAAATTATTCAAAACAAAAAAAAAAATCTATATATTTTAGTCTATCACTTACATATTTTAAATTGAAAAATATATTATGATGCCATGCTCTACCTATTATGAATTGGCCAAATTCCACCATTTTAAAGTCTAAATCAACATTTTTTATAAATAATAGTGTAGGCTTGCCTCATGATTCTAAAATACTAAAATAATTTAAAATGCATAGAACAATATATTATGATATATGATGTTATATTATGCTACAACATATAATATTTATTTTGAACATAAAATCTTACTTTTTTAGACTGTGGCATAGCACACCTTTGGTACTACAACATAATTCCAAATTTAAATTTAACAAATTTCATCATCTAATTTATTAAATTAATATTTTTATGATTTATATTAATATAGATTATAGGGCACAATACCATAATATACTACAAAATTTCAATACATCTTACAACATCCAAAAACTCATCACTACATGCTAAAATATATGATGCTACATTATACTATAATATATGGTATTATAATATGATTTAATTAGGGTTTAGGGTATTTAAATCTCTAATAATCAAGGGAAAGTCTCTTAAAGATATTTTATTTAGCTACCATAACTATGTTAGGAATAGGCCATTCTTTAGATCTAGTCCTAAAGACATCTTCATTCAAGGTTTAGGGTTTAAAGTTTATGGTTAGGATTTAGGGTTAGTTTAAGGGCTAGGGTTTAGGGTTTGGGGTTTACTGTTTAGAGTTTAGGGTTATAGGTTTTAGGGTTTCAGGTTTAGGGTTTTAGGGTTTAGGGTTTAAGATTTTGGGTATAGGGTTTAGGGTTTAGGGTTTAGTGTTTAAGGTTTAGGTTTAGTAGTTTTTTAAGTTTAAGTTTTAGTTTAGGGTTTAGGGTTTAGAGCTTAGTTTATTTAGTTTAGGGTTTAGGGTTTTAGGTTTAGTTTGATTAGGGTTTGGGTTTAGGGATTAGGGTTTAGGATTTAGAGTTTAGGGTTTAATTTAGTCTTGTAGGTTTAGGGTTATTTATGGTTTAGGGTTTAAGTTAGTTTTAGGGTTTAGGTTTATTTTAGTAAACTATCTTTTATTTAGTTTATCTTTTTATTTATTTTAGTTTTTTAGGTTTTATTTTATTTAGTTTAGTTTATTTATTTTAGGTTTATTTATTTTATTTTAGGTTTTTTATTTTTGAATATTTTTTAGGTTTAGGTTAATTTTTTAGTTGACTTATTTTATTTTATTTTTTTGGTTTAGGTTTTATTTTTTATTTTTAGGTTTAGGTTTAGATTTTTACTTTATTTTTTTAGGTTTAGGTTTTAGGTTTCTTTTTAGTTATATTTTTAGGTTTTATTTTTTAGTTGAGTTTAGGTTTATTTTTAGTTTATTTTATTTTATTTAGTTTAGGTTTAGGTTTAGATTTAGTTTATTTTAATTTAGGTTTAGCTTCTTTTTAGTTTTGGGTTTAGGTTTTATTTATTATTTATTTTTAATTATTTTTTAAGTTTAGGTTTTTATTTAGTTTTTATTTTATTTTAATTTAGATTTATTTTATTTTGTATTTATTTTATTTAGGTTTTTAATTTTTTAGTTTAGTTTAGGTTTTTATTTATTTTATTTTTAATTTTTATTTTATTTTATTTTTAGGTTTAGGTTTAGGTTTTAGTTCAGATTTTTATTTAATTTTATATTTTATATTTTATTTAAGTTTAGGTTTTTTATTTATTTTATTTTTAGATTTTATTTAGTTTAGGTCTAGGTTTTAGGTTTTTAGGGTATAGTGTTTAGGATTTAGGGTTTAAGATTAGTTTAGGTTTTAGGGTTTAGGGTTTAGTGTCATAGATTTTATGTTTTAGAGTTTAGGTTTAGGGTTTAGGGTTTGGGGTTTTAAGGTTTAGGGTTTAGGGCTTAGGGTTTAGGGTTTATGGTTTAGGGATTAGGGTTTGGGGTTTAGGGTTTAGCGCTTAGTGTTTAGGGTACTGGGTTTTAATGGTTTAGGGTTTAGGGTTTAGGGTTTATGGTTTAGGTTTTACATTTAGGGTTTAAGTTTTAGTTTTAGGTTTAGGGTTTAGGGTTTAAGGTATTTCTTTTTTTAATAGAGAACAAATTCAGATTCAATATTTCTTCTTCTCAATTTCATAAACTAGGTAGCACCCTAAGTTTGTTAAGACACAAGACATCAAAATTTAGCAGAGAGCAAATCAAAAACCTAAGATAAGTAGAACCGTCTTTATTGTAAAGACACAATTTCATAAGCAACAGATCAGATCGACCATTCTTCAGTTTCTCTAGTTCCCATCAGAGACACCCCGCCTCTCGAGTAGCGGGATCTGCCATCATATCCCTGATCTCCCTCGACCACCATAATGGTTGTAACCTTCGTCGCTCATCCCACCTCCATTACCACTATTGCTTTGAAAACCACTGCCTTATCCACCACGAAAGTGATATCCACCGCCTTTGCCTTCACCTCCACTGGCAGATCTAGACTGAGCTTAGTTCATGGTGATGTTTCTGCCATCAAGGTTATACTCATTCTTAGGGTTTAGGGTTAGTTTAGGGTTTATGGTTTAGGGTTTTATGGTTTAAGGTTTAGAGTTTAGGGTTTAATGTTAGGATTAGGGTTTATGGTTTAGGATTTGAGTTTAGGGTTAGTTTAATGTTTAGGCTTAAGGTTTAAGGTTTAGGGGTTTTTATGGTTTAGGGTTTAGGGTTTACTGTAGTAAGTTTAGGGTTTAGGGTTAGTTTTATGGTTTAGGATTTAGGGTTTAGGGTTTTTTTAAAAATTAAGTAAACCAACGGGTTTAGATTTATTAAGTTTATTTTTATTTATTTGACTTTATGTTGTTTTTATTTAGGTTTATTTTTATTTTATTTTATCTAGTTTATTTATTTTAGGTTTTCTATTTTAGTTTAGGTTTTTTTTACTTTTGTTTATCTATTAGGTTAGTTTATTTTTAGTTGAGTTTTATTTTAATTTTATTTTTAGGCTTAGGTTTTATTTTATATTATTTTTTTTAGGTTTAGCTTTAGGTTTTTATTCTATTTTTTTATCTTTATATTTTAGGTTTTTATTTTAGGTTTATTTTTAGATTTATTTTTTTAGTTTAGGTTTAGGTTTATTTTTAGTCAATTTTATTTTATTTAGTTTCGGTTAAGGTTTAGGTTTAGGTTTATTTTGTAGTTGAGTTTTATATTTATTTTATTTTTTCCGTTTAGGTTTTATCTTTTATTTTTAGGTTTCTATTTCATTTTTTAGGTCTTAGGTTTTTATTTTATGTTTATTTTTTACTTTTATTTTTTAGTTTAGGTTTAGGTTTATTTTTAGTTTATTTTATTTTATTTAGTTTAGGTTGAGGTTTAGGTTTTATTTATTTTTGTTTAGTTTATTTTAGTCTAGGTTTAGGTTTATTTTATTTTGTTTATTTTTTTATTTTGGGTTTATGTTTTTTTAGTTTTGGGTTTAAGTTTTATTTTTTTTTTTTTTAGGCTTTCTTTTTAGGTTTATTTTTTAGGTTTAGGTTTTTATTTAGTTTTTATTTTATTTTATTTTAGTTTTAGTTTATTTTTAGTTTTTATTTTATTTATGTTTTTAGTTTAGTTCATGTCTTTATTTATTTTATTTGATTTATTTTTATTTTTTATTTTATTTTATTTTTAAGTTTAGGTTTATGTTTTAGTTTATTTTATTTTAATTAGGTTTAGGTTTATTTATTTATTTTATTTTTAGGTTTTATTTAGTTTAGGTTTTTATTTTATTTTATTTTTATGTTTAGGTCTTTTAATTTGTTTTATTTTTAGGTTTATTTATATTATATTTTATTTTATTTAATTTCAGTTTAGGTTTAAGTTTAATTTATTTTAGTTTAGGTTTAAGTTTAATTTTTCTTTTCTTTTAGGTTTAGGTTTTTATTTAGTTTAGGGTTTAGGTTTTTTTTATTTATTTTTAGGTTTTATTTTTAGGTTTATTTTTCAAGTTTAGGTTTTTATTTAGTTTTTATTTTATTTTAGTTTAGGTTTATTTTAATTTTAGTTTTTTTAGGTTTTATATTTTTTTAGTTTAGTTTAAGTGTTAATTTATTTTATTTTTAGTTTTTATTTTTTTATTTTTAGGTTTAGGTTTAGGTTTTAGTTTAGGCTTTTATTTTATTTTATTATTTTATTTTATTTATATTTTAGTTTTTTTTAATTTTTTATTTTAGGTTTTATTTAGTTTAGGTTTTGGCTTTTAGGTTTTTACGGTGTAGGGTTTAGGGTTTAGGTTTGGGTTTAGGGTTTAGGTTTAGAGTTAGGGTTTAGTTTAGGTTTAGATTTGTTTTAGGGTTTGAGTTTAGTTTAGGCTTTAGAGTTAGTTTAGGGATTTTTGATTTAGGGTTTAGGTTTAGTTTAGGTTTAGGTTTAGGTTTTAGTTTGGTTTAGGGTTTTGTTTTGTGTTTAGGGTTTATGGTTTATGGTTTAGGGTTTTTTAGGGTTTAGGGTTTTTAGGGTTTACAGTTTATGGTTTAGGGTTGAGATTTTTGGTCTAGGGTTCAGGTTTTAGTTTTGGGTTTAGGGTTTTTGTTTTTTTTAAGAGAGAAAAAATTCACATCTAACATTTCTTCTTTTCCATTTTGTCAACCAAGTAACACACCAAGTTTTCTAAGACATAGCGATGATAGATAAAAATGAGTATGCATAGAAATTAAAACCCAGATAACTAGGATCATCTTTACTGTAAAGACATAGTTTAGTAAGCGGCCGGATCAACCATTCATCAGTTTCTCTAGTTCCCATCTAAACCACCTCAGCCTCTCGAGTAGTAGAATCTACCATCATATCCTCGATCTTTCCCTCTGTCACCACCACGGCTGTAATCTCTATTGCTCCACCCGCCTCCATAACCGCCACTACTCCGACCATCACCTCCATATCCACACCTCCAGATCCCCACCACCATTAAGATAACAGCCGCCTCCGAGTTTGCCTCCCGCAGGATCTTGATTGAGCTTAGTTGACAGTGATGTCCCTACCGTCAAGGTTCTTTCCATTCTTAGGGTTTAGGGTTTAGGGTTTAGGGTTTTAGGTTTTAGGATTTAGGGTTTATGGTTTAAGGTAAATGGTTAGAGTTTAGGGTTTAGGGTTTTAATGTTTATGCTTTTGGTTTTAGATTTTTGGGTTTAGGGTTAGTTTTAGGAATTATTAGTTTTAAGGTTTAGGTTTAGGTTTTAGGATTTAGGGTTTAGGATTTTTTCTTTAAAATTAACTAAACCAATAGGTTTAGGTTTATTTAGTTTATTTATTTTATTTTCTATTTATTTTAGTTTATTTTATTTTTTTATTTTTATTCAAGTTTTATTTTTTATTTTTATTTAGTTAGTTTATTTATTTTAGGTTTATTTATTTTACTTTAGTTTTTCTATTTTAGTTTATTTTTTGGTTTAGGTTTAGGTTTAGGTTTATTTTTAGTTTAGTTTTTTACTATTTTATTTTTAGGTTTATAAGTTTTATTTTCTTTTTTTTTTAGGTTTAGTTCTTATTTTCTTTTTTTTTAGATCTAGGTTTTTGGTTTTTCTTTTAGGTTTATTTTTAAATTTTCTTTTTTAGTTTAAATTTTATTTCATTTTTAGTTTATGTTATTTTATTTAGTTTAGGTTTAGGTTGAAGTTTAGTTTATTTTAAGTTTAGGTTTAGGTTTTGTTTATTTTAGTTTAGGTTTAGGTTAATTTTATTTTTATTTTAGTTTTAAGTTTTTTTATTTTTTATTTTAGGTTTTATTTTCTTATTTATTTTTAGGTTTATTTATCAGGTTTAGGTTTTATTAAGTTTTTAATTTTATTTTATTTATGTTTTTTTAGGTTTAGTTTTTATTTTATTTAGGTTTTTTATTTTTTTGTTTAACTTTGACTTTTATTTATTTTATTTTAGTTTAGTTTATATTTCTTAATTTATTTTCTTTTCAGGTTTAGATTTTACTTTATGCTTTTATTATATTTTATTATTTTATTTTATGTTGGTTTAGGTTTTTTTAATTATTTTTTTTAGATTTTATTTAGTTTAGGATTAGGTTTTTAGCTTTATAGGGTTTAGGGTTTAGGGTTAAGGGTTTGTGGTTTAGGGTTTAGGGTTTAAGGTTTAAGGTTTTTTTGGGTTTAGTGTTTAGGCTTTAGGGTTTAGGGTTTAGGGTTTAGGGTTTAGGTTTTAGGGTTTAGGTTTAGGGTTTAGGTTTTAGGGTTTAATGTTTTTTGGTTTAAGGTTTAGGCTTTAGGGTTTAGGTTTTAGGTTTAGGTTGGGTTTTAGTTTAGGTTTAGGGTTTTGTAATTTTTTTAGAGAACAAATTCTTATTCAACATTTCTTCTTTTCAATTTTATTAACCAACTAACACACCAAGTTTTCTTAGACAGAAGCAGCGACATAGATCAATAATGAGCACGCATAGAGCAAATTAAAAACCCTAGATAACTTGTTTCATCTCTAGTGTAAAGACACAATTTCATAAGTAGTAGATCAGATCAATCATTCTTGAGTTTCTCTTATTCCCATCAAAACCCCCCAGGCTCTCGGGTAGCGGGATCTACCATCATATCCCCGATCTCTCTCCTCTACCACCGTTTGTAACCTCCATCAGCATCCCATCTATAACCTAATCGCTTGACCACCTCCTACTCTCATATCTAGATAAAGCCCTTCTCAAGGTTCCCATTCTTAGGGTTTAGGTTTAGGTTTAGGTTTATTAGGTTTTAGGGTTTAGGTTTATTTTTTAATTTATTTAGTTACTTTCAGTTTAGGTTTATGGTTTGAGGTTTAGGGTTTTGGGTTTAGAGTTAGGGTTTAGGGTTTAGGGTTTAGGGTTTTAGGGTTTATTATTTTAAGGTTTAGGGTTTAGTGTTAGGGTTTAGGGTTTAGGGTTTAGGTTTTAGGGTTTAGGGTTTAGGTTTAGGTAGGGTTTAGAGTTTGGGTTAAGGTTTATAGTTTTTTTTAATTAAGTAAACCGATAGGTTTAGTTTATTTAGTTTATTTTTTATTTATTTTATTTTATTTTATTTTTTATTTTTATTTATGTTTATTTTTTATTTCTATTTAGTTTAGTTTATTTATTTTATTTTATTTTAGTTTAGGTTTACGCTTATTTTATTATGTTTATTTTATTTTTATTTTATGTTTGGTTTCTTTTTTTAGTTTAGGGTTTATGTTTTATTTTTTATTTACTTTTAGGTTTATTTTTTAGGTTTAGGTTTTTATTTAGTTTTTATTTTATTTTAGGTTTATTTCATTTTTATTTTACATTTGGTTATTATTTTATTTAGGTTTTTTATTATTTTTTAGTTTAGTTTAAGTTTTTATTTATTTTATTATAGTTTATTTTTATTAGTTTATTTTATTTTATTTTTAGGTTTAGGTTTAGGTTTTAGTTTATGTTTTTATTTTATTTTATTTTTTTAATGTATTTAGGTTTATGTTTTTTTATATATTTTATTTATTTTTGATTTAGGTTTTTATGTTTTTAGGGTTTATGGTTTATGGTTTAGGGTTTAGGATTAGGGTTTAGGGCTTAGGGTTTAGTGTTTAGAGTTTAGGCTTTAGGGTTTAGGGTTTAGGGTTGTTTAGGGTTTAGGATTTAGGGTTTGGGGTTTAAGGTTTAGGATTTTTTAGGGTTTAGCGTTTACTTAGGGTTTAGAGTTTTTTTCTTTGAAAAATTAAGTAAACTAATAGATTTAGGTTTATTTAGCTTATTTTTTATTTATTGTAGTTTATTTTATTATTTATTTTTATGATGAAGTGCCCAATACATCTCTAAAGGTAGTAGCCTATAAAATCAAAATTGAACCTATTGTTATTCTACTTTGCTAACTTTTATGCAAACATTTGCACCAAGAAGAAGATCAAAGTTTGAATTCAACCTTATTGAAGAAGAAAGATGCTATCATGATTACAACATTATGCCCAAAAGGAAGGACATCAAATATGCACATACGTTGATTCTAAAGATTTCAGTTAGGCATGTCTTGAAGATGAATCCACATTACCTATTTCAAATTTGACAGCAAACATAGCCTCTTACATGCAGTCTTGTCATTCAAGGATGGGTCGAATGAAGCTAGAGGATGAGAGGTCATTTACACTTATAATTTCCATTAGAATTTACTGCTATAAGGTCATGCCTTTCTCTAGTCACAAGGGTTAAAGAAAAAGGAAGACCATCTTTATGATCTGAGTAGTTGTCTTCGATTGGTTATGACACTATAGCTTGAAGTTGAATCTTCTAAAGTATACAATTAGGATGACTTTAGGGGAGTTTCTAAGGCTTGTGGTAAAGCATAATGGGATAACAATGATTGATCTAAAAGGGATTAAAGTGATATTAGAGATGCATTCTTCAAGATTCTACTTAACAAAAGAGAGAATTCAATTAACATTCAATATAGATGGTTTAAACTCTTTTAAAGTTAGTTTATCTCAAAACTTTTCAAATCATGATTCTACTTTCGATCATTGAAAGGCCTACCTTTGTGCTTCGAGGGATGGAAAGTAGTTTAAACCACTATAATTGGGGAGCGCCCAATGGTTCCAATCAATGAGCTTTATTTAAAGAAATATTATCCTTAAAATAATGTTTGAAAATAATTATTATCAATAAAAATCTTATCTTTACATTCATCAAATCTCCTCTTCATTGGAAGCATTATTTGCATATTTGTGAATTTTCCATGGTGTGTTTAGGATATATGTAAAAGAACCCAAGTGGCATCCTATCCTTCATCAACACAAACAAAAACTACACACAATTCTTTGGTGCTATTAGGATAGGTGTAAGAAAACCCAAGAGGTGTAAGAGAACCCGAGTGACATCCTTTCTTGGTGGAGTCACATTGCCCCTATGGCACCATTTCATCCACTCTTCGATGTGTTTAAGGTAGGTGTAATGAACCTAAGCGGCATCCTATCTTACATCAACCCAACACAAACACAAACTACACACAACACATGAACAACACATATTTTATCTCAGGTTACTTTGATGTGGGATAACACTCCCGTGGGCCTCACTCATTAGCTGCTCTAGGCCAGGCTGACATGTTACCCTACTAATGCATCACCCTAGTGGTCTCTTGTTCAGGAGGATGTAAGTCTACCATGCTTTTCTTTCTGAATTGATTGTTGCACACCGATGAGTGCTTTGTTAGCATGGTAGGCCTTACTGTGTGGTCGGTAAGCTACCCTCATGTTGGCTCTGTTTAAGAGGATGTAAATCTGCTATGCCTTCTTCTTAAACTAGCCATCATGAATGGACTTTGTTGAGTATATCGACAAACACACATACACATGTTGTCTCAGGCTACTTTGATGTGTGATAAAGCCCCCTGTGGCACTCACTCATTAGATGCTCTAGGTCAGGCTGACATTCTACCCTGCTAGTGCATCACCCCAGTGCTCCCTTGTTTAGGAGGATGTAAGTCTGTTATGCTTTCCTTTCTAACTTGACCACTGCACACAGATAAGCACTATGTTAGCATGATAAGCCTTATGGCATGGTCAATAAGTTACCTTCATGTTGGCTTCATTCAAGAGGATATAAGTCTACTATATGCTTTCTTTTGGACTAGCCATCATGACATGGTCGATTAGAGGATTAGGGTAAAATCCCCCCCTTTCACCTTTTCTCCTAACTACTTCAAGTTCGGGGTCCAGTCTTTCTTTATGACTCCTTACTTAGTAGTCACTTAGGTCAGGTTCGACTTGTTATGCCATCAATGGGTCACCCCAGCAGTTGTTCCTCGCTTCGAAAGATGTAAGTCTGCTATACTTTCTTCTTAAGTACAGTTGTTGCACACTGACGGGCAGCCCTAGGTCGGATAGCACCTGTCGAGCCAAAAATAGACTATTTCTTCAATCAATTCCACTTTAGTGAGATATAAGTCTACATGCCTTCTTCTTAGATTGATTTTCACACACTAACGACCACCTTAGGTTGGTTGGTGTTCCTATCTTGGCAGGATAGGTGCTATTCATGGTAGATGTAAGTTTGCTATGCTTTGTCCTTAAGTTGGCCACCGTACACCTACAGGCTTTCTTTTTTATAGGGTTCAGGATAATGCTCCTAGTGGCACCTCCCTTGTGAGCACTCTATTTGGATCACATCCTTTGCGACCTCATTTAAACACTACCCGGGTTACTACTGGATTGGATAGTCCCCTTTCCTAGTAACAACCCCTGTGGTTGGAGATTTTTTTCTATGGATGCGTAGATTCTCGCTTGGTCCAGTATGTCTGAGATAGGTCCATGCCGACATAGGCCCTTCTCAATGGGGTCCCTCACACAATAATAGGGTCCACAATAACAAACAAATATATATATATTTTTTCTTATGGATTTGGAATTAATGCCCCCAGCAGCACCTTTCCCAAGCAGGCATGCTATCTTTAGGGTAGTGTAAGTAAAACTCCCTATAGGAATCTCTTGACTACTCATGAGTTGAGATAAGTCCCCCACGGCACTCTCTCAATAGTCTCCCTTAGGTCGGGTTCAATTTATTCTACCACCAATAGGTTACCCTAGTGACCATCCTGGCTTTAGAAGATGTAAGTCTGCTACTCATTCTTTCCAGCATGACCATTGCACACCAATGGGTAGCTCTAGGTCTGGTTTGATTTGTTGTGCATCCAATCGGTCACCCCAATGGTTGTTCCTTACTTTGTAGATGTAAGTCTACCACGCTTTGCCCAGCATAGCCGTTACACACTGAAAGGTACCCCTTAGGTTGGATATTCTTACCCATTGGCCGGTAGCTATCCCTTTGGATCGATAAATCTGAGATAGGCCAAGGATGACATAGCACCTTTTCAATGCGATCCATCACACATCGATGGGATCCATCAAATGAAAGTAAAACAAATGAAAATGAACCAAATCAAATTAAAACAAATTAATGAAATTAATCTTGACTACTTCTGAGTTGACATAAGTCCCCAAATATTCACTCGATATTAGCCCCAGGTTGATTTGTTGTGGATCCAATAGATCACCCTAGCTTGATCCTTGCTTTAGAATATGTAAGTCTACTATGCTTTCTTCCTAAGTACATCCGTTGCACACTAATAGGCAACCCCTTTGGCAATAGTCCTACCTTGTTGCTGGTAGACTATCCCTTTGGATTTGTAAATATGAGATAGGTTAAGGCTGACTTAGCCCCTTCTCAGTGGGTCCATCACACCGATAGGGTCCATAACAAACTAAATTAGAAACCAACCTTCCCAGTGGAGTAAAATTAAAACATATCAAATAAACCAAATTTCTTTTCAGCGAGGCGCAAATCAAATTAATCTCCCCAATGGAGCCATAAGAAATACCATCAAACTCTTATCCCCTACGGATAGCCTGAACCTACTTTCCTAGTGGAAGGTTCACATTCCCAATCCCTAGCAGATTATAGACACTTATTCCCAGTGGATACACACCCAAACAAATCATATTCACAATAAAACTCAAATCCATATCCTCAATGGATAGCTTAAACCTGCTTACCTAGTGGAAGGTTCACATACTCAATTCCCCATGGATTCCATCTAGCTCTCTTATGCCCATGGCATATATAGAGCTGCTTTGCACTAAAATACTGATTCTATCAGCCTTATAGGTTTAGGTATACATCATTTTCAATAGTATTTGCAGTCTTTTGGACAATGTTGATCATCTCGATCAACGCCAAGACATGCGGTGTGCCTTGTCAGTTACACCACACCTATTGGTGTGTCCTTTTGTTGACCTCACTTTTAGAGTGAGTTCTCAACCTCCTCTTATTATACCTGGGAACTTTCTAGGTATTAAGGTTTACTTAGTCATAAAATGATTCTAGAGAGTAGGTGAACACTTAACCTAAGCCTAGAGACTTAGAAGGGATAATCATAGGATTAGGCCATGCCTTGGGACTTAAGAAAATCACTTACCCAATAGCCTAAACCCAATCCATGTACACTTTCTTAAATTCAATTCAAATCCAAATTTCCAACTAACCTCAAACTCAATTTCAAATCCAAATCCAAGTCCAAACTCAATTCCAAATGATTGAAACCCAAGATCAAATCTAAACTTGAAATCTTTCCCAACCCCTTTAATCAACCTTCATGAACTTAGCCAAATTTCCATCAAATTCAATCAAAACTCAATTGATTTTCTTATAAATCAATTCTACCTTCAATTATTTTTTCAAATATAAGTGAAATATAAATTCAAATATCCAAAACCAAATCTAAAATCAAATTGAAACCCAATTTAAACCCTTTAAGCCAAAACCCATCTAAATCAAGCCAAAATCAATGGATTTCCTCTTGAATCAATCATTCCTTGAATCATCTATCCAAATATAAATTAAACTTATCATCATCTAGTCAAACCAAAATCAACCCAAGTCAAACCCAACCTAACCCATTTGACTTGAAATATTCAAATAAATAGATATTCATTTGAATCCAAACCAATTGCAATTGAATTTATATATCAATCTCAAATCTATATATAAACTCAACTAAATCAAAATCAACCCAAAATCAAGCCAACTAAATCCAATTGCCTCACTTAACCCAAAGTGGCCAATTTGACCTACATGAACCAAAATCCAATTCAATCCAAATCAAAGTGAATTAAGCTAATCCAAACTTCATGTCATGATTCACTAAGATGGATGATGAATTAATATAAATTGGGTCAAACCAAGTCAACCTAGCCCATTGACAAAGTCAACCCTTTAGCTTATATGAACCCAAACTAGCCAAATTGTAACCTAAACCAAATCCCTTGAACCCAATGATTCAAATTAACCCAAAATTAATATTTTAACATGACTTGACCTTCAATTGAGTCAAACATAGCCCAATTGGTCCTCTTGACCCAAGTTGACCCAAATTGACATAAAGGGTCAAATTAGACTAAACCTAAATTAAATCAAACCAAAGAATACAATCCTCTCGTAATAGTCATATGAACTTGACCTAACCCTTGGTTTGACCCAGTTTGAGCAATTAGTCAACCTAACCCGTTCTGACCCAATTTAATCCAAGTGGGTCAAAGACCCAACCCTAATCAAATGAACTCCAAATGATATGAAATTTGGTCCAACTCACTTTTGACTCATTTCAAATCTGTCCAAATCAAATTCATTATCAAATGACCACTCTACCCATGGACTAAGGGTATCACATAAGATAAAACACCCATGTAAAAGGTCTTTGCTCTTCCTTGGCTACTTGACACTCATCCATTGGTCCACCTAAGCTCCAAGGACACTATCCAACCTGACTAAAGAGGTGGTTGGGTTAGCCATGACTTATGGATAGGTGAAATCAGCTCTCCTCCCCCCATTATAACACTTGGAAAGAAGGACCTCCACTTCCCTTAGCTAGGACTCCCACTTATCCTTCATAGTAACTACGTTCCATGCCTTGGGCAACCAAATTAAGCCACCTAAGGAGAATCCCAACCACCCCAAGCCAAGGACACCCACTTGGAGCCAAAAATCACCATGAATGAGGTGAGTTTCGGCCATTGCAAGGAGATAGAAAATAAAAAGGAAAAAACTCTTCCTCACACACTCATTTCACTCTGCTAGAGCTCCCAAACCAACTAGCAATGATTCCCACTTAGTTTTTGAGCAAAAGGCATCAAAACCAAGTGGATTTTGGTAAGGAAGTGGCCCATTGGTGGACACATTATTTCGAAGTGAAGCAAGAGCCCAAACCATTTCAAAGCATCTTCTTGCACTCAAGAGCTTGTCTTCTTGGTCATCAAAATCATCTCCGTGAGATAATTTTCAAAATTGTAGTCGGCATTAGGTTCTTTTATTTGTGACAGTTTTTGGTCTTTTTTAGGAATTTCCATTTGATTACCCTTGCATTTTTTTATTTTACATTATCCCCAAGCATTTGGTGTGATTTTTGACAAAGATTGCTGGAAAATTATGCTTAAAATGAAGTTTTCCATTCAATGTTTTCACAAGAATCGCAAAAATCTTGCCCAGAATAGTGTTCCATTCGCCTCTTTGGTTGGATCACCCGCTAGGCGTCTGTTCTTCCATTCAGGGAGATGGATAGCTCAGATCATGCAAATCACGTGGCTTTGAATGGTGAATTGCAAGGATCTGATCACGCAAATCATGGGTATTGATTTGGACCATTCGATTTGAGATCCCTGTCTACATTCTCACTCTTCTATTGAGGTGGCACCGCATCAGCCAATCGCAAGGCACCACGTGGCACCACGTGGTCCAATCCGTCATCTTGTTGGGTTAAGTAAGAAATTAGATTTTCTTCTTCTAAAATAACTAAAACTTAAAAATTTATAGAAAATAAAATACTTAACTAAAATTTGCAAATAAATGTTTGTTGGATTATCTTTCCTAGGAATCAATGAAGCCAAAAGCCAAAATTTTTCAATATTTTGAGCTTAATTTTAGTTTTAGGGAAAATCAAATTTCATTAATTAAATCAAGATGACACATCAGATTGACTTGAATTTTTTAGTGATTAAAATTGAGCTTAAAGTCTACTTACCAAAAAATTTTGAGTTAAAAGGATTTTTGGATTGGGAGATATTGCATTCTGACTTCAAATAGTTGAAATAAATTAATGGACTTTATAAAAATCATGGAAAATCATTTAAAGCAACTGAAACTTTGGAAAATTATAATAAATCATAGAAAAATCATAAAAATACAAATAAATATTTATTTTGAAGTTATTTTAGAGGAGATTCAATTAAAATTTATCCCAATTAATTTTGAACAATACTTAAGGCTTAATTTGAGTTTAATTAAAAACTTAATTAGCTTAATTACTATTTAATTACCTAAGTAATTATTCCCAAACTTTTTGAGGTTGATTAATGGGATGACCTCTACCTCCCATAATTTTCTTGGGATTTATTGCTTGGTTAATTAGGAAAAATTTAACCTTAATTACTTTCTTAATTAATTACTAATTAATTTCTAAATAGTAAGAAAATCATTAATTAAGCTTTTTTTTTACGTGAAATAGTGAATGGGCATGGGGAATGAGATTGGGACCTCTTTCCCAATCTTTTCCCAGTCTATATCACTTGAATGGAAATTAATTAATTTATGATTAATTGATGGTTTAATTCATTAATTAAATTGCTTAATTAATAAATTTGAAACTATAATCACATGGAATCTTAATTAATCAATTCATTGGTAGATATTTAGGTGTTCAATATCCTAAAAGAATTTAAGGAAATTATGGTTAACCCATGTGTGGAAAACCATGAAGTACTTAATTAAGTTTCTTAACTTAATTAATCACTAATTATGAGCCAATTGCATTAGGCCTATTTCATTTCTTAGGTTCATTACTTATTTATATTCCAATGTATGTACATATCATGTTGGATCATAATTACTTGGTTAATTAACTTAAGACAACATAGGTAAGGGCTAATTAATTGATTTAATGCATAATACAACCTAATTAACCCATAAAAGCAACTTAATTACTTTTTATTAAACCAAATTAAATCACAAATATAGGAATGGGTTAGGATCGGTAAACTTTCCCTCATTTCTTCAAACCAAATCAAATATGAAATTGAAATTGATAATTATAATGCATTGGTTTTTTTTAAAAGCTTTTATTTGATTTGATTGTCCTTAGAAATTAATTTAATTGAATGAAATCACATGTTTATGCATATTCAATTTTTCCAAATAATGTTAAATGTTGTATTTCATTTGAAATCATACATTCTTATTTTCAAAATTAATTAAATCAAATGATTTTCCTATATGCCAAGCTCGCATGTGTTGATTTAATTTATAATATGTGTGGCTATTATCACTATTAAATCCAAACGTAATTTCCAAATCTTATAAATGAATGGTTACATATACTATGAATGCTAGTTATAAATACATAAGAGATGCATGTGATTATAGATTAATTTTATGAAGTGAAGCTCCTTTCCTTTTATTCATGTATTAATTTATGTAAGTGAGAATGTTAAAGGGTATATAGGCTGGACATCCCAAGAATATAAGGCTTTAGTTAGCCCTAAGGAGGTCATTTGATTACCTCACTTCCCTAGTTTAACAAAGGCACGTACTTGCTTATGTCTTATATACATGCATGTGTGTATTTAATTAGAGAATGGTAATCCTTCATTTTATTAATTAAAATTTAATTTTGATCAGATTTGAGCTCTCTTATATGTTCATGCATTTAAATTTACATATGGTTTGAATGTAGTTGTATATAGTCTAGACATCCTAGATATGAGGCTTTAGCTAGCTAGCAGAAGGTCATTTCATTTGCTCGCTTCCTAGTTAATAATTACACGTACCTCTTTAATTTCATCCATATGTATTTTTGCATAAGAATTTAGATAGAGCCTTAAATTAATATGATAAAATAATTTAATCAGAGGGGTATATAAAGCTTCAGATGTACATACTCACATCTATCATTCAAGTGTGCTAAAATAAATAATATGTGTAGGTATACTTAGGACTTAATCATATGCATGTTACATGTGATGGAAAGGAATGATTTAGCATGTATCAAGTGATAGTATTTCAATTAGATTAACCATAAGGAGCCATTCACATTGAGTAACATTATTTAAAGAAAACCTACACTTAGGATTAATCTAAAATATGTAATATGCCATTCATTAAAGAGAACTAAATCAAATTAACATGCTTTAGAAAGTGGTTTATGGTAGGGATGAAAGAGGGCAGCCTCTTTTCTTCTCTTTACAACACTTAGTTGCTAAGTGTAGGTCATATGAAACATAAGAAAACACAAATTAAATCTTGCAAATCAATTAAAGAACTTAAAGTTAAACCACCCTTTAAGTTGAATCTTTCTGCACTTAGAAAATCTTAACTCTAAAGCCTCGTTAGGACATAACACAACAAGCCTTAATACACACACATTAGATTAAGTCACCACTTCAAGCCTTATGTTAGGATGGTGCATGGTATGATGTATGTTTTATTTTGTGATGTATTATTTTAGACTGGATGTTAGGGTGTATGTTTCATAGATTAGATGGTCAGCCGCAATTAGCCTAATCATATTCGTTACAGGGATTATGTTTAAGCGGCCGCATAAAAATAAATATAAATGCTCTCTTTACAGGTTGTTTAAGCCCCTAAGCATAATCCAAGTTAGGATATGTGGGCTTGGTTGCCCATGTGTAGGGTGCTAAGTCCAAATTATAAATATAACGCTTGGGTTGTATGTGTTTGCTAACACTTGTCTTACATGTGTACTTACTTTTCCTATTTTAATGTAATTTTGTATTAGGAATTAGGATTAGTTCTATGGGGATAAGGATGAGCATTAGCTAGAATGCTTTGTTCTAAGAGGCCATGTGATGCCTTTGAAGTGGAGCAAACCAAATCAAAGGAGGAGGATACATGATGACATAAAGATTTGATGACCCTAGCATTTATCATTTATAAATTGTAAATTATTCTTTTATGTACCAGTTGTATAAGGGAAGAGCTCTACTACCCATTTTCCTTTTGGGGCTATACGGCGGCACCCGACCGCACTGGCCTGTTATTCTTTTGCGTTAGATATAAAAATTATTTGATGTTGTGTTTAAAGTGCACAATTAGGATGGAATGCTTTTCTTAATTTCTTTATATGTTAGATGTTTGAATGTGTGGCCTTGAATGCGATTAGTCTCTTAGAAAACAAATTAACCTTTCTTCCCAACTACATAACTAAAATTTTAAATAATTAATAACCTCATATAAAGCCTAAGACATAAATTAAGATAATTAAAAGATTTAGAAACCCCTTAGCTAAATTTTGAATGACCAACAACATGTATATCATATTATTTCACTCTTGAAAATAAGGGATTTCCATCCTTACATGATAGGGGAATGCTTAACCTATGAGGGCATCCTTTACGTTGGAAAACACCCCCTTCTTGTTGATCTAGACAACAACATTATTTCATCATGAATGTAGGCATCAAAAACCCAAAGCATTTGTCTGAATGAAGTGTTAAAATAAATAAAATTTGAAAAAATTTTGCACTAGACTAAGTGATATGCTCATACAACTCATGTTGTAGTCTTCTAGGGAGTGGGTTTAAGGACTTTAGTTTCTCTCTAATTAAATAATTGCCAAACTAATCTTGCAAATCATATGACTGACTTCTTTGATTTAAAGAGTAGAAGGTGTTAGCTAGCAGTCTATCCAAGTGATTATAAGTCCAGCAGTCGAGCAATTTATCCTCTCATATGGAGTTAAACCATATGGCCATTTTTCTTAGGTTTAGGTTGCACTTTGGCTTATACTAAAGTCTCTATATTTAAGATCAGAGTGGCTGTTTCTTTCAGGCTATAAGCATAAATCCTCACCTCTTAGGTATCTCCATAATCTTTTGTTGTCGAATTAAAAGTCCTAGCTTTCTAATCAAATGCCAACTTTAACAAAATTGATCTTATCTTCAATTTGAAAATTACAAAGCCCAATTATAGGATAGGTTGAAATGCTCACTAGTTTCATAGTATCAAGAGCATTCCCTACTTGTTTCCTTTGGCTTCGATAATTAGTCTTCTCCTTGAGTTTTTCCACTTGATTTTCCAATACAACTAATCTTTTGATAGTCTAGCCTTAAAATCTTTGGAGACTTTAATTGCTACTTTAATAGAGAGTATTCTTAAGGGATTCACATCCCTTAGAAAGTAATTAGCTATGGAGGCTTGCCTCCTTAGGGAACTTAATAAACTCAGCTTAATATAAACTCTACTTTACTTTTCTATGCAAAGTTGGGGAAAGATCACTGGTACATTCGAAGACCCATCATGCCTTAGGAGTCCTTATTAGGTGATTAGGTCCATCTTAGGGTGATGATTTCTATTTTTTGAGATAGTCCATCTTTTCTTAATATTGTACCCAATCATTTCAATAAGTACCCCCTAAGATTTGGGTGGTGTCCCATATCTGAAAAATAAACACCACACACACCCAATTTTCTAAGACACAAATGATGACATAGATAAAAAATGAGCACGTAAAGAGAAAATCAAAAATCCTAGATAACTAGAACCATCTCTGCTATAAAGATATAGTTCCATATGCAGTAGATAAGATTGGTCATCCTTCAGTTACTTTAGTTCCCATCAGAATCACCCCAGCCTCTCGAGCTACGAGATCCACCATCATATCCTTGATCTCTCCCCAGCCTCTCAAGTTACTTTATGTTAATTTTTTAGTTTATTTAGTTACTTTAAGTTTAGGTATAGGGTTTGGGGTTTAGGGTTAAGGTTTAGGGTTTAGGGTTTTGGGTTTAAGGTTTAGGATTTTAGGTTTTATGCTTTTAAGGTTTAGGGTTTAGGGTTTAGGGCTTAGAGTTTTGTATTTAGGCTTTAAGGTTTAGGGTTAGTTTAGGGTTTAGGGTTTAAGGTTTAGGGTTTTAGGGTTTAGGGTTTAGAATTTATGGTTTAGGGTTTGGGTTTAGGGTTTTGGGTTTAGGGTTTAGTATTTTTTAAAGGAAACTTAGAATTCTAGTACCATAAAAGGAAAAGATACAATGTCCTGAAAAGGGGCAAAGCTCTAAAATTCTATTGCTCTCAGAGTTATAAGAAACCTAAAGAGCTAAACCCCCATCTAAGTATATTAGAAAAAGAAAAGAAAACAAAAGAGAAAAAGACACATAGTAAGACTAAAATAAATCCTAAAAATAGTAAAAGGATGAGTCAACAGTAGTTCATGATTCCTTTGAGAAAGCAAGATAAGAAATATCCATAATAATAACACTTCGGTTGACTAAGTAATGACCATTCCCTCTGTAAAGTTCCAACCTATAAAAGAAATCTACAAAACACTACAAAGGCAAAAGTCATAGCTAAAAAGGATAAGGACAAAGAGTGAAAATGGAGAGAGTTGAGAAAGAGAAGGCTCTGGCTCAATTTGGATCATCTCAATGGGAAACAATACATATAAGCATCCAAACTTCATAAAGAAGGGTTACAATCATATGTAATGCTACCACCTAGAGAGAAGAGGTGAGTAACATCAAAGCCATCATCAGCATACCACATACAAGCAAACATCCAAGCCCAATAGTCCGTAGAGTTCCAGATCTTGCACCATTAAATAAAGAGTGGCCGGCCAACAACTAGCTAGTAGCCAAACCATAAAAAAACCATAATAGACTAATCATAAAAACTTAGAGAGAGGCTAGAACAAAGTCAGAACACAAACAATAGCCATTATCCAAATATCCATCCAAGCTCCAAACCACGAAAAATTAGAACCAGCCATCAGCGAGCACCAAACCCATGCCAATTAATAGAGAAATAGCTAATAAAACCAAGATAGGAGCCCTCAAGAAAAAGTCCCAACAAATAGTAGTCACCAAGCCAAACCAGGGTGAGACCATAAATGACTGAACATGTCATAATGAAACCATCAACTGAAGGAAGCATAAGCTGCAGCTAGTACAAATCACAAAAAGACAAAACAACCACAAAAAATGGGAGCAAAGGCAGCCACCAACCACTAGAAACCAAAAATTCCAATCCCAAAGGATCAATAAAGGTTTGACCAGCATAGTAAAAGGCTCCAATAAATTATCCAAGAAGAAGGAAAAGACCAACAAGAAAAAAATCCACCAACCAAGATTCCAAGGATAACTAAAAGTCCTCCAACCAAACCATCTATGTAAAATAGCCATAAGGTAACCACCAGAGAATAGCCCATCATAAGTAACCAACAAAGAAAGCATCCCCAGCAGCTAAGGAAAAGTAGAAAACCAACAAAGTACCACACAATAGAGGTCCAAAAGAAGCACAACCACCATAGAAAGGCAATAGTAGCAGTTGGCCAGATCCAGCCAAAAAAACAAACTTTCCTAGCAATAAAGACAAATCTGATAAGAAGCATAGTAACAACATAAATCCTACTATAAATAATGCACCCAGTAGAGGCTAATCCCAGGAGAATAACAAAAAAACCAAAGCAAAAGAAGGATCCAGAAATAAACAATAAAAAACTAAGAGGCAACCCCCAAAAAAGTAGCTAGGAAACTTTCCAAAAGAAGGACCATAAAGGCAATAACTAATAGTAGTTCCCACTAGGGAGGCCACCCATTCAACCATGAAAAAATAACAAAAAGTAATTTGAGTTCAAGAGGAGAGACAACAAACCAACCAGTGAAAAAATTAGAATAAATCCAGAGTAGAAACCATCTCATCCACCAGCAACTAGAATAATAAGGCAGAGAAGACAAGAGCTAGCCTGAAAACCAAAAAAAGTTGGAAAGACAGAAACCACCTAGTAGCAACCACTAGGCCAACCCAGAAGCAAGAGGTCAAAACATAACCCAACTTAGGCAAAAAAGGAAAATAAGTTTAATGTTTTTGGTTTAGGGTTTAGAGTTTAGGATTAGGGTTTAGCATTAGGGTTTAGGGTTTAAGGTTTAGGCTTTTATGTTTAGGCTTTAGGGTTTAGGGTTTAGGCTTTAGTGTTTAGGTTTTAGGGTTTAGGGTTTTGAGGCTTTAGGGTTTTGAGGGTTTAAGGTTTAGGGTTTAGGGTTTAGGGTTTAGGGTTTAGGGTTTAAGGTTTAATTGGGAGTTTAAGATTTGGGTTTAGGGTTTGGTTTTTTTGAGATTTAGGGTTTAGGGTTTAAGTTTTTTTGGGGTTAGAGTTTAGGATTTATGGCCTAGGGTTGAGGGTTTAGGTTGTAGGTTGTGGGTTTAGGGTTTAATGTTAGTTTTAGGGTTGGGTTTTTTTTTTAAAATTAAGTAAACTCATTTTAGTTCTATTTTTAATTTTAGTTTAATTTATTTTTTTATTTTTTATTTAATTAGATTATTTATTTTGGGTTTATTTTAGTTTAAGTTTTTCATTTTTATTTATTTTTAGGTTTATGTTTAGGTTTTTTAGTTAAGTTTTATTTTTATTTTATTTTTTTAAGTTTAGGCTTTATTTTTTATTTATAAGTCTAAGTTTAGGTTTTTTTTTTAGGTTTAAGTTTTAGGTATTTTAGGTTTATTTTTTAGTTTAATGTTTTATTTTAGGTTTAGGTTTATTTTTAGTTATTTTAATTTTATTTAGTTTAGGATTAGGTTTAGGTTTTATTTATTTTAGTTTTATTTATTTTAGTTTAGTTTATTTCAGTTTAGGCTCAGGTTTATTTCACTTTTATTTTAGGTTTAGATTTTTTTTTGTTTAGGGTTTAAGTTTTTTTTAGATTTTACTTTAAGGTTCATCTTTTATGTTTAGGTTTTTATTTAGTTTTTATTTTGTTTTAGGTTTATTTTATTTTTATTTTAGATTTAGTTTTTATATTTTTTTTGGTTTTTTAATTTTTAGTTTAGTTTAGGTTTTCATTTATTTTATTTTATTTTAGTTTTTATTTTTTATTTTATTTTTTTATTAAGTTTAGTTTTAGGTTTAAGTTTTAGTTTTAATTTAATTTATTTTTTTATTTTTTTTAGGTTTAAGTTTTTTTATTTATTTTAATTTTTTGTTTTATTTAGTTTAAGTTTAGGTTTTTAGCTTTTTAGGGTTTAGTGCTAGTTTAGGGTTTTTGGTTTTGGGTTTAGAGTTTAGGGTTTAGGGTTTAGGGTTTAGGGTTTAGGTTTTAGTGTTTAGGGTTTAGAGTTTATGGTTTTAAGGTTTAGATTTTAGGGTTTATGGTTTAGGATTTTTAGGGTTTAGGGTTCAGCTTTTAGTTTTGGGTTTTTGGTTTTTTTTAAATAGAGAACAAATTCAAATTCAACATTTCTTCTTTTCAATTTCATCAACCAAGTAACACACCAAGTTTTCTAAGACCCAAGCGATGACATAGATAAGAAATGAGCATGCATAAAGCAAATCAAAAACCTTAGATAACTAAAACTTTCTCTACTGTAAAGACATAGTTACATAGAGCAAATCAAAAACCATTCTTCAATTTCTCCAGTTCCCATTAGAACCAACTCGGCCTCTCGAGTAGCAGGATCCACCATCATATCCCCGATCTCTCCCTCGCCCCCACCACAATTATAACATCCTTCAGTCCTTCTACTTCCACAACCACCACTGCTCACCACCACCTCCATATCCATGAGCACCTCCGGATCCCCACCACCTTGTGTCATGCCTCTAGCTTTTCCTCCACCGCCATATCTAGACTGAGCCTAGTTAATGGTGAAGTTCCTTCTGTCAAGGTTCTACCCATTCTTAGGGTTTAGGTTTATTAGTTTTTAGGGCTTAAGTTTATATTTTAATTTATTTTGTTAGTTTAGGTTTTAGTTTAGGGTTTGGGGTTTAGGGTTTAGGATTAGGGTTTAGATTTTAGGGTTTAGGGTTTAATGTTTATTGTTTAGGGTTTTAGGGTTTATGCTTTTCGGGTTCAAGGTTTAGGGTAAGGGCTTAAGGTTTAGGGTTTAGGGTTTTTTAGGGTTTATGGTTTAGGGTTTATGGTTTAGGGTTGTAGGTTTAGGGTTTAGGATTTAGGGTTTATGGTTTTAAAAAAATAAATAAATAGGTAGGTTTAGGTTTATTTAATTTATTTAGTTTATTTTATATTTATTTGAGTTTATTTTATTATTTCTTATTTTTATTTAGGTGTATTTTTTATTTTTATTTAATTTACTTTATTTATTTTAGGTTTATTTATTTTAGATTAGGTTATTTATTTTAGTTTTTTTTAGGCTTAGGTTTATTTTTTAGTTGAGTATTATTTTTATTTTATTTTTTAGGTTTAGGTTTTGTTTTTTATTTTTTGGTGTAGGTTTAGGTTTTCATATTTTTTTAGGTTTAGATTTTAGGTTTATTTTTAGGTTTTATTTTTTAGTTTAGGTTTAGGTTTATTTTTAGTTTATTTTATTTTATTTAGTTTGGGTTTAGGTTTAGGTTTAGGTTTAGGTTTAGTTTATTTTAGCTTAGTTTATTTTAGTTTAGTCTTTGGTTGATTTTATTTTGTTTATTTTATCTTTATTTTAGGTTTAAGTCTTTTTTTTTTGTAGTTTAGGGTTTAGGTTTTATTTTTTATTTATTTTTAGGTTTATTTTTTAGGTTTAGGTTTTTATTAGTTTTTATTTTATTTCATTTTAAGTTTATTTTATTTTTATTTTATGATTAGGTTTTTTTTATTTAGGTTTATTTTATTTTATTTAGTTTAATTTAGGTTTTCATTTATTTTATTTTAGTTTAGTTTTTGTTGTTTATTTTATTTTATTTTTAGGTTTAGGTTTAGGATTTTAATTTATTTTATTTTTAAATGTTATTTATGTTTACTTTTTATTTAGTTTAGGTTTAGGTTTTCAAGATTTTAGGGTTTAGGGTTTGGGGTTTATGTTTTTTTTTTCAAAAATGGGAAAATTTTATTGCCACAAGAAAAGGATTATAAAGTCCTTAAAAGGGGATAAATCTCCAAAAATTAATGCTCAAAGAGCTACAATAAAGCCTAAAGAGATAAATCCCCTAATACAAGATAAAAAGAGAAGCAAAAAGAAAAGAAATAAAACTTAGCAACATCACTGAAACCCTCTGAACAGATCACAAACCACCTGTAAGACCCCAAGTTCTGAAAAAAAAACTTGCAAGAAACTTAAGCGGTGATAAGCTAAGAGAAAAGATGAAAAGAAAGGTAAGAATACAAAGAGAGAAAAGTAATAAAAATATAGATAAGGTTCAGCTCACTCAACTAAAGGAGCAACAAAATTTGTGAGTATCCAAACTCCAAAAGAAGGGTTACAGTCATAAATAATGCTACTAGCCAAAATAAAATGAAGAAAACATCCGAGCCATCACAACCAAACTTACCTCAACTATGGAGCAACCCATAACCAATAACTAGCAAAGTTCTAATACCTGCCATCAATCTGCCAAATTTTGTTGCTCCAACTAAACCCTAAAAACCTACAACTTACAACCCTAAACTTTAAACTCCAAACCAAAAAAAAAACAAAATAAAAAAACAAAAAGAACCAAAAAAATAAACCAAAAAATAAAAAAGATAAAAACCCCTCCCTGTCCCAAGCTCTAATGATTCTTGAATCCTTTTCATTCTCTTTCTCATCGTTTATGAGCTAGTTTTCCAAAAACTTCTTCTGGTTTGGCTTCGGATCTTTGACCTTTGGCTGATCAATGTTCGGTTCTTAAGTGGTACCATTTGCATTGGCATCAGTTTCTATGAATACTTGGGGAAAAAAATGCTACAGCTGCTCCGGCTTGGCCATCTAATTCTTTGCGAATAGCTAAAACTTTTGCTTCTAAATCCTTCAAAGTTGCTTTATCTGGTAAGGATTCTTCAACTTCTTCTAATATTTCATTAAACCTAGTTCATACAACCTTCAAAGGTGTTCTAGCTATTATGTGCTCTAATTTGGATATTGAATAACTAGCTGAGCTTTCTACAATCATTACAAAACTCATGGGCATGATGTCTCAGAATGTTTTGTTACTCATCCACATCTTCAGAAGAAAGTGGTTTAAGATCCTAAGGTTGCTAGAAAAATTGGAGATATAAAAAGTGATAAAAGAAAAACTACTTTAAATGAAAAGGATAATGGTGCTGTGAACGATATTGTTGATGTTTCTAATGTTGTTGCTAATAATTCTAATGTTGTTCCCAATGTAAGTGGTAGTGATAAGCTTGTTAAAAATGCTTATGAAACTATTTTGGAGAGTTATCAAGTTTTAGCAGCTATTATTTTTGTTATTCATGAAAATTTGTAAGTGGATGATTTCATGTTTTAGTTTCAGATTCTAAAGTGATTTATGTTACTAAAAATCTTATAGAAAATGGTTCTATTATTTCTCCTCAAAAATTATTAAAAGAAAATATTTTTTTATCTTCTTTGAATTTGGGCAAGAATTACCATATGGTGCTTGTTGATAAAGTGCAGCCAAGTGTTTGTTTGCTTAATAAATCTATCTTTGCCAATTCTTTAAGTGTTATTCAAGATGGTTACTTTGCTTAGTGATAATTCTCATTTAATGGATAAAGAGGATTTGTCTTCTTGTCAAATGGGATTTTCTCCTAAATCTATTGTTAATAATGATGATAAATATTTTTCTAATGATGAATCAATGGAGAATGAGATTGATTTTCAAACTATTTTTGTGAAAAGGAAAAAATAGTTTAAAAATTATCCTCCTAAAGTTTCTAGATCTACTCGATCTTCTTCATCTTCTTTGCCTAATAAAAAATAATGTTTAACTTTCTTATTTGGAATGTGAGGGGCATTGGTACTCTTGCTATTAGGAATAGAATTAGGAATCTTTGTAAAATTTATAATGTTGGGTTCTTGGTCATTCTTGAACCTCTTAGTTTTTTTTCTTTTAAAATAATGCATGCAATTAGGATGATTGGTTTTAGCAACTTTTATTTTAGTATCAATAATAAGATTTGGTTATTTTGGAATAATTCTCTTACTATTTATGTTTTTAATGATTTTCATCAAGTTATTGTGGATATTTCATTTGGTGATTATCATGCTTTTGGCTCTTTTATCTTTGCTTGTAACAAGTTAGAGAGGATAATTCTTTGGGATCAATTATCTAGTTTTTCTTCTGTTGTTAATGATTCTTGGATAGTTGGTGAGGATTTCAATATGGTCCTTTCTTTGAATGAAAGGAAAGGGGGTTCTTTGCTGAATTTACATTCAATGGAAGATTTTGCAAATATGATTTTGGATTGTAATCTTCATGATGTTGGTTTCATTGGTTCTCAATTTACTTGGAATAATCATAGATTGTGGCAACGGTTGGATCATTCCTTATTTAATAATTATTGGTTAAACTATTTGGCCATTAACTTTGGTGGAGCATCTTAGTAGAACTCTCTTGGATTATGCTCCTCCTTTGATTTCTATTAAGGATGTTGTTCATTACAATAATATCATTAGAAAATTTTATTTTCAAAATATGTGGCTACAAGATAAAAGTTTTCTTGATGTTATTGCTTATAATTAGTGTGATCCTCTTTCTCCTGATGATTCTGCATTTGGTATGATGAGGTTCTGGATTAAGCTTAAAAGGCTTAAGCATAATATCACTTGGTGGTGCAAAAACTATTTTAAAAATCTTTTTGATAATATCAAGAATTTGGAACAAAATGTGAAATATTTGGAAGAACTTGCTATTACTGATTCTCCTTTTAGTTCTAATCTTGCTAAAGCTAAAAATAATCTAATTAAGTTTCAGAATATGTAGGATACTTATTGGAGACAAAAAGCTACCTCTAAGCATCTTTATGAGGGGAAAGAAACACTAAATATTTTTATGCTATTATAATGAAAAGAAGAGTTCTTGGTCGCATTCATAAAATTAAGAACTTTGATGATGCTTGGCTTACCAAAAAAGAGGATTTATTTTCTTTTGCTCTTAATTATTTTAAAGATCTTTTAAATAAAAATTGTCAACTTGAGCATTAATCCAATCCCTCTATCATCCCTTATGTCTATGGAGGATAATGAGTGCTTGGTTTCTCCTCCTTCTGATGAAATTTTTTTTAATATTCATAATGGTATGAATGTTGATTCTGTTGTAGGGCTGGATGGTTACACTACTTTATTCTTTCAGAAAGCTTGGTTTATTATTAAAGCTAATCTTATTAATGCTATTAAGGATTTTTTTCAAGAATTCTATTTCTAAATATTTTATTAGCACTTGTATTGTTTGTATTTCTAAGAATTATAATTCTAACTTTTGGAATGGCATTATACCTATTAGTCTTTGTACTTTTTTTAGTAAATTGATTTCTAAAATTTTGACTAATAAACTTTGTAAGTTTTTTTCCTAAGAATATATCTCCTAATCAAACTAGCTTTATGAAACGAAGAACTATTTTTGGATAACATCTTGCTTGCTCAAGAATTGATTCATGATTTGAATGTTAAAACTAGAGGTGACAATTTACTTTTAAGCTTGACATCATAAAAGCTTTATGATAATATTTCTTGGGATTTTCTTAATAGCATTATATTTTTATTTAGTTTTTTAATCATTTTCTGTCTTTGGTTAACAATATAATTAGAAATGTTTGGTTTCCATTAGTTATCAATGGTGAAAACTTTAGTTTCTTTAATTCCTCTCGAGGTATAAGACAAGGTGACCCTCATTCTCCATCGCTTTTTATTATTGCGATTGATGTCTTGTTAGCTTAATCTTTTTTTTAGAAGAATTCTAGTATGTATTTTAGGAATCTTAGTGGTTTGACTATCTCTCATTTAAGCTTTGCTGATGATTTCATAATATTTTGTAATGGCTCATTACAATATGTTAAAATGCTTAAGGGTTTTTTAAATAAATTTGAAAAGGAAAGTGGCCTTTTGATTAGTACTCATAAAAGTTGTTTTATCACTTCTACTTCTACCTCTATTCATAGAATTAATAAAATATTGGATATCACTAATTTTTCTCATCAAAATCTTCCTATTAAATATTTAGGCTCCCCTTTAATGAGGTAATTCATAATATTCAAATAAAATTTCTACTCTTGAATTTCATTTTTTATCATTTGTGGTAGATTAATTATTATTAAAAGTACTCTTTATTCTCTTCCTTTTTATCTATTGCTTAATATTGTTCCTAATTCCCTTATTCTTATCCGGATTGAAAGACTTTTTAATAAGTTTTTTTGGGGTTCTAGGAATTCGTCCAAAAGGCTTCATTAGACTTCTTGGTCCAATATGTGTGGTACTATTTATGAAGGTGGCCTTGGGTGCAAATATTTGATGGACTCCACCAATGTTTTTTCTTATAAACTTTGGTGGAATTTTCAGAAAAATGGAAGTCTTTGTGCTAAATTCATGAAATTTAAATATTACAAAGGTAAGCATCATTTGATTTGCTATTATAAACATGGTGATTCTATTATTTGGAAATGGCTCTATGATATTAAATGGAAAGTGGAACCTCTCATCTTTTTTGGGGTATTTATAATGGGTCTTCCTTCTTTTGGCAAGATAACTAGATGGGGGACTTTTTCATTGATTATTTGCTTATACCTATTGTACTTCTTCTTTAAAAGTTAGTCATTTTATTCGTAATGGGGAATGTAATTTCTCTCTTTTAAATGAGTTGATTTTTAATTTCATTAGTAATAAAGTAATTAATATTTCTATTGATGGTAATTTTTTGGATCAAATTCTTTTTAAAATTTCTAGTAATAGAGAATTTTCTTTAAAAGATACTTGGCATAATGTTAAAGTTGAAAACTCCACTTCTCCTATTTTCCTTAAAATTTGGAAGAATATTATTCCTACTTCTTACTTTATTCTTATGTGGAGAATTTTAAGGGATTATATTATTGTTGACTTTTTACTATGGGACAAAGATTTTTATATACCTTCCAAATGCATGTGTTGTTTCCATATTAAGAATGCTAATCTATTTTTTATTAATGGTGCCATTCCCTCTAATGTTTGGGGTTGGTATAAGGATTTATTTAACTTAAGTTGTTTTAATGGCAATTTAATGTTAATGCAACTTCTGGATTCTTATTTTCTTAATACTTTTAAAGGGAATATCAGAATTGTGGTGGCTATTACTTTGATTTGGTATATTTGGATTAACAAAAATGATGCTAAACATCGTGATGTGCCTATGAACCATAAGAGGATTATTGCTAGGATTAAAGAAAAGATTTTTTCTTTACATAAGGTTGCTCTTCTCAATGGTACTAATTTTAGATGGTGTAAAGTTGTTGCTTCTAAATTGAGTATCAATTTTCCATATTGTGACTCATCTCCTAAATATAAAATTATTCATTTGATTAAGCCTCCTAATTATTGTATTAAAATTAATCGATGGCTATTGCACATAAGTCGAGTTGTGGAGGCATTTTAGAAACAATCATGGGAATATTATCTTGGTATTTTCCACTCCTCTTTCTATTAAATCAATTATTTTTGTTGAATTGATGGCTATTTTTTTTATGCTCTTAAGCTTTATTTAGAGAAAAATTTTAGACTATTTGGTTGGAATCTTATGCTAAGATGGTTGTTGCGTTGTGATCAATTCTAGCCATAAGGGTAATGCTGGGCTTTTCTATTTAATTAAAAATATTAAAGCTATTATCTCTAAGCTTTCTTTTAAAATTACACATATTTTAAGAGAAGGTAACTCTTGTACTGATTTTTTAGCTAGTTTGGTGTGCGATCTCTCAGACTTTACTTTGTTTACCAATGATAATATTCCTAAGCATTTAAGAGGTTTGTCTAATTTAGATAAATCTGGTCTACCATATATTAGTTTCTTTTATATTTTTGTTATTTTATTTTAGCTATTTGACTTTCCTTTGGCTAGTTTGGCCTAGTTCTTTTGTTGGTCTTTGTCTGGGCACTTGGGTGACTAGTGCCTTGTCTCATACTTTTGTGTATTGCTTTGGCCTATTTGGATTTTCATTCAGGTGGTTGGCTTCCTTTGGCTTTGTTGGGTTTTGGTGCTTATGGCTTTTGCCATTTATTTTTCTACTGTGTTGCTTCCCTTTAGTTTCTTTGAGCTAGTTGGACTATTTAGGTTTTGGCTATGACTTTTTCTTCCCATTATGGTCATGGTGGCTCTGCTGCAGTTTGGTTTGGTTTATCCTTTGTGGCTTTTCTTTCTCTTTTGGTTTTGATGGCTCTTCTACTGCTTGGTTTGGATGGTGGTTGCTATGGTCCTTTTGGCTAGTGGCTGTATTAGTGGGCTATTTATTGTGGTTTGTTTTACCCTTGGTCTGGCGGGTTGTTTGTGGGTATTTTTTCTTTTAGGGTTTAGGGTTTAGGCTTAGTTTTAGGGTTTAGGGTTAGGGTTTTTTTATTTTTTATTTTTTAAAATTAAGTAAATTGGTAGGTTTAAATTTATTTAGTATGTTTTTTATTAATTTAAGTTTATTTTATTTTTTATTTTTATTTAGGTTTACTTTTATTTTTATTTAGCTTAGTTTATTTATTTTAGTTTAGGTTTTTTTATTTTATTTTATTTTTTAGGTTTAGGTTTTGGTTTAGGTTTATTTTTTAGTTTAGTTTTGTTTTTATTTTATTTTAGGTTTAGGTTTTATTCCTTATTTTTAGGTTTAGGTTTAGGTTTTTATTATATTTTTAGGCTTATGTTTTAGGTTTTTATTTCAGGTTTATCTTTAGATTTTATTTTTTAGTTTTGGTTTAGGTTTATTTTTAGCTTATTTTATTTTATTTAGTTTTGGTTCAGGTTTAGGTTTAGTTTATTTTAGGTTTAGGATTAGTTTTACTTTTTATTTTCAAGTTCAGGTTTAGGCTTTTATTTTACTTTTGATTTATTTTTAAATTTTATTTTTTAGTTTAGGGTTAGGTTTATTTTTAGTTTATTTTATTTTATTTAGTTTGGGTTTAGGTTTAGGTTTAGTTTATTTTAGGTTTATGTTTAGGTTTTATTTATTTTAGTTTAGGTTTGGATTTTTTATTTTTTATTTTAGGTTTAGGTTTTTTTAGTTTATGGTGTAGGTTTTATTTTATATTTATTTTATGTTTTTTTTAGGTTTATTATTTAGGTTTAGATTTTTATTTAGTTTTTATTTTATTTTACTTTTGGTTTATTTTAATTTTATTTTAGGTTTAGTTTTTATTTTATTTAGTTTTTTTATTTTATATTTTTATTTTAGATTATTATTTTGGTTTTTTATTTTATTTATGTTTAGGTTTTTTTATTTTAGATTTATTTTATTTTTATTTTAGGTTTAATTTTTATTTTATTTAGGTTATTTTATTTTATTTTTTATTTTAGGTTCAATTTTTAATTTTTTTATTTTATTTTATTTTATTTTATTTCATTTTTATTTTAGATTATTTTAGGTTTAGGTTATGGTTTATGTTTATATTTTATTTTATTTTTTATTTTAGTTTGGTTTCACTTTTTTATTTATTTTATTTTTAGGTTTTATTTAGTTTAGGTTTAGGTTTTTAGGATTTTAGGGTTTAGGGTGTAGGGATTAGGGTTTGGGATTTAGGGTTTAGGGTTTGGGGTTTAGAGTTTTACGGTTTAGGGTTTAGGGTCTAGGGTTTAGTATTTAGGCTTTAGTGTTTAGGGTTTTTAGGGTTTAGGGTTTGGGGTTTAGGGTTTTTTTTAACAGAGAACAAATTCAGATTCAACATTTTTTCTTTTTGTTTTACTCAACCAAGTAACACATCAAGCTTTCTAAGACACAAGCGATTACATAGATAAAAAATGACCATGCATAGAGCAAATCAAAAATGTGCCTAACTAGAACTGTCTCTATTGTAAAGACATAGTTCCATAAGTTGTAGATTGAATCGGTCATTCTTTAGTTTCTCCAATTCCCATCAGAACCACCCTACCTCTCCAGTAGCGGTATCCACCATCATATCCCTGATCTCTCCCTCCACCACCACCACGGCTGTGACCTCTGTCGCTCCTCCCGCTTCAATAACCACCACTATTCCGACCACCACCTCCATATCCATCGACACCTCCATCCCCACCCCACCCGCCCACCTTACCTCCACTATTAGATCTAGATTGAACCTGGTTGACGGTGATGTTAGTGTAATCAAGGTTCTGCCCATTATTAGATTTAGGTTTAAGTTTAGGTTTAAAAGGACTAAGGGTTTAGATTTATTTTTTAATTTAGTTAGTTACTTTACATTTATGTTTAGGGTTTAGGCTTTAGGGTTTAGGGTTTAGAATTTAGGGTTAGGGTTTAGGGTTTAGGGTTTATGGTTTAGGGCTTAGGGTTTAAGGTTTAGGGTTTTAGGTTTAATGTTTTAGGGTTTAGGGTTTAGGGTTTATGATTTAGCCATCAATATGATCCAGCAAATTGTCCAAGAAGAAGGAAAAGACCAACAAAGAAAAAAATCAACCAACCAAGATTCCAAGGACTACTAAAAGTCCTCCAACCAAATAAGCTAAGTAAAATAGTCATAAGGAAACCACCAGAGAATACCCCATCATAAGTAACCAGCAAATGAAGCATCCCTAGTAGCTACGGAAAAGTAGAAAACCAATAAAGCGGTCCAAAAGATGCACCTAGTAGAGGCTAATCCTAGAAGAATAAGCAAACACCAAAGCAAGGCAAAAAAGGATCCATCAACAAACAACAAGGAATTGGGAGGCAACCCCCAAAAAATTAGCCAAAAAATTCTCGAAATGAAGGCCCATAAGAACAACAACCAATAGCAGTTCCCACTAAGCCGCCCATCCAACCATAAAAAACTAGAAAAAAGTAATCCGAGTTCAAGAGGAGAGCCAATAATCCAAGTAGTGAAAAAAACTTAATAAAGCTGGGGAAGAAACCTCTCATCCACCAGCAACTAGAGTAACAAGGCGGAGAAGATAGCAGCCACCAAGATAAAAAAAACCAAGCCAACCAAGGCTGAAAACATAGCAACCACTAGGTAGTAACCACCAGGCCAACCTAAAAGAAAGAGATCAAAAACATTACCCAGCTCCAGTCAAAAAGTGAAAATAAGTTTAAGGATTGGGGTTTAGGGTTTAGAGTTTATGGTTAGGGTATAGGGTTTAGGGTTTAGGGTTTAGTGTTTAGGCCTTAGAGTTTAGGTTTTTGAGGTTTAGGGTTTAGGGTTATGGGGTTTAGGATTTAAGGTTAAGGGTTTAAGGTTTAGGGTTGTAGAGGGGTTTAGGGTTTAGTTTTAGTTTAGGGTTTATGTTAGTATAGGATTTAGGGTTTAAGATTTATGGCTTATGGTTTATGGTTTAGGGTTTCTTTTTAAATTAAGTAAACTTGTCAATTCAGGTTTATTTAATTTATTTTTTATTTCTATTAGTTTATTTTATTTTTTATTATATTTAGGTTTATTTTTATTTTTATTTAGTTTAGTATTTTTTTAGTTTTTTTTAGTTTTAGCTTTAGGTTTATGTTTATTTTTTAGTTTAGTTTTATTTTTTTAATTTTTTATGTTTATGGTTTATTTTTTTATTTTAGGTTTATGCTTGATTTTATATTTAAATTTTTTAGGTTTAAGTTTTAGGTTTTTATTTTAGGTTTATTTTTTGGTTTAATTTTAAAGTTTAGGTTTATTTTAATTTATGTTATTTTATTTAGTTTAGGATTTAGGTTTAGCTTATTTTAGGTTTAGGTTAAGATTTTATTTATTTTAGTTTAGTTTATTTTAGTTTAGGTTTAGTTTTATTTTATTTTTTGTTTGTTTAGGTTTAGGTTTTTTTTAGTTTAGGGTTTAGGTTTTATTTATTTATTTTTATGTTTATTTTTTAGGTTGAGGTTTTTATTTAGTTTTTATTTTATTTTATTGTAGGTTAATTTTATTTTTATTTTACGTTTAGTTTTTATTTTATTTAGGTTTTTTAGTTTTAGGTTTATTTTACTTTTTAATTTAGTTGAAGTTTTTATACGTAAAATTTTATTTTAGTTTTTATTTTTTATTTTATTTTATTTTTAGGTTTAGGTTTAGCTTTAGCTTTAGGTTTAGGTTTAGATTTTAGTTTAGGTTTTTATTTTATTTTATTTTATTTAGATTTAATTTTATTTATTTATTTTATTTTTAAGTTTTATTTAGTATAGGTTTAGGTTTTAAGTTTAGGGTTTAGGGTTTAGAGTTTAAGGTTGTAGGTTAGAGGATTTAGGGTTTAGGATGTAGGGTTTAAGGTTTAGTTTTTAGGGTTTTAGGGTTTAGGGTTTAGGGTTAGTTTTAAGGTTTATGGTTTTGGGTTAGGGTTATTTTTTATTTTATTTTTATTTTTTATTATTTTTTATTTTTTTAATATTATGTAAATTTGTAGGTTTAGATTTATTTAGTTTATTATTATGTTTATTTTAGTTTTTTATTTTTTTATTTTATTTAGGTTTATTTTATTTTATTTAGTTTATTATATTTATTTTAGGTTTATTTATTTTAGTTTAGGTTTTATATTTTAGTTATTTTTTAAGTTTAGGTTTATGTTGAGGTTTCCTTTGTTGGTTTAGTTTTTAATTTTTATTTAGTTTTCTTTTTATGTTAAGGTTTAGGTTTAGGTTTTAGTTTATGATTTTATTTTATTTTATTTTATTTTATTTAGTTTCATTTAATTTAGGTTTAGGTTTGTAGCTTTTTAGGGTTTAGGATTAGTTAAGGATTTCAGGTTTAGGGTTTAGGGTTTGTAATTTAAGGTTTGGGATTTAGGGTTTATGGTTTACAGTTTAAGGTTTAGGTTTTAGGGTTTATGGTTTTAGGGATTAGGGTTTAGATTTTAGGTTTAGGGTTCAGGTTTTAGTTTAGGGTTTAGGATTTTTGGTTTATTTTAATAGAGAATTAAATAATTCTTCTTTTCAATTTCATGAACCAAGTAACCCACCAAGTTTTCTAAGCCCCAAGCGATAATATAGATAGAAAATGAGCATGCATAGAGCAAATCAAAAACCCTAGATAACTAGAATCATGTTTAATATAAAGACACAATTCCATAAACAGTAGATCGGATTGGTCGTTCTTCAGTTTCTCCAATTCCCATGACAACCACCCCAGGCACTCTAGTAGCGGGATCCACTATCATATCCCTGATCTCTCCCTCTGCCACCATAGTGACTATATCCTCTATCACTCTTCCTTCCATAACCACCACTGCTCCGACCAGCACCTCCATATCCACCAGCACCTCTAGATCCCCCACCACCACTGTGATAATCATTGCCTCGACCTTCACCTCCACAGCCATATCTAGACTGACCCAAGTTGACGGTGATGTTCCTGCCATTAAGGTTCTGCCCATTCTTAGGTTATAGGTATAACTTTAGGGTTATTAAGTTATAGTGTTTAGGTTTATTTTTAAATTTATTTAGTTACTTTAGGTTTATGTTTAGGGTTTGGGGTTTAGGGTTTAGGTTTAGGTATAGGTTTATTAGGTTTTAGGGATTAGGTTTATTTTTTAAGTTATTTAGTTACTTTATGTTAGGTTTAGGGTTTGGGGTTTAGTGTTTAGGGTTTAGGGTTAGGGTTTAGGGATTAGGGTTTAAGGTTTAGGGTTTTAGGATTTATGCTTTTAGGGTTTAGGGTTTAGGGTTTAGGGTTTAAGGTTAAGGATTTATGGTTGATGGTTTAGTGTTTAGTCTTTAAGGTTTAGAGTTTTTAGGATTTAGGGTTTAGGGTTTAAGGTTTAGGGTTTCAGGGTTTAGATTTTAGGGTTTAAACTTTAGGTTTAGGGTTTGGGTTTAATTTGTTTAGGTTTAGTTTTAGTTTAATTAGGATTTAGGGTTTAGGGTTTAGGGTTTACAGTTTAGGGTTTAGGGTTTAGGGTTTAAAGTTGTAGGAGGGTTTAGGGTTTAGGGCTTAAGGGTTTCTTTTATTTTCTTAGCTTAGTTTAGGTTTTTATTTATTTTATTTTATTTTAGTTTTTATTTTTTATTTTATTTTATTTTTAGGTTTAGGTTTAGGTATTAGTTTAGGCTTTTATTTTATTTTATTTTCTATTTAGGTTTATGTTTTAGGGTTTATGGTTTAAGGTTTTAGGGTTTAGGGTTTAGGGTTTAGGGTTTAGTGTTTGGGTTTTTTGTTGGGGTTTAAGGTTTAGGTTTTAGGTTTATGGTTTAGGTTTTAGTTTAAGGTTTAGGGCTTAGGGTTTAAAGTTTTGAGTTTAAGGTTTTTTTTTAACAGAGTTTAGGGTTTACGGTTTAGGGTTTAGCATTTACTGTTAAGGGTTTATGGTTTAAGGTTTAAGGTTTTAGGGTTTAGGGTTTAGGGTTTAGGGTTGTAGGTTTAAGGTTTAGGGTTATGGTTTTTTTTAGGGTTTATGGTTTAGATTTAGGTTTGTATTTTTAGGTTTTGGGTTTATTTTTTAGGTTCAATTTTTATTTAGTTTTTATTTTATTTTATTTTATTTTTATTTTAGGTTTAGTTTTTATTTTATTTATGTTTTTCATTTTTAAGTTTAGTTTTGGTTCTTATTTATTTTATTTTAATTTATTTCTTTTTATTTTTTTAGGTTTAAGTTTAGGTTTAGGTTTTAGTTTTATTTTATTTTAGTTTAGGTTTTTTTATTTGTTTTATTTTTAGGTTTTATTTACTTTAGGTTTAGGCTTTAGCTTTTTAGGGTTTAGGGTTTAGGGTTTTGGGTTTAGGGTTAGTTTCGGGTTTTGGGTTTGGGGTTTAGGGTTTAGGGTTTAGGGTTTTGGGTTTAGGATTTAGTGTTTATTTTAGGGCTTAAGGTTGTTTATGGTTTAGGATTTGTTTTGGGGAAAGTTAAATTTTATTATCATAAATGGAAAAGATATAATGTCCTTAAAGGTTGAAGCTCTAAAATTCTCTTGCTCTGAAACAAGAAACTTAAAGAGCTAAACCCTATCTAAGTACATTATAAAAAGTAAAGAAAACAAAACAAATCTGACAAATAAATAAGAAATAAATGACTAAATAACTTTTAGGTGTAGGATTTTTTTTAATTATTAGGTTTAGGTTTAGGTTTTTACTTTATTTTTTTTAGGTTCAGGTTTTAGGTTGTTATTTTAGGTTTTTTTACATTTTTTTTAGTTTAGGCTTAGGTTTATTTTTTATTATTTTATTTTATTTAACATAGGTTTAGGTTTAGGTTTAGTTTATTTTAGGTTTAGGTTTTGGTTTTATTTATTTTAGTTTAGCTTCTTTTAGTTTAGGTTTAGGTTTATTTTTTTTTTAGGTTTTAGGTTTTTTTTAGTTTAGGGTTTAGGTATTATTTTTTATTTATTTTGAGGTTTATTTTTTAGGTTTAAGTTTTTATTTAGTTTATATTTTATTTTATCTTATGTTTATTTTATTTTTATTTTAGGTTTAGTTTTTATTTTATTTAGGTTTTTTATTTTTAGGTTTATTTAATTTTTTAGTTTAGTTTTGGTTTTTATTTATTTTATTTTGTTTAGTTTTCATATTCTATTTTATTTTATTTTTAAGTTTAGGTTTAGGTTAAGGTTTAGGTTTAGGTTTAGGTTTTAGTTTAGGTATTTATTTTATTTTATTTTTTAATTTAGGTTTAGGTTTTAGGGTTTAGGGTTTTAGGGTTTAGGGTTTAGGGTTTAAGGTTTACTGTTTAGGGTTTAGGGTTTTTAGGGTTTAGGGTTTTTTTGATTTAGGGTTTAGGTTTTAGTTTAGGGCTTAGGGTTAAATGTTTAGGGTTTAAGGTTTTTTTAAGAGAGTTTAGGGTTTAGTGTTTAATGTTTAGGTTTTAGAGTTTTAGGTTTGAGGGTTTAAGGTTTATGGTTTATGGTTTAGGGTTTAGGGTTGTTTAGGGTTTTTTTTAGGAAAGTTGGAATTTTATTACCATAAAAGGAAAAAATACAATGTCCTTAAAAGGGTAAAGCTTTAAAATTCTACTGCTCTCAGAGCTAAAATCTAAGCTATTAAAAAAAAAAAGAAAAGAAATTCAACAACTAAAATCATAAGAGAAAAGACACAAAGTAAGACTAAGATATATAAAATCACAAAAGGGCCTCAGTGGTTCATGATTCCTTTGAGAAAGCAAGATAAGTAAGATCCACAACAACAACAGTTGATTGAGTAACAACCATTCCCTCTAAGTTCCAACCTATAAAAGAAATCGCAAAAAACACTTCAAAGGCAAAAGTCATAGCTAAAAAGAATAAGCATAAAGAGAGGGAAAAGAGAGAACTGAGAACGAGAAGGCTCAGGCTCAGTTAGGGTCATCTTAAGGGGAAACAATACATATGTTCATAAAAACTTCATGAAGAAGGGTTACAATCATATGTAATGCTACCATCCAGAGAGAAGAGGTTTGTAACATCAAAGGCATCATAGCCAGCATACCTGGTACAAGCAAACATACAAGGCCAACAGTCCGCAAAGTTCCAAATCTTACACCATTAAATAAAGAGCAACCAGCCAGCAAAGAACTAATAGCCAAACCACTAGGGAAAACCAAAACCAGCCATCAGCAAACACCAGACCAATGCCAATTAATAGAGAAACAACCAACAAAACCAAGATAGGAGCCTTCAAGCCAATGTCCCAACAAGTAGCAGTCATCAAGCAAAACTAGTGTGAGCAACAACAAATGACTAAATAGCTCAGAAATGAAACCATCAACTGAAGGAAACATATGATGTAGCCAGTACAAATCACTAAAGACAAAACTTTCACTCAAAAGGAGGCCAAAGACAACCATCAACCACTAGAAACTAAAAAGTTCAATCCAAAAGGATCAACAAAGGTTCGACAAGCACATCAAAAGGCTTCAACAAATTGTCCAAGAAGAAGGAAAAGACCAACAAGGAAAACAAATCAACCAACCAAGATTGTAAGGACAAGAAAAACTCCTACAACCAAAATGTAAAACATAAAGGTAACCACCATAGAATAAGCGAACATAAGTAACCAAAAAAGGAAGCATTCCCATCAGCCAAGGAAATGCAAAAACCAACAAAGCACCACACAACGGTCCAAAAGCATACCGGAGAAAGGCAACAATAACAGCGAGCGGCCAAAAATAAAACTTCCCAGAACAAAGACTAATCAGGAGAAGCATAATAACAACACAAAATGTCTTTAAAACAACGCATCCAAGGAGGCTAATCCAGAGAATAACCAAAACACAAAGGCAAAAGAATAACCAATAACGTTTAGGGTTAGAGTTTTTAATTTTTATTTTTTTAAATTAAGTAAAAAAGTAGGTTTAGGTTTATTTAGTTTATTTTTTATTTTATTTTTATTTATTTTATTTATTTATTTTAGTTTAGGCTTTTTTATTTTAGTTTATTTTTTTTAAGTTTATGTTTATTTTTTGTTTAGTTTTATTTTTATTTTATTTTTTAGGTTATGGTTTTATTTTTAATTTTTAGGTTTATGTTTAGGTTTTAATTATATTTTTTAGGTTTAGGTTTAGGTTTTTATTTTGAATTTTGAATTTTTATTTTTAGTTTATGTTTTTATTTTTTTTAGCTTTAGGGTTTTTTATTTATTTTATTTTTAGGTTTTATTTAGTTTAGGTTTAGATTTTTAGGTTTTTAGGGTTTAGGGTTTTAGGGTTTGGTTTAGGTTTAGGTTTTACTGTCTAGGGTTTAGGGTTTTAAGGTTTACGGTTTAGGGTTTAGGGTTAGTTTTAGCATTTAGGGTTTAGGGTTAGGTTTTTTTATTTTATTTTTTTTCTATTTTTATATTATTTTAAATTGATTAAACTCATATAATTAGGTTTATTTAGTTTGTTTTTTTATTTTAATTTATTTTTTTTTTATTTAGGTTTATTTTTATTTTTATTTAGTTTAGTTTATTTCTTTTAGGTTTATTTATTTTAGTTTAGTTTTTTATTTTAGTATATTTTTTAGGTTTAAGTTCATTTTTTAGGTTAGTTTTATTTTTATTTTATTTTTTTAGGTTAAGGCCTTATTTTTTTACTATTAGGTTTAAGTTAATGTTTTCTATTTTATTTTTTTAGGTTTAGGTTTTAGGTTTTTAACTTAGGTTTATTTTAAAGTTTTATTTTTTTAGTTTAGGTTTACATTTATTTTTAGTTTATTTTATTTTATTTAGTTTAGGTTTAGGTTTAGGTTTAGTTTATTTTAGGTTTGGGCTTAGGTTTTATTTATTTTAGTTTAATTTATTTTAGTTTATGTTTATGTTTTTTTTTGTATTTTAGGATTAGGTTTTATTTATTATTATTTTTAGGTTTTGTTTTTAGATTTATTTTTTAAGTTTATGTTTTTATTTAATTTTTATTTTATTTTATTTTAGGTTTAGTTTTTATTTTATTTAGGTTTTTTATTTTTTTAGTTTAGTTTAAGTATTTATTTATTTTATTTTAGTTTAGTTTTTATTTTTTATTTTCAACTTTTTTTGGGTTTAAAATTAAGTTTAGGTATTTATTTTATTTTATTTTGGTTTAGGTTTTCTTATTTATTTTATTTTTTATGATTTGTTTAGATTTAGGTTTTAGCTTTTTTAGGGTTTATGATTTGGGTTTTATGGTTTGTTTAGGGTTTCTGACTTATGGTTTTAGGGTTTTTTTAGGGTTTTAGGTTTTAGGGTTTAGGGTTTAGGGTTTTGGGTTTAAGTTTTGGGTTTAGGACTTAGGGTTTAGGATTTTAGGGTTTAGGGTTTAGGGTTTAAGGTTAGCTTAGGGTTTACGGTTTACTTTTTGCTCTTTATTCATGATTCCTTTGAGAAAGCAAGATAAGCAAGATGCACAACAACAATGCTTGGCTTGATTGAATAAGGCCATTCCCTCTATAATGTTCCAACCTGTAAAAGAAATCTGTGAAACACTACAAAGGCAAAAGTCATAGCTAAAAAGGATAAGAATAAAGAGAGGAAAAAGGAGAGAACTGAGAAAGAGTAGGCTCAGGCTCAGTTAGGATCATCTCAAGGGACAATAATATATATGAGCATCCAAACTTCATAAAGTAGGGTTACAATCATATGTAATTATACCAACCAGAGAGAAGAGGTGAGTGGCATCAAAGCCATCATAGCCAGCATACCAGATATAAGCAAACATCTAATGCTAGCAGTCTATAGAGTTCCAGATCCTACACCATTAAACAAAGAGCAATCGGCAAGTAACCAACTAGTAGCCAAACCACCAAACAAAAACAACAACAGGCAATTCATAATAAGCCACAGAGAGTCTAGAACAAAGTTAGAACACAAACAACAACCGTTATCCAAATACCCATCCAAGCTCCAAACCAAGTAAAACTAGAACCGACCGTCAAACACCAATGGCAATCGATTAAAGAGAAATAATACCAAACTAAGATAAGAGCCCCAAGCCAAAGTCTTAACATGTAGCAGTCACCATGCTAAACCAGGGCAAACAACCACAAATGACTAATCAACTCAGTAATGAAACCATCAACTAGCAAAAAGAAATTCTAGTTCAAGAGGAGAGCCAACAAACCAACAAATGCAGAAAACAAAATAAAGGCATAGTAGAAACATTTCATCCACCAGCAACCATAGTAACAAGGAAGGGAAGACAGTAGCCATAAGGCTGAAAAAACCAAGCCAACCTAGACTGGAAAGACACGAACCACCTGGTAGCAACCACTAGGCCAACCCAAAAGCTAGAAGTCAAAAATATAACACAACTCAAGCCCAAAAGTAAAAATAAGATTAGGGTTTAGGGTTTAAGGTTTAGGGTTTAGGGTTAGGGTTTATAGTTTAGGGTTTAGTGTTTAAGCTTTAGGGTTTAGGGTTTTGAGGGTTTAGGGTTTAGGGTTTAGTGTTTATGGTTTAATGTTTAGGGTTGTAAAGTTTTGGATTTTAGGTTTAAGGTTAGTTTAGAGTTTTGGGTTTAGGATTTAGGTTAGTTTAGGGTTTAGGGTTTTTTAGGGTTTGGAGGTTAGGTTTTAGGGTTTAGGGTTTAGGGTTTAGGGTTTAATTTAAGTTAAGGGTTTTTTTTTAAATTAAGTAAATTGGAAGGTTTAGATTTACTTAGTTTTTTTAGTTATTTATTTATTTATTTCAATTTATTTTATTTTTAATTTTTATTTAGGATTTTTTATTTAGTTTAGTTTATTTATTTTAGTTTAGGTTTTTTATTTCAGTTTCTTTTTTGAGTTTAGGTTTAGGTCTATGTTTACTTTTAGTTTAGTTTTAGTTTTAGTTTTATTTTTTTAGGTTTAGGTTTTATTTTTATTAGGTTTAGGTTTAGGTTTTATTTTTTATTATTAGGTTTAAGTTTTAGGTTTTATTTTAGGTTTTATTTTTCTAGTTTTGTTTAGGTTTATTTTTAGTTTATTTAATTTTATTTATTTCAGGGTTTATGTTTAGTTTATTTTATGTTGAGGTTTAGGTTTTATTTAGTTTAGTTTAGGTTTAGGCTTATTATTATATTTATTTTAAGTTTATGTTTCTTTTTAATTTAGGGTTTAGGTGTAATTTCTATTTATTTTTAGGTTTATTTTTTGGTTTAGGTTTTTATTTAGTTTTATTTTATTTTATTTTAGGTTTATTTTATTTTTATTTGTTTAATTTTTTATTTTATTATATGTTTTTTATTTTTAGGTTTATTTCATTTTTAGTTTACTTTAGGTTTTAATTTATTTATTTTAGTTTAGTTTTTTTTATTTTATTTGATTTTTATGTTTATGTTTAGGTTTAAGTTTTAGTTTAGGTTTTTACTTTATTTTATTTTTTATTTTATTTAGGTTTAAGTTTTTTTATTTATTTTATTTTTTGGTTTAATTTAGTTTAGGTTTAGATTTTTAGGTTTTTAGTATTTAGGGTTTAGGGTTTAGGGTTTTGATTTTAGGGTTTAGGGTTGTAGGTTTTACAGTTTAGGGTTTAGGGTTTATGGTTTAGAGTTTAGGGTTTTATAGTTTAGGGTTTAGGGTTTAGGGTTAATTTTAGGGTTTAGGGTTTTTTTCATTTATTTTTATTTTTTAAAAATTAAACTTAGGTTTAGGCTTATTTAGTGTATTTAGTTTATTTATTTGTTTTAGTTTATTTAATTTTTTATTTTTATTTAAGTTTATTTTTATTTTTTACCTAGTTTAGTTTATTTATTTTAAGTTTATTTATTTTAGTTTAAGTTTTTTCTTTTAGTTTTTTTTAGGTTTAGGTTTAGGTTTTAGTTTAGTTTTATTTTCATTTTATTTTTTAGGTTTAGGTTTTATTTTTTCTTTCTAGGTTTAGATTTAGGTTTTTATTTTACTTTTCTAGGTTTAGGTTTTAGGTATTTATTTTAGGTTTATTTTAAGGTTTTATTTTGTTGTTTAGGTTTAGGTTTATTTTTAGCTTATTTTATTTTATTTTGTTTAGGTTTTGGTTTAGGGTTAGTTTATTTTAAGTTTTGGTTTAGTTTTATTTTATTTTATCTTATTTTATTTTAGTTTAGGTTTAAATTTATTTTATTTTTATTTTAAGTTTAAGTTTTTTTTAGTTTAGGGTTTAAGTTTTATTTATTATTTTTTTTGGTTTATTTTTAGGTTTAGGTTTTATTTAGCTTTTATTTTATTTTCTTTTATTTTAGGTTTAGTTTTATTTTAATTTGGATCTTTTATTTTATAGTTTAGTTTAAATTTTATTTATTTTATTTTAGTTTAGTTTTATTTTATTTATTTTATTTTCTTTTAAGGTTTACGTTTAGGTTTTAGTTTTGGTTTAGGTTTTAGTTTAGGTTTTATTATTTTTATTTTTTATTTTATTTTGGTTTAGCTTTGTTTTTTTATTTTATTTTAACATTTTATTTAGTTTAGGTTTAGGTTTTTAGCTTTTTAGGGTTTAGGGTTTAGGGATAATTTAGGGTTTAGGGTTTAGGGTTTAGGGTTAGGGGTTTAGGGTTTATCATTTAGAGTTTAGGTTTAAGGGTTTAGGGTTTAGGTTTTACGGTTTATGGTTTAGAGTTTATGGTTTTTATGTTTAGGGTTTAGGGTTTAGGTTTTAGGCTTAAGGTTCAGGTTTTAATTTAGGGTTTACATTTTTTGGTTTGTTTTAACAGAGAACAAATTCAGATTCTACATTTCTTCTTTTCGATTACATCCACCAAGTAACACATCAAGGTTTTTAAGACACAAGAGACAACATAGATCAAAATTTAGCACATAAAGCAAATTAGAAACCATAGAGTACGATAACAGTCTCTACTGTAAAGACAGTTCCATACATAGCTTCAATTTCTCCAATTCCCATCAGAACCACCCTAGCCTCTCGAGTACTGGGATCCACCATCATATCCTTGATCTCTCCATCCACCACCATGATGGTAACCTCGTCCTCTCCTCCATAAGCACCACTGTTCCAACCACCACCTCCATATCCACCAGCACCTCGAGATCCCCCACCACCACTGTGATAATAGCCACCTCATCCTTTGCCTCCATCACCAGATCTAGACTTAGCCTGGTTGATGGTGATGTTCTTATCATCAAGGTTCTACCTATTCTTAGGGTTTAGGTTTATGTTTAGGTTTATTAGGTTTTAGGGTTTAGGTTTATTTTTAATTTATCTAATTACTTTAAGTTTAGGTTTATGGTTTGGGGTTTAGGGTTTAGGATTTACGGTTAGGGTTTAGGGTTTCAAATTTTATGCTTTTACACTTTAGGGTTTAGGGTTAGGGTTTAGGGTTTAGGATTTAGTGTTTATGCTTTAGGGTTTAGGGTTTAAGGTCTAGAGTTTAGAGTTTTAGGGTTTGGTGTTTAGGGTTTTAGGGTTTAGGGTTGTTTAGGGTTTATGGTTTAGGATTTAGAGTTTATGGTTTTGTATGTGTGTGTTTGTGTGTGTGTGTGTGTGGGTGGCAAAGTTAGTTAGATTTCTTTACCATAGGAAAAAAATACAATGTCTTGCAATAAAGCTCTAAAATTATACTCCTCAGAGTTACAAGAAACCTAAAGAGCTAAACTCCCATCAGTACATTAGAAAAGAAAACAAAACAAAAGAGGAAAAACTATAGCTAAAAAGCATAAGAGAAAAAGACAGATTAAAACTAAAACAAATCAAAAATAGTAAAAAAGAATGAGTTACAATAGTTCATGATTTCTTTGAGAAAGCAAGATAAGCAAGATCCATAATAATAACACTTGGGTTGACTGAGTAACGACCATTCCCTCTATAAAGTTCCAACCTGTAAAAGTAATCTGCTACACACTACAACGGCAAAAGTCATAGCTAAAAAGGATAAGGATAAAGAGAGGAAAAGGAGAGAGCTGAGAAAGAGAATGCTCTAGCTCAGTTAGTATCATCTCAAAGGGCAATAATACATATGATCATCCAAGCTTCATAAAGAAGGGTTACAATCACAGGTAATGCTACTTACCACAGAGAAGATGTGAGTAACATCAAAGCCATTATAGCCAACATACTTGATACAAGTTAACATCTAAGGCCAATAGTTCATAGTGTTCCAGATCCTGCACCATTTAATAAAGATCAACTGACTAGCAACCAACTAGCAGCCAAACCACCAAACAAAAACCATAATAGACTAATCATAATAACCTAGAGAGAGGATAGAATGAAGTCAAACACCAACAATCATTATCCAAATACCCATCCAAGCTCCAAACCATGGAAAACCTAGAACCAAAGAACCGAGACCTATGCCAATTAATAGAGAAATAGCCAAGAAAACCAAGATAGGATCCCTCAAGCCAAAGTCCCAACAAGTAGCACTCTCCAAGCCAAACAGGGTGAGCAACTACAAATGACTAAACAGTTTAGAAATGAAACCATCAACCGAAGGAAACATAAGTTGCAGCAAATGCAAATCAATAGAAGACAAAAAAGTCACACAAAAGGGGGCCAAAGGAAGCCACCAACCACCAGAAACCAAAAAGTCCAATCTAAAAAGATCGACAAAGGTTCGACAAAATGAAAGGCTATTTAAAATTGTCCAAGAATAAGGAAAAGATCAATAAGGAAAATAAATCAACCAACCAAGATTCCAAGGACAACTAAAAGTCCTCCAACCAAACCAACTACATAAATCATCCATAAGGCAACCAACAGAGAACATCCCATAATAAGTAACCAATGAAGGAAGCATCCCAGTAGCCTAGAGAAAGCATAAAACTAATAAAGCATCATACAATAGAGGTCCAAAAGAAGCACAACAACCATAGAAATTCAATAATAGTAGCTAACTAGGACTTTCCAAAAAACCAAACTTCCCCAGCAACAAAGACCAACCTGACATGAAGCATAATAATAACACAAAATGTGATCCAAACAATGCACCCAGTAGAGGCTAACCTCAGGAGAATTACCAAATCCAAAACCATGGCAAAAGAAAGATCCCGTAATAAATAATAAGGTACTGGGAGGCAAACCCAAAAAAGTAGCCAAGAAATTATACAAAAGAAGGTTCAAAAAGGCAACAACCAACCATAGTTCCCACTAGGAAGGCCACCTACCCAACCATGAAAAACTAGCAAAATGTAATTCAAGTTCAAGAGGAGAGCCAACAAGCCAACTAGTGCAGAAAATAGAATATAGCTAGAGCAAAAACCATCTCATCCACCAACAACCCAGTGTAAGAGAAGACAACAACCAGCTAAAAAAACCAAAAGAAGAGGAACCACGGTAGTAACCACCAAGACAACCCAAAAACTAGAGGTAAAAAACATAACCTAGCTAAGGCAAAAAAGTGAAAATAACTTTAGGGTGTAGGGTTTAGCATTTAGGTTTTGAAAGTTTAGGGTTTGGGTTTAGGGTTCAGGGTTGTAGGGTTTAGGGTTTAGGGTTTAGGGTTGTAGGGGGTTTAAGACTTAGTATTAATTTAAGGTTTAGGGTTTAGGGTTTAGGATATTAGGGTTTAGGATTTAAGGTTTAGAATTTCTTTACGGTTTAGGGTTTAGGGTTTATGGTTTACTTTAGGTTTAGGGTTTTTTTTAAAAAATTAAGTAAACTGGTAGGTTTAAATTTATTTAGATTATTTAGTTGATTTTTTATTTATTTTAATTTACTTTATTTTTTATTTTTATTTAAGTTTATTTTTAGCTTTTATTTATTTTATGTTTATTTATTTTATTTTAGGTATTTTATTTTAGTTTATTTTTTATGTTTAGGTTTAGATTTATGTTTATTTTTTAGTTTAGTTTTATTTTAATTTTATTTTTTTTAGGTTTAGGTTTTATTTTTTAGTTTTAGGTTTAAGTTTTAGGTTTTCATTTTATTTTTTTGGTTTAGGTTCTATGTTTTATTTTAGGTTTATTTTTATATTTAATTTTTTAGTTTAGGTTTAGGTTTATTTTTACTTTATTTTATTTTATTTAGTTTAGGGTTTAGTTTAAGTTTACTTTCGGTTTAGGGTTAGGTTTTATTTATTTTAGTTTAGTTTATTTTCATTTAGGTTTATGTTTTTTTTAGTTTAGGGTTTAGGTTTTATTTTTTATTTATTTATAGGCTTATTTTTTAGGTTTAGGTTTTTACTTAGTTTTTATTTTAGGTTTATTTTATTTTTATTTTACGTTTAGTTTTTATTTTATTTAGGTTTTTATTTTAAGGTTTATTATATTTCTTAGTTTAGTTTGGGTTTTTAATTATTTTATTTTATTTTAGTTTTATTTTGTATATTTTATTTTATTTTTAGGTTTAGGCTTTAATTTAGGTTATTTATTTATTTTTTTTATGATTTAAATTTTTATTTATTTTATTTTTAGGTTTTATTTATTTTAGGTTTAGGTTTTTAGGATTTAGTGTTTAGGGTTTAGGGTTTAGGGTTAGGGTTTAGGGTTTGGGGTTTAGGGTATAAGGTTTAGGGTTGTAGATTTTAGGGATTAGGGGTAAGGTTTTAGGGTTTTAGGGTTTAGTTTTTAGGGTTTAGGGTTTAGGGTTTAGGGTTTTAGGGCTTAGGGTTTAGGGTTTAGGGTTTAGGGTTTAAGGTTTAGGGTTTAAGGGTTTTAAGTTAATTGGTAGGATTAGGTTTATTTAGTTTATGTAGTTTATTTATTATTTATTTTAGTATATTTTATATTTTATTTTTATTTAGGTTTATTTTTATTTTTATTTAGTTTAGTTTATTTATTTTAGGTTTACTTATTAGGTTTTATTTTAGTTTATCCTTTAGGTTTAGGTTTAAGTTTAGGTTTATTTTTTATTTTAGGTTTATTTTTTATTTTAGTTTTATTTTTTTATTTTAGATTTTTTTTTAATTTTTAGATTTAGGTTTAGGTTTTTATTTTTTTTTTTAACTATATTTTATTTTTATTTTATTTTAGTTTTTTATTTTTAGGTTTATTTTATTTTTTAGTTTAGTTAAGGTTTTAATTTATTTTATTTTAGTTTAGTTTTTATTTTTTATTATATTTTATTCTTAGTTTAAGTTTAGGTTTTGGTTTAATTTTAAGTTTAGGTTTTAGTTTAGGTTTTTATTTTATTTTATTTTATTTTTAAATTTTATTTAAGTTTGGGTTTTTGTATATTTTTTTTAGGTTTTATTTGGTTTAGTTTTAGGTTTTTAGGTTTTTAGGGTTAGCATTTAGGGTTTTGGGTTTAGGTTTTAGGGCTTGGGGTTTAGGGTTTATGGTTTAGGGTTGTAGGTTTTTGGATTTAGGGTTTTAGGCATTAAGGTTTAGGGTTTTTAGCATTTTGAGTTTAGGGTTTAAGGTTTAGGGTTTAGGGTTTAGGTTTTAGTGTTAGGGTTTATGTTTTTGTTTAGGGTTTAGGGTTTTGGGTTTATGGTTTAGGGTTTAGGTTTTAGGTTTTCGGTTAAGGGTTTATGTTTTAGTTTAAGTTTTAGGATTTATGATTTTTTTTAATAGAGAACAAATTCAGATTCAACATTTCTTCTTTTCGATTTCATCAACCAAGTAGCACACCAAGCTTTCTAAGACACATGCGATGATAGATAAAAAATTAGCACACATAGAGCATATAAAACTCTAGATAACTAGAATCATCTCTATTATAAAGACATAATTCCATAAGTAGTAGATTAGCCATTCTTTAGTTTTTCTAGTTCCCATCAGAACCACCCCCACCTCTCGAGCAACGAGATCCACCATGAAGTCTCTAATCTCTCCCTCCGCCACCACCATGGATGTAACCTTCATCGCTCCGCCCTCCTCCATGATCTCCACATTCGTGTCACCACACCTCCGGATCCCCACCACCATAGTGATAACCACCTTCACCTTTGCCTCCAATGCTAGATCTATACTATGCCTGGTTGATGGTGATGTTCCTGCCATCATGGTTGCACATTCTTAGGGTTTAGGCTTCAGTTTAGATTTATTAGCTTTTAGGGTTTTGGTTTATTTTTGTATTTATTTAGTAACTTTAGGTTTATGTTTATGGTTTAAGGTTTTGGGTTAGGGTTTAGGGATTAGGGTTTTCAGTTTAAGGTTCAAGGTTTATGATTTAGGGTTTTTGGTTTTAGGTTTTTGGGCTTAGGGTTTTTGGGTTTAGCATTTAGAGTTAGGGTTTATGGTTTTTTAGGGTTTATGGTTTAATATTTAGTGTTTAAGATTTAGGGTTTAGGGATTTTGGGTTAGCTTAGGGTTTAGGGTTAGTTTAAGGTTTAGGGTTTAGGATTTAGGGTTTTAGGGCTTAGTGTTTAGGGTTTAGGGTTTACAATTTAGAGTTTGGGTTTAGGGTTTACGGTTTTGTGGTTTAGGGTTGTTTAAGGTTTAGGGTTTAGGTTTAGGGTTTAGGGTTTAAGGTTGTAGGGTTTAGGGTTTATGGTTTGGGGTTTAGGGTTTAGGGTTTAAAAGTTTATGATTTAGGGTTTAGGTTTTAAGGTTTTAGGGTTTAGGTTTTTAGGGATTAGGGTTTAAGGTTTAAGCTTTAAAGTTTATGGGTTAGGATTTAGTTTGGTTTAAGGTTTAAGGTTTTTAGGGTTTAGGGTTTAGTGTTTAGGGTTTAGGGTTTAGGGTTTAGGTTTTACGGTTTAGGAGTTAGGGTTTAAGGTTTTTAAGGTTTATGGTTTACGGTTTAGGGTTTATTGAGTTTTTTTATTGGTTTCCTTCTTAGTAAGTATTGATATGTTAGTTTATTTTTATTTTTTTATTTATTTAATTTATTTATTTTTATATTTATTTTATTTAGTTTATTTATATTAGGTTTATTTATTTTAGTTTAGTTTTATTTTTATTTTTTATTTTAGGTTTGGGTTTCAATTTTCATTTTATTTTTTTAGGTTTAGGTTTAGGATTTTATTTTAGGTTTATTTTTAGGTTTTATTTTTTAGGTTTAGGTTTAGGTTTACTTTATTTTCAACTAAATGTATTTCATTTAGATTTGGTGTAGGTTTTGGTTTAGTTTATTTTATGTTTAGGATTAGGTTTTATTTATTTTAGTTTAGGTTAAGGTTTATTTTATTTTTACTTAAAGTTTAGGTTTTTTTTTTAGTTTAGGGTTTAGGTTTTATTTTTTATTTATTTTTAGGTTTGATTTTAATGTTTATTTTTTATGTTTAGTTTTTATTTTAATTATTTTAGGTTTATTTTATTTTATTATACATTTAATTTTATTTTATTTAAGTTTTTTTATTCTTGGGTTTATTTTTTTAGTTTAGTTTAGGTTTTATATATTTTATTTTAGTTTATTTTTATTAATTTATTTTATTTTATTTTTAGGTTTAGGTTTTTGTTTAGGTTTTTATTTTATTTTATTTTATTTAGGTTTAAGGCTTAGGGTTTATTTTATTTTTTATTTTTATTTAGTTTAGGTTTAGGTTTTTAGGTTTTTAGGGTTTAAGGTTAGTTTAGGGTTTTATTATTTAGGGTTTAGGGTTTGGGGTTTAGGGTTTATGGTTTAGGGTTTAGGGTTGTAGGGTTTAGGATTTAGGGTTTAGGGTTTAGGGTTTAGGGTTTAAGATTTAGTGCTTAGGATTTAGGGTTTAGTGTTTAGGTTTTAGGTTTTAGGTTTAGGGTTTATGTTTTAGTTTAGGGTTTACGGTTTAGGGTTAAAGGTTTTTTTTAATAGAGAACAAATTCAGATTAAACATTTCTTCTTTTTTATTTCATCAATCAAGTAGCTCACCAAGTTTTCTAAGATGCAAGTGATGACATAGATAAAAAATGAGCACGCATTGAGCAAATCAAAAACCCTAGATAATGAAAACCATTTCTACTGTACAGACATAGTTCCATAAGCAGTAGATCAGATCGGTCGTTCTTTAGTTTCTTTAGTTCCCATCAGAACCCCCCCTCTTGAGTAGCGGGATCTGCCATATATCCCTGATCTCTCCCTCCATCACCACCACTTTTGTAACCTCCATCACTCGTCCCTCCTCCATAAATGCCACCTCCATATCAACAAGCACCTTTAGATCTCCTACCACCAGTACGATAACTACTGCCTCCGCCTTTGCCTCCATGGCCAGATTTAGCCTAAGCCTAGTTCATGGTGATGTTCCTGCCATCAAGGTTATGCCCATTCTTAGGGTTTAGGTTTTTATTTAAGTTTATTAGCTTTTATGGTTTTTTTTTATTTAGTTACTTTAGGTTTAGGATTGCATTTAGGTTTCAGACTTAGGGTTTAGCGATTAGGGTTTATGATAACAGGATTAGGGTTTAGCATTTAGGATTTAGGGTTTAGGTTGAGGTTTAGTGTTTAGATTTAGATTTATTTAGGTTTAGGTTTAGAGGTTTAGTGTTTTTAGTTTATGGTTTTAAGTTTAACATTTAGGGTTTTAGGTTTAGTGTTTAGTTTAGTTTAGGTTTAAGTTTAGGTTTAGTTTTAGGTTGTTTAGATTTTAGGTTTAAGGTTTAGTTTTAGTTTAGGTTTATAGTTTTGTTTAAACTTAAGTTTAGGTTTAGTTTAGTTTGGTTTAATTTAATATTTAGGTTTAGAATTTAGTTTAGGTTTAAAATTTGCAGTTTTAGGTTTTAGTTAAGTATTTAGGTTTAACATTTAGTTTTAGGGTTTAGGTTTAGGTTTAGGTTTATTTGGTTTAGGGTTTAGTTTAGGGTTTAAGGTTTATGGTTTTTATGGTTTAATGTTTAGGGTTACAGGCTTAGGGTTAAGTGTTTAGGGTTGTAGGTTTAGGGTTTACAATTTAGGGTTTAAGGTTTAGGATTTAGGGTTTGGGGTTTAGGATTTAGGATTTAGGGTTTTTAGAGTTTTGGGTTTAGGGGATTTTTTTAATTTATTTTTTCTTTAATTATGTAAGCCGGTAGGTTTAGGTTTATTTAGTTTATTTTTTTATTTATTTTAGTTTTTTTTATATTTATTTAGGTTTATTTTTATTTAGTTTAGGTTATTTATATTAGGTTTATTTATTTTAGTTTTGTTTTAATTTATTTTAAATTTTAGGTTTAGATTTAATTTTTCTTTTTAGATTTAACTTTTAGTTTTTATTTTATTTTTTTAATTTTAAGTTTTAGGTTTTTATTTTAGCTTTATTTTTAGGTTTTAATTTTTATTTTAGGTTTAAGTTTAGGTTTAGTTTATTTTTAGTTTAATTTATTTTATTTAGTTTAGATTTAGGTTTAGGTTTAGCTTATTTTAGGTTTAGGTTTTATTTATTTTAGTTTAGTTTATTTTAGTTTAGGTTTAGGTTTATTTTATTTTTATTTTAGGTTTAATTCTTTTTTTTAGTTTAGGGTTTATGTTTTATTTTATATTTCTTTTTAGGTTTTAGATTAACTTTTATTTTTAGGTTTAGGTTTTTATTTTATTTTATTTTAAGTTTATTTTAGTTTAATTTTACATTTTGTTTTTATTTTATTTAGGTTTTTTATTCTTATGTTTATTTTATTTTTTAGTTTAGTTTAGGTTTTATTTATTTTATTTTAGTTTATTTTTTATTTTTGTTTTAGGTTTAGGTTTTAGTTAATGTTTTTATTTTATTTTATTTTTTTAATAGATTTAGGTTTTGGGTTTAGGGTTTATTTTAATTTTAGGTTTTATTTAGTTTAGGTTTTAATTTTTAGGTTTTTAGGGTTTAGAGTTTACGGTTTAGGGTTAGTTTATGGATTAGGTTTTGGGGTTTAGGGTTTAGGGTTGTAGGTTTTAGGATTTAGGGTTTATGATTTATGATTTATGGTTTATGATTTTAGGGTTTAAGGTTTATGGTTTTTTTATAGGGTTTAGGGTTTAGCATTTTTAGCATTTATGGTTTAGGATTTAGGGTTCATGGTTTAGATTTTAGGTTTAGGGTTTAAGATATAGTTTATTGTTTAGAGTTTAGTATTTAGGATTTATTAGTTTTTTTAATAGAGAACAAATCCAAATTTAACATTTATTCTTTTTAATTTCATCAAGGAAGTAGCACACCAAGTTTTATATGACACAAGTGGTGACATAATGAGCATGCATAGAGCAAATAACAACCCTAGCTAGTCTCGTAAAGACACAGTTCCATAAGTAGTAGATCGGATCGGGTTCTTGATTCCCAGATCATCAAACCACCCCTCTCGATTAGGACCCATCATATCCCTAATCTCTCTCCCTCCACCACCAGGCTATGACTACGTTGCTCGTTCATCTCAATAAAATCCATATCCAGAACCTCAGATCCCCACAACCACTATGAGCCTCCCCATTAGCCTCCATGGCACGATCTGGACTTTGGCGTGATGTTCTGTCATCAAGGTTACCCATTAGGGTTTAGGTTTTCTTATTACATTTTGGGGTTTAGCTTTATTTTTTAGTTACTTTAGGTTTAGGTTTGGGTTAGGTTTATGGTTAAGTTTGGGATTAGTGTTTATGGTTTAGGGTTTTAGTTTAAGGTTTTGGGTTTAGGGTTTTCTTTATGGTTTAGTTTTGAGTTTAGTGTTTATTTAAGGTTTAGGGTGCTTAGGGTTTAAAGGGTTTATGGTTTTATTTAGGGTTTAGCTTAGTTTAGGGTTTGTGTTTAGCTTTAAGTTTTAGGTTTATTTAGGGTTTAGGTTTAAGGATTAAGTTTATAGTTTAGGGTTTACTTAGGATTAGGGATCTGATAGGGTTTAGTTTAAGGTTTGGGTTTATAGTTTAAGTTTAGTTAAAATTTAGTGTTAGTTTAGGGTTTATAATTTAGTTTAAGGTTTAGGGTTTATATTGATTTAGGGTTTAGGATTGAGTTTAGTATTTAGGGTTAGTTTAGGGTTTATAGTTTAGGTTTAAGGTTTAGGTTTAGGTTAGGTTTTGAGTTTTAGGTTTAAGTTTAGGGTTTAAGGTTTATGGTTTTTTAGGGTTTAGGGTTAATGGTTTAAGGTTGTGGTTTAGTGTTGATGGTTTAGGGTTATAGGTTTAGGTTTAGTTTAGGGTTTAGGGTTTAGGGTTTAGGGTTTAGGATTTATGATTTAGGGTTTTTAGGGTTTAGTGTTTAAGGTTTAGGTTTAAGGGGTTTTATTTATTTATTTATTTATTCTTAAATTAAGTAAGTCCGTAGGTTTATGTTTATTTAGTTTATTTTATTTTTTTATTTTTATTTAAGTATATTTATTTTAGATTTATTTATTTTAGTTTAGTTTTATTTTTATTTTATTTTTTAAGTTTTGGTTCTATTTTTTAATTTTAGGTTTAGGTTACAATTTTTATTTTATTTTTTTAGGTTTAGCTTTTAGGTTTTAATTTTAGGATTATTTTTAAGTTTTATATTTTAGTTTTGGTTTAGGTTTAGGTTTATTTTATTTTTAGTTTATATTATTTTATTTAGTTTAGGTTTAGCTTTAGATTTAGTTTATTTTAGGTTTAGGTTTAAGTTTTATTAATTTTAGTTTAGTTTATTTTTAGTTTAGGTTTATTTTGTTTTTGTTTATTTTATTTTATTTATTTTAGGTTTAGGTTTTAGTTTATATTTTTAGGTTTAATTTTTTATTTATTTTTTAGGTTTAAGTTTTTATTTTATTTTATTTTATTTTATTTTAGGTTTATTTTATTTTTATTTTAGATTTAGTTTTTTTTTATTTTTTAAGTTTATTTTTTATTTAGTTTAGTTTATTTTTAGGTTTAGGATTATGTTTTGGTTTTTATTTTATTGTTTTATATTATTTAGGTTTAAGTTATTTTATTTATTTTAATTTTAAGTTTTATTTAGTTTAGGTATATGTTTTTAGGTTTTTAGGATTTAGGGTTTAGGGTTTAGGGATTAGGCTTTAGGGTTTAGTGTTAGTTTAGGGTTTAGGGTTTAGTGTTAGTTTAGGGTTTAGAGTTAGTTTAGGGTTTAGGGTTTCAGGATTTTAGGGTTTATGGTTTAGTGTTTTAGGGTTTTGGGTTTAACTTTTAGAGTTTATTATTTAGGGTTTTTAGGGTTTAAGATTTTTTTTATGGTTTATTGTTTACGGTTTAAGATTTTAGGGGTTTAAGGATTTTTAGTTTAGGGTTTAGGGTTTATGGTTAAGGATTTAAGGTTTAGGGTTTAGGTTAGTTTAGGGTTTAGGGTTTAGGTTTAGGTTAGTTTAGGGTTTAGGGTTTAGGGTTTAGTGTTTAGGGATTAGGGTTTAGGGTTTAGGGTTTAGGGTTTAAGTGGAATCCACATGTTCTAAAATCTAAAAGGAGAGAAATTCTTTAATCTATTAGAATTATTTTTAATTGATATCAAAAGCGGAGCATGATCAGACAAGGTTCTGCTTAAATGATCTATAGAAGTAATAGGCCATTGAGTAATCCAATGATTATTAAAACGAATCTGGTCCATTCTTTGCCAAAGTTTATAGTTTTGCTAAGTTTAATTAGAACCCTTAAAACCAATATTATCCAAATTACTATCTAGGATCATATTGGAAAATTCTTCCATTGAATGAATATTAGAAGAGCAACCACCATTTCATTGAGAGAGAACAAAATATTGTTGAAATCACCAATAAACCAAGGTTTATTGTGAGGTGGCAACATTAGTCAAGTTATCCCAAAGAAGATTTCCAGCAGATCTATTTCAAGATCATAAACAAAAGATCCCAAAAAAACAATAACCACAATAAGAAATTTGAGCATTGACAACTTGATGAAAATCATCAAGAATAGAAACGTCTATAAGTTATTCCAAAAACTCCAAATCTTATTACTAACATTAGAGAAATATTTGTTGAAACTAATCATTCTAGCAACATGGTTAATTTTATTAGCATGAATAGGTGGCTCAAGAATAATAAGTAAGAAAATATTATGGATACGATAAATATTTCTAATATGGTTACGGATAGAGAGAGTATCACTTGAAACTAAAAATTAAACATAAAAAAATAAAAAAGAGAGAGGGGCAATAAAAGTTAATTGGGAGAGAGAGAGGCATAGCTCTAGTGTTTCTTAGTAATTTTGGAGAAAAAATTTTAAAATATTTTCTATTTCGAATATAAAGTTTGGAAGCCATTTTCTTGGCCCTTTGAATCATCATCCGAAAAGGATTTAGCAACATTAGTCATAGATTTAGGAGAAATCTCCTAATGAGAAGTGAATTCTCTTACTTCCAAGACACTAGAATTTATTAAAGACAAATAAGCCAAGAATAATAAGGGAGGGAGCATAAACTGATTTATTAAGAAGGCAAGTGGGAACACAAAACCCTTCCTCATCATTAGCCAAATTATTTGATAAAAGCAAAACTTTTTGAGAAGCTAAATCATTCTGAATTTGGAATATGGAATCAGGTTTATCAACCTGATTATCATGAGGTATTAAAGCCATATTCACCATTGAATTAGAATGATGCATAGTATTAAATTCCTCATTTATGTTCTACATTAATGCTTCATTTTTATCTATCAAAGCCAACAAGGATGCAAGGATTGAATAAGAGGAAACATAATCTTCATTCAAAAGTTTATAAAAGCTATTATTGTTCACAATAGAAGCCTTCAATTGCTTAGAAGAAGTAAAAGGTAAATCAACCTTATTTGGAACATTCAAAGAATCCTTTTTTTTAAAGTTGTTTTTTGATATTTAATAGTGGTTGGCCTAGGGTTAGGAACAAAAGTTTCATCAACAGGGATTTTCTTTTTTAGGTGAGGATGAAGAATGAAATATTCAGAATTATCATGCCCATGGATTTTGCAGTGAGAACCGAAGACAGGAAAATTTTCAAATTCAATTCTTTGCATGTAACCATAATTTTTAGATCCCAACTACAATTTATTTGGGTGTTTCTTGGTAATGTCCAATTCAACAAAGATTCTAGCCACTGACGGATGAGATTTCATAGTCGTTGCCTAATAAATTTGTAATGGCCGACAAAATAAAGCACCATAACTAAAAGGAATTGATTGTTAACGAAATGGATTTGCATATTAGGGAGAGAAATCCAAATTAGAATGATTGAGAATTAGGTTTAGGGTTTAGGGTTAGGGTTTAGTTTAGGGTTTAGGGTTTAGGGTTTAGGTTTAGGATTTAAGCTTTAAAATTTTTTGGGTTTAGGGTTTAGGGTTTAAGGTTTAGGGTTAAATTAGGGTTTAGAGTTTAGGGTTTTAGGGTTTAGGGTTTACTATTTAGGTTTTCAATTTTAAGGTTTACGGTTTATGATTTAGGGTTTAGGGATTGGGTTTAGGGTTTAGGTATAGGGTTTTAGGGTTTTAGGGTTCAAGGTTTAGGGTTTAGGTTTTAGGGGTTTTTAGCATCTAGGGTTTAGGGTAGTAGGTTTTTGGTTTAGGGTTTAGGGTTATAGGTTTAGGGTTTAGTTGAGGGTAGAGTTTACGGTTTAGGTTTTAGGCTTTAGGGTATAGGATTTTAGGGTTTAGGGTTAGGCTTTAGGGTATAGGGTTTAAGGTTTTTTTCATTTTTATTCTTATTTTTTAAATTCAGTAAATTGGTCAGTTTAGGTTTATTTTTATTTATTTTGGTTTATTTTATTTCTTATTTTTATTTAGCTTTATTTTTATTTTTATTTAGTTTAGTTTATTTATTTTTGTTTAGGTTTTTTATTTTTATTTATTTTTTAGGTTCAGGTTTAGGTTTGTTTTTATGTTTTATTTTATTTTTCATATTTCTTTTTAGATTTAGGTTTAGGTTTTTATTTTATTTTTTTAGTTTATTTTATTTTTATTCTAGGTTTAATTTTTATTTTATTTTGGGTTTTTAATTTTTAAGTTTATTTTATTTTTTAGTTTAGTTTAGGTTTTTATTTATTTTATTTTAGTTTAGTTTTTATTTTTTATTTTATTTTATTTTAAGGATTAAGTTTAGGTTGAGGTTTAGGTTTAGGTTTAGGTTTTAGTTTAGGTTTTATTTTATTTTATTTTTAAATTTTACTTAGGTTTAGGTTTTTTTATTTATTTTATTTTTAAGTTTTATTTAGTTTAGGTTCAGGTTTTTAAGTTTTTAGGGTTTAGGGTTCAGGGTTTAGGATTTGGTGTTTAGGGTTTAGGAATTAGGGTTGGAGGTTTTTGGATTTATGGTTTAAAGTTTAGGGTTTAGGGTTTTAGGCTTTAAGGTTTAAGGTTTAGGGTTTAGGGTTTAGGATTTTAAGGTTTAGGGTTTAAGATTTATTATTTAGGGTTTAGGTTTAAGGTTTAGGGTTTATGTTTTAGTTTAGGGTTTAGGGTTTAGGGTTTGATTTTAGGTTAAGGGTTTATGTTTTAGTTTACAGTTTAGGATTTAGGGTTTAGGGTTTTTTTTAATAGAGAACAAATTCAGATTCAACATTTTTGGTTTTCAATTTTATCAACCAAATAGCACACCAATTTTTCTAAGACACAAGTGATGACATAGATAAAAAATGAGCACACATAGAGCAAATAAAAACTCTAGATAACTAGAATCGTCTCTGCAAAGACAGTTCCATAAGCGACAAGTTGGCCATTTACTGTTCCCATCGAGAACCAGATCTCAGTAGCGGGATCATCCCTATCCACGATCTCTCCCTCCACCACTAGCATGGTTGTAACCTCTGTCGCTCCTCCCACCTCCATAACTATCTCTACTGCAAACACACAATTCTATAAGCAGTAGATCGGATTGGCCTTTATTTAGTTTTTCTCCTTCCCATCAGAACCACCCCCACATCTCGAGTAGCGGTATCCACCATCATATCCCTGATCTCTCCCTCCAACACTACCATGGTTGTAACTTCTGTTGCTCCACCCACCTCCATAATTTCCACCTCCGTATCCACCAACACCTATAGATCTACCACCACCACTGCAATAATCGATGCCTCCACCTTCGCCTCCAATGCCAGAACTAGGCAGAGCTTGGTTCACGCTGATGTTCCTACCGTCAATGTCATGCCCATTCTTAGGGTTTAGGTTTCATTTAGGTTTATTAGCTTTTAGGGTTTAGGTTTATTTTTTTATATATTTAGATAATGTAAGTTTATGTTTAGGGTTTAGGGTTTAGGTTACAATTTAGGGATTAGGGTTTAGGGTTTAGGGTTTAGAATTTTAGGGTTTAGCATTTAGTGTTAAGGTTTAGGATTTAGGGTTTAAGGTTTAAGGTTTAGTGTTTAGGATTTAAGGCTTAGGTTTAGGGCTAGCTTAGGGTTTAGTGTTAGTTTATGTTTCATCATTTAGGATTTAGGGTTTTAGCATTTAGTGTTTAGGGTTTAGGGTTTTAGGTTTAGGTTAAAGTTTAGGTTTAGTTTTAGTGAGGTTTTAGAGTTTAGGGTTTAAGGTTTAGGGTTTAGTTTAAGTTTAGCTTAAGATTTAGGTTTAGGGTTTAAGGTTTAGGGTCTATCGATTAGGGATGTAGGGTTTAGGGTTTAGGGTTCATGGTGTAGGGTTTAGGGTTGTAGAGTTTAGGGTTTATGGTTTAGGTTTTAGGATTTTAAGGTGTATGGTTTAGGGTTTATTTGGGGTTTATAGTTTAGGTTTATGCAACATTTAGGTCTAGGATTAGGTTTAGGGTTAGGTTTAGGTTTATGGTTTAAGGTTTATAGTTTAGGGTTTAAGGTTTAGGGTTTAAGGTTTAGGGTTTAGGGTTTAAGGTTTATGGTTTTTTAGGGTTGAGGGTTTAGTGTTTAGGATTTAGGGTTGTAGGTTTTGGGTTGAGCGTTTAGGATTGTAGGTTTATAGTTTATGTGTTTTTTTATATTGAATTTTTTCTTAAATTAAGTAAGCTGCTAGGTTTAGATTTATTTAGTTTATTTAGTTTATCTTTTATTTATTTTAGTTTTTTTATTAGGTTTATTTATTTTAGTTTAGTTTTATTTTTATTTAATTTTTTAGGTTAAGGTTTTATTTTTTATTTTAGGTTTAGATTTAAGTTTTTATTTTATTTTTTTAGGTTGAGGTTTTAAGTTTTATTTTAGGTATATTTTTAGGTTTTATTTTTTAGTTTAGGTTTAAGTTTAGGGTTAGTTTATTTTTAGTATAATTTATTTAATTTAGTTTAGGTTTAGGTTTATTTTTTTTATTTTCTTTTATTTTTTTTGGTTTAGGATTTCATTTAGTTTTTATTTTATTTTATTTTAGGTTTTTTTAAGGTTTAATTTTTATTTTATTTAGGTTTTTTTAAGTTTTGTTTAGATTTTAATTTATTTTATTTTAGTAGAGTTTTTATTTTTCATTTTATTTTAAGGTTTAGGTTTTAGCCTTTAATTTTTGGTTTATTTTAGGGTTTTATTTTTAGGTTTATTTTTAGTTTATATTATTTGATTTAGTTTAGGGTTTAGGACAAATTTATTTTAGGTTTAGGTTTAGGTTTTATTTATTTTAGTTTAGTTTATGATAGTTTAGGTTTTGGCTTATTTTATTTTGTTAATTTTCGGTTTAGGTCTTTTTTAGTTTAATGTTTAGGTTTTATTTTTTATTTATTTTAGGTTTATTTTTTTATTTATGTTTTTATTTAGTTTTTATTTTTTTTATTTTTTATTTATTTTATTTATGCTTATTTTTAAGTTTATTTTTTAGGTTTTGGTTTTTATTTAGTTTTATTTTATTTAATTTTAGGTTTATTTTGGTTTTAATTTCATTTTAGTTTTTATTTTATTTGGGTTTTGATATTTAAGTTTAATTTATTTTTTAGTTTACTTTAAGTTTTTAATTATTTTATTTTTGTTTAATTTTTATTTTTCTATTTTCTTTTATTTTTAGGTTTATGTTTAGGTTTAGGTTTAAGTTTAGTTTTAGGTTTTAGTTTAGGTTTATATTTTATTTTATTTTATTTTATTTAGGTTCAAATTTTTTTAGTTATTTTATTTTTAGGTTTTATTTAGTTTAAATTTAAGTTTTTAGGGTTTAGGGATTAGGGTTTAGGGTTTATGGTTTGGTGTTGAAGGTTGTAGGTTTTAGGGTTTAGGTTTTACGGATAAGAGTTTAGGGTTTAGGGTTTTATTGTTTAGTGTTTAGGTTTTAGGGTTTAAGGTTTAGGGTTTTAGGGTTTAGGGTTTAGGGTTGTAGATTTAGGGTTTATGGCTTAGGGTTTAGGGTAATTGAATAGAATTTTTTTATTTTTTATTTTTTTTGTTTTTAGGGTTTGGGGTTTTCTATTTAGGGTTTAGGGTTTAGGTTTTAGGTTTGGGGTTTTGATTTTAGTTTAGGGTTTAGGGTTTTTAGTTTCTTTTTTAATAGAGAATAATTTCTTGTGAACATTTCTTCTTTGATTTCATCAACCAAGTAATAACACTAAGTTTTCTAAGACATAAATGATGACATAGATAGAGTATGCATAGAGCAAATAAAAGCCCTAGATAGAACCATCTCTACAGAAGACATAGTTCCATCTGATTGGTCGGACATTCCTTTGTTTCTCTAGTTCCCACCACCGACCTCTCAGTAGCGGGATCCACCATCATAACCACGATCTCTCCTCCATCACCACCATGGTACGTAAACTCGATCGCTCCTCCCACTTCCATAACCACAACTACTCTGACCACCTCCTCGATATCAACTAGTACCTCTAGATCCCCCCACCACCACTGCAATAACGACTGTCTTCGCCTCCACCTCTAGATCTAGGCTGAGTCTGGTTGACAGTGATGTTGTAGTCGTCAAGGTTATGTCCATTCTTAGGGTTTAGGTTTCGATTTAGGTTTATTAGGTTTTAGGCTTTGGGTTTATTTTTTAATTTATTTAGTTACTTTAGCATTTTGTTTAGGATTTGGGGTTTAGGGTTTAGGGTTTAGGGTTTAGGGTTAGGGTTTTTTTTTTTTTTTTTGGGGAACCCCATGTAGGGGAATTTTATTGCCACAAAAAGAGGGTTACAAGGTCCTTAAAGGGGATAAACTCAGAACTATTGCTGAGCTACTGTCGATAAGTAAATCCCATCTATCTGACCAAAAGCAAAAGAAAACAAAAAAGCAATCAAAAGATACAAATTGATTAACATAATAAGCGGTGGAAGATTAGGGGCCAATGCTCTGGGGGGAGAATGCATGACACGGAAACCTAGAAGGGGACAAGAGAGAATCACACGCAAGAATGTAAGCAGAAAAAGTTAGAGCGATTAAGGTAATCTAATACAAAAAATAATTGAATGAGAATGATAGTAAGAGTTGTGATAGAGAAGGCTCGGGCTCAATCACACCAAGTTGGCGGATGCAAATATGAGCATCCGGACATCGTGAAGGGTTACATCACAAAAGCTACTACCAAACCAAAGGGAGTGAAAACATCACGTCATAGCCAACAAACAGTATTGCATCCATTTGATAAATGTCTTGATATCCTTAGTACACAATTTTAATCAAATACTGGGGTAGATAGATGTCGACAAAAGTTAGAATGAGAAAGAGGTTCCCATCCTGGAGATAAGACCGATATAAGACACCATGTCAAAGAATGCCCAGCACCAATGCAAGAAGTACATCAGATACAGCATTAGGTAGCAAGCTCATTATAAGACAACCCATTTAGATAGAGCATGATAGGGTTGGAATATGAATTAGTTAAGAGCATCTTAACAGTGGTCTACATAAGTCTAATAATGGTAGTGAAAAGATAAGAGAGGCAAGAGTTAAAATGGATTTCAGGCCAGCTACAAAGCCCATAAGCAGCAAACAACAGATAGTCAACACCACATTGCCAGCCAGGGGAATTAAGTAATCTCTGAGGAAACCGAGTAGCAAACCCCGACCCAATTGACCCGGATGCATAAGTCGGGGAAGGGATAGACAAGTTGGCCATAAAACCTCTCTCCATCGAGTAGACATTATATTGTTAATAACCAAGTAGGTAGGGCATAAAACAGTATCTAGAAGGCGACAACCTAGACGGCAATCACCAAAACCATCGAGCGACAATGTCGAGAAACAGCTAGGTGAACATAGGACCAGAAATCCTACAGCCAACCAGGATGGAGCCAACATAGGAGTCTTGAAGAACCAAAATAGTAAATATCCAAGACAAGAAACAACTAAGAGAACAAAACCATGCTTGCCATACATACTGTCAGGATAAATATTGCAATAGATACAAATTTAACTGAACGAAGTTGGAGAAAATAGCAGATAACCATTGAATTTAGATGATATGCATATAATAAACCATTAAGGGGGTTCAAGGCAAAGTCCACCAAGCAATCAACAACTTTAATAGAGAGTTGCTGAGTAAAACAAACCAAAACCCCAGAGATAGCATGTATAGTATTAATCCAATTCAGCCAACAACCAAAGCAGTTAATACCAACAAGCTGGCCAAGAGTCCACCTAGAAGCATAGATAAAGATCTAAATAATCAGATGGAAAATCACAGGGATCTGCTGTTATGAACCAAGTGGGAAAAAAATAGCGAGAAAACAAGTAGCCAATTATAACAACAAAAATAGTCAAAAATTAAAAAAATAGAACAAATAATAATCACAAAGTCCACCAGTGACAAGGGTAAAGACCAAAAACCAATAATGGTAGCAAAAGGGTTCAAAGGATAATAAAAGAAGAAACCTTCGAAGATTAGGGTAGCGGTAAAACCTACAACCACATTGCTACAACTCAGTTCGAATCAAAACCAAAAATCGGATAATCCGGATCAACAAACAACCAAGAGAGCAAAGGCGACAAAGATAAAGCGTCCATAGTACCACCCGGTCAGAGATAGTGCATACAGCAACCTAACGAGATGGGAAAAGAGACAACATGATAATGTAGATCACAACAATCGAGATGAAAGCAACCAGATGTAAATAAGAGCATTCCAAAAGCCAACTAACAAAGAAGTTAATGCAACATTGGAACCCACCAGAAGAAATATCAAAAAATGGATTCAAATGAGTATCAACATTAGAATTTAGAAAAAGCAAGATAGCAGGTAACCAAGGCAAAAACCAGCCAAGACAGTAACACTTAAGACAACAACATCCAAGGCGGAAGGGGACAAGTTGGCCATAAAACTTCTCCATCGGTGAAGACATTGCCATATTTAATAACCAATTAGATAGAGCATACAAATTATCTGGTAGGTAGCAGCAATCATGAAAACCATCAAAACATCAATGTTAGAAACAACTAACTGAACATAGGACCCACAAGTCCTACAGCCAACCAGGATGGAGCCAACATAGGAGCCCTGAAAAGCCAAGACAGTAAATATCCAAGACAAGGAACAACTAGCTAGAGAACAGAAACCAACTAGCTTGCCATAAAACCCATCCAGATAAACATTTGGTAGAAAGGTTTAAGCGAAGAAGATGGAGAAAATAGTAGCAGATAAAGTAAACCAAAGCATTAAGGTGATATGTATATAATAAACCATTAAGGGGGATCAAGGTAAAAACCAACAAGCAATCAACAACTACAATAGAGTTCTTGAGCAAAACAAACCAAAACCCTAGACAGCATGAAGAGTATTAATCCAGTGCAGCCAACAACCAAGGCAGTTAAAACCAACAAGCTGGGCAAGAGTCCACCCAAAAACATATAAAAAAATCCAAATAATCAGATGGACAATCACCGGTATTTGCTCGTAGTAAACATAACCAAGTGGGAAAACGAAGCAGGAAAAAAATAGTAGCCCAATTGATAAAAGCGGGCGGTGAGAATAAAAAAATCAAGGAACATATATTAATCACAAAGTCCACCAGTGGTCAAAGAAAAGCCAACAAAGTTAGCAAAAAGGTTCAAAGGATAATAAAAAGAAAAAACCTTCCAGATAAAGCATATCAAGGTAGCAGAAAAACCTACAACCACAGTAAAGGCTAACAGAGAAGCCATTAAGGGAATCCAAACCTGCAAGGAAATAATAAATTAGAACAAGAAATAACAAAATCTCGCTTGATAGGTTGGGAAAAAAAGGTTGGCACAGACAAACAACAAGACAATACCAAAATCACCCTGCTGAAATAGATAGACAACCCCAGAATGACTTTTTGGATATAAAGGCATAACCAGACCATCAAACAACCAAGAAATAAAAAAATAGCAAGTTGGCCATAAAACCAACCATTCAAATTATACAGTGCATAAGTAAATTCCCAAATAGTTAATGAGATGGTCTGGCCAAGACTAGTTGAACCAGAAAATAAATTACAGTAGCAGGTGAAAATAGCATCATCCCAATTGTTAGTAGCATAAACAATATATAAAGGCAGATGATCCAACAGCCTACAGGACACAGAATAGCCTGAGATCCAATAGCCATAGTTTAAAACAAGATTAGCCTGCAGAACAGTGAATCCAAAAATCAACATCATAGCTTAACAACACTACAATGATTGCAACCATAGGGTAAGCCAATAAAAGAAGAGCAGAGCCACCATAGGGTTCAAAAGAGTCTCATCAATGAGATCCTCTAAGACAAAAAAGAGCAGGTTAGCAGCAGAAATATCATCCTCAGAGAAATTGTACAGTGAAGATTAATAAAAAATTCCAAACATAGGATAAGCCATTAAAGAGCAAAGGAGCACAAAGAAATAGACCAGTAGCAAGACCCACAGCATCAGGAATATTGAAAATGAGGAAATAATTCCAAATCTGCATAGAAAGATTTTTAACCAGGATGTTGCATCTATTATTGTTACAGATGTGAAGGTAATGTTATGAAGTATAGAGAAGCGAAGACCCCAAAACCTCTTCATGCAGAAAAATAAAATAAAAGATAACTCCCAGAAATAAAAGGAAAATGTCAGCTCAAAGTTGGAGACAAAGAGAATATCAGCAAGCAGCCCAGGATCTAATAGGGGAGATAAGCAGCATTTCAAATTCCAGCCACCAATCATTATCAGATAAAATCCAACAACCTAATAGTAAATCTTCAAAATAAATATTGTAACCATAATGAACACTAATATAATGCATAGAAATAGCATAGGTAACTAAGATGCTCTAGCGGTAATATCTTTGAAAAATAGCCAATTCGATAAGTAATATAGCGTAGCTAAACCCATCATGATAAATATCTCCCTCCAGTAATGATTGTTATAAAACCAATAATAGCTGACATGTAGCTCAACAAGATTCTAATGCAGGATATTAGTATGCACATAGTTCAACAGCAGCCCTTTGTCAGTGTAAATGCCAAAAGTAGTGAGCCCACAGAAATCAAAATAGCAAATAATATCCATGTGAAACATCCACAAAAGACCCAAAAAGGAACAGAAAGCCATAAAATAAAGAGGCATACAGTAAAAGGATGAATGGACAGTAAACAACAAAAAGGTAGATTAAGTTCTGAGATAAGGAAACCCAGAGTTGTCCAAGTTAACTAGCCCACCCAAGTGTTTGGGTAAGGTGAGTTGATTAAAGAAGATGATACCATCGGATCTAGCACCCAGATTGGCAAGGTAGTCAGTACAAGCATTTCCTTCATGCCAAACATGAGTGATGTTAAAATTCAATTGGGAAAGAAGAGCTCTAGTTTGTTTGAGGAGGTAGTACAATTCAGTGCTGCTCATCTTAGTGGAGGTCAAAAGATCAATCAGTAGAACAACATCCACCTCAATCCAAATATTGAGCCAGCCATTTTGGAGGCAAATCTCAAGAGCTTTGAAGACTGCCATAAGCTCAGAAAATGGGACAATGCAAGAAGTAAGGGGTAAGCAAAAGCACATAGTACTATACCCTTAGAGTTTCTTGAAAATGCCACCACAACCAGAGCCATTATGAGAGACAGAGCCATCAGTATTGATTTTAATAATATGGTCAAGAGGATTTTTCCAATAGACAATCTTGTCATTTTGGCAGTAAGGTTCATCCGGTAGGTTAATGCCCAGTTTATTGGCGACAAATTCACAGCCTTTGAATTGTCTGTAATGAATGAGATTGGCTTTAAACAAGTCATGAATTTTGTTTTTAGTTCTAGCAATAATCTTGACGTGGTTCATAGGGATCCCATGGTGTTTTGCATCATTACGCTCCATCCATATGAACCAGATAAGAGTGATAGCAATGATAACTTTAATGTGGCCTTTAATAGTATTATCAAAATAGATTTCAAGAAGTTGATATAAAGTAAGAGAGCCAGTGAAATGGGCAGTGTTAAAAAGATCATCATACCAAATCCAAAGTTTAGAAGCAATGGCCCCATTAATCAAAACATGATTAACATTCACAATATGGAAATATCATTGACATTTAGAGGGTAAATGGAACCCTTTGCCCAACAACAAGGAATCAACAAGGATAAAATTTTTTAGAATACGCCAAGTAAGAACAGAATAAGAAGTAGGGATAGTGTTATTCCAAAGTTTGGAGAATACATAGGAAGAATCATGAGTATCTTTAATGTGGAGCCACACATTTTTGAGGTTGAAGTCACCATTATGAGAGAGCTTAAAGAGTATCTGATCTTGATTGTGAGGAGTGATAGGAAGAGTAGTAACCATATTCAAGAAATTAAAAGGGATAAAAGCAGCAAGCTTACTATTATTCCACTTATTGTTATGCCAGAAAGAGTTTACTCTAATAGTGGTGGAATGGGTGAGAGTAAGTCATATATGGATCCACATCCACTCAGTTATCTTGCCAAAAGAAAGAGGAGTTAATGCCCCAAAAAATCAAGGATTGCATCCCATTTGTGAGAACAAAGTCTTTTCCACACGGAGAGTCACCCGTTTAAAGGGACAAATGAGGGGTGCTTGCAATATTTAGCGATCATGAAATTAGACCAAAGACTATGATTACTCTTAAAATTCCACCGAGTTTATAGGAAAAGGCATTGATAGCTTCTTTTATGGATTTACAACCAAGACCACCTTCGTCAAAAGTGCCACAACTCTTAAACCAAGAGGTCCAGTGCATTTTTTTAGAAGAGGTGTTGGAGCCCCAGAAAAATTAATTTAGAAGGCGCTCAATTCTGTTGATGCTAGAAATGGTCGGCACAATGGTTTGGATGAGATATAAAGGCATGAAATTAAGAGTGCTCTTAATCAAGGTTAGCCTACCCTCGAAAGATAGTAAATGAAATTCCCCGAGATTTTATTAGAAATTTTTAATAAGGTCATCAAAAGATGAGATCTTTTCAGATAAGTAATGGGAAATTGACTTTGCTTAAAATTAGTAATTCGGAGATTTGATTTAGTCTATTGATGGGAATCTTAGCTGAGGGAATAAAGCAGCATTTTCTTTCATTAAGGAAGAGACCACTAACTTTGCCAAAATCATTTAAGAGATTCTTAATAGTTTTATCATGTTGAAGAGAGGCATTGTAGAAGATTATAAAATCATCAGCAAAGCTAAGATGAGAAACAGGGAAACCACCATGAGTTTTAAAAGCCATATTAGGTTTTTTAATGAAAAGATCATTGAGGCTCCTTGAAAGATATTCAACAATAATGATAAAAAGAGAAGGAGAAAGAGGGTCACCTTGATACAAACCATGGCTCGAAGTAAAGAAACCAAGGGATTCACCATTTAAGATACGAAAACTAGGTTAGTGATACAACTTTTATAAGCGGATAAAATTATCAGAAACCAAACAAATGTAAGATTTGAAAGAGAAAATCCCGAGAGGTTGTCAAAGGCTTTAGAGATGTCCAGTTTGAAAAGCATATTACCTCCTCTGGAAGAGACATCAATGTCATGAACTAGCTCTTGAGCGAGAAGAATATTATCAGATATGGCTCTATTTTTAATGAAACCAGTTTGGTTAGGGGAGATGATTTTATGAAGCAGGGGGCTAATCATATTATTAATTAATTTAGCAATGAGTTTTTTGAAAAAGGTACAAAGACTAATAGGTCAAAAATTTCCCCAAGATTCAGGATTGATGGTTTTGGGAATGAGGACAATAGAAGTACTTGAAAAATATCAGAATAGAGCTTCCATAAAAAAAATCAATAATAGCATTAACAAGATCAGATTTAATAAAAGGCCAACAAAAGAAATGAGTCATAAAACCATCGGGGCCGATAGAATCGTGTTCATGCTATTGAGTACTACTAATCTCCACTTGAGGGGCGCATAGTGAGCAAATGGTTATCCTCATTGTTAATCAAAGAAGGGATAAGGTGGGTGTTGGAGGGCATGTAAGGATTAGAATTTATTAAATTTTGAAAGTGATGTATGATAGATTCCTTTAATTTCATTCGGTTATCCGACCATCATTAGAGTTCTTAATTTTCTTAATCGAGTTTAAAGCTTTATTACAAATAGCATGGAAATACCTAGTGTTTTACAGCCATCGCAATATGTTTGCTAGCTTTTTTGATGCAACTAGGTTTCCTCCATATTTTGATAATTAATCAAACTATCTTTGGCAATGCTCAACTCATCAAGCTTACTGGGATCAGTTAAAACAACCTCTTCAAGAGAACAAACCACTTGTTCCATAGCTTTAAGATTGGTAAAAAGATTTTTAAAAATATGCTTGTTCCACCTATTGAGATTTTGTTTAATCCTCTTGAGCTTAAGCCAAAGCCAAAGCATGCCTTTAATGGAATTATCGGGGTGAACAGGAGCCATCCAATTAGTGAAAACAACATTAGTGAAGTCACCATGTTGGGTCCACATATTTTGGAATCTAAAAGGTGAGGGAGTAGAAGGGTTAAGAGGGGGAGTTTTGATAGAGATCAAAAGAGGAGCATGATCAGACAAAGTTCTGCTTAAATGCTCAACAGAAGTAAGAGGCCATTGATTGATCCAAAGAGAATTAAAGAGGGTCCTGTCAAGACACTGCCAAAGTCTAGAGTTTTTCCACGTGTAATTAGACCCTGAAAAACCAATGTCAATCAGATTGCAATCAAGGATCATAATAGAGAAGTCTTCCATGGAATGGAGGTTATGAGAACATCCTCCCCTCCTTTCTGAAGAAGCAATGATAGTGTTGAAATCACCCCCAACAAACCAGGGAAGGTTAACTAAGGAGGCGAAGGTTCTTAAGTGATTTTCCCTACCGGCTCTATTACAAGAAGCATAGATAAAGGAACCAAAGGCCAAAAACTCACCTAAAGAGATTTTGACATTTACCAATTATTTGAGATCATCAATGATGGAAATGGTGATGGAATTATTCCAAAAACACCATATTTTATTATTAAGGTTGAAGAGGAAATTTTGAAATCCAATTGATCTAGCAACATGGGCAATCTTGGAAGAGTGAATGAAAGGCTCAATAATAACAAGTAATTTGATGTTATGAGTGTGACAGAGGCTCCTAACACGGTTGTGGACAGGAAGAGTCCCACAACCCTAGATATTCTAGATAAGAAAATTGATCATAAAGAAAAAGAAAAAGGAAAAAGGAAATGTAAAAAGAAGAGAGGAGGACATAGTTATTTGTGAGGTGTTAGGGAAGAACGTGTGATTCTAGTTAAGTTATTATTAGTTGAGAAGCTTTAGGCACATAAACTAACTTATTGGTTTTCCCGCCCAAGAGAGGTATTAGATCCCGTGGTATGTTCTTTTGAGGTTAGGATGTAATACAAAGCATTCAGAATGGTCATGGCCATGGATCTTACAATGAGTGCAAAAGATGGGGAAATTTTCAAATTCCACTTTCTGATTATATCCAAATATTTTTGAACCAATCCAAACTTCTTTAGGGTATTTTTTTGTAATGTCAATCTCAACCAAGATACGTGCAACAGATGGCCGAGATCTAGTGGCAGTGGCTTGATCAATTTGGAGGGGTCTACCAAATAGAGCCCCAACCGCAAACAAAACTTGGTGAGTAACATAGTGAATTCTCATGTTAGGGAAAGCAAGCCATAAAGGAACAATAGGGGATTCCTCTATGACATCTAAAAGGGGTGACCATTTCAAGAGCCACATTTGACAATTATACACAAAATAGGAGCGGCGAGCAAAGACCCGAGAATAATCTAAATCACTGGATAATTGAATAAGGATATGACGAGGATCAATCAGCCCAATAGTGAAGACTCCCGAAAGCTTTAAGCTATGGAAGAAAGAGCAGATATTATTTAGAGTAGGGCACCGTATCAAAAATTTACCAACCAAAGTGAACTCAAAAGTCTTAGCTAACATCTCCACATCCTGGTCAAAGCACATGACAGCCAGCATTCCATGGAATGTCATGGAAACTAAGTTAACCGAGGCATTAGAGCTAGGGATCTTACCAAAAAGAGCATCCTTAAAGGACTTGATAGCAGGCGCATTACCGGATGGATTCAGATCAAGAATACCTTTAGGATCAGAGAGAAAAGTCAGTGCATCCAGGAAGGATGAGCATGATTTCACATAGAGTGAAGTCTCTGCCATTGAATGATCTAGTGGGAGTCACATAAGCAGTGAGCTGAGTGATGATGCGCAACCAAGCAAAAATCAGCAATCACGATCGGAGCAACCCGAAATGAGGCCAAAATCATAGGAAGAAGCACGGGAACACAAAATCATCGAGAAGCAGAGACTTTGGATGGGTTTAGGTTAGGGTGGGAAAGGTGAGTTTAGGGTTTAGGGTTTAAATTTATTTATTTAGTAAACTTTAGGTTAGGGTAGGTTTAGGGTTTAGGTTTAGGGTAGGACAGGTTGTGGGGTTAGGGTCAGGGTTAGGTTTTAGGTAAGGTTGGGTATGCACAGGGGATTTAGTGTCAGTGGTTATGGTATGGTAGGGTTTATGATTTAGGGTTTAGGGTTTAGGTGGTGGGTTAGGTGGGTTAGGAGGGTTTAGGAGTGGTTTGTGGTAACAGGTCCAGGTCCATTAGCTTAGAGAGATTTTGGTTTAGGGTTTTAGATGGTAGTTTGATCAGGGTTTTAGGTTTTGGGTAGGTTATTATTTAGGTTAGGGTTTAGGTTTTAGGTCCAGGATTAGGGTTTTAGTTTAGGTTTTAGGTCTAGTGATAAGGTTTTAGTTTAGTTTTAAGATTAAGTGAGAAATTAATCCTAAATTTTATGGGTTAATTTAATGGGAAGACCTCTGCCTCCCATGATTTTCATGGGAATTATTGCTCACTTAATTAAGAAAATTGACTAATCGAACCCTAATTACTCTTTTAAGTTAATTAATGATTAATTAATCCCATGAACAGTAATGAATTTCTTAATTTTATTAATCATTGCTCGATAGTAAATGAACTAAGGAATATAGTTTAAGGCTCGTGCCTAGGTTTATGGTTTTAGAGTTTATGATGTTAGGTTATTGGTTTAGGTAGGGTTTAGGTTTAGGGTCAGGGTTTAGGTTTAGGGTTTGGATTAGTGTTTAGATTTTAGGTTTTAGTGTTTAGGAAGGTTTTAGGTTTAAGTTTTAGTTTAGGGTTTATTTTAAGGTGTTTTGGTTTTGGGTTTAGGGTTCAGGTTTAGTGTTTAGCTGTGGTTTAGGTTATTTTAAGGTTTATGGTATAGGATTTAGGTTTTAGGCTTTAGGGTTTAGGGTTTAGGGTTTTATGGTTTAGGGTTTAAGTTTTAAGGTTTAGGGTTTAGGGTTTAAGCTTTTAGGGTTTAGGGTTTAGGATTGTAGATTTATGGTTTAGGGTTTAGGGTTTAAGGTTAGGGTTTTTTTTATTTTTTTATTATTTATTTATTTTTAGGGTTTAGTGTTTCTGATTTAGGGTTTAGGGTTCTGATTTAGGGTTTAGTGTTTTCAATTTTTTTTAAGAGAGAACAAATTCATATTCAACATTTCTTCTTTTCACTTTCATCAACCAAGTGGTAACACATCAAATTTTAAAGGCATAAGTGATGACATAGATAAAAAATGAGGATGCATCGAGCAAATAAAAAACTTTAGATAACTACAACTATCTCTTCTGTGAAGATACAGTTCCATAAGCAGCAGATCGGATCGACCATTCTTTAGTTTCTCCAGTTTCCATCAAAACCACCCTGGCCTCTTGAGTAGCGGGATCCACCATCATAACCTCGATCTCTCCCTCCGTCACCACCACGACTATAACCTTCATCGCTCCTTATGCCTCTAAAACCACCACTACTCTAACCACCACCTCCATATCCACCAAGACCTCAGATCCCCTCCACCACCGCATAACTCCATCTTGCCTCCACCTCCAAATCTAGTCGAGCTGACTGGTGATGTTCCAGCCAAGGTTCTGCCATTCTTGGTTTAAGTTTAGTTTTAGGTTCATTTAGTTTTAGGTTTATGTTTATTTTTTAATTTATTTAGTTTTAAAATTAGGTTTAGGGTTTGGGGTTTATGGTTTGGTTTGGGTTTGGTTTAGGTTTATTTTTAATTTATTTAGTTTAGGTTTAGTTTAGGTTTGGGTTTAGGTTTAGGGTTTGTTTATGGTTTTTTATGGTTTAGGTTTTAGGTTCAAGTTTGTGGTTTAGGGTTTGTGTGGTTTAGGTTAGGTTGTGGTTCTAGATTTAGGGTTTAGGGTTTATGGGTTTAGGTCTGTGGGTCTGGTTTAATTTTATGGTTTAGGGTTTCTAGTTGGGTTTAAGGTTTATGGTTTTGGTTTAGGTTTTGGGTTTTGTTTTTGTGTAGGATTAAGGTTTGTGGGTTTAGTAGGCATGTGGTTTCAGTCTGGGTTTAGGTTTGAGTTTAGGGAGTATGTTTTATGTCTAGGGTAGTTTAGATTCATATTAAGACAGCAGTTAATCCTAAATTTTGTGGGTTAATTTAATGGGATGACCTCTACCTCCCATGATTTTCTTGGGATTTATTGCTCACTTAATTAGAAAATTGAATAATTAAACTCTAATTAATCTTTTAAATTAATTAATGACTAATTAATCCCATGAATAGTAATAAATTGATTAATTAAGTTTATTAATCATTGCTCAATAGCAAATGAATTAAGGAATAGGGGTTAGGGTTTAGGGTTTTGGAGTTTATGATTTTAGGTAGGTTTGTAGGTTGTGGTTTAAGTTGTTTAGGTCTCAAGTTTTAGCTTTTAGGCTCAGGCTCAGTGGCCTAGGCCAGGTTTAGAGCCTTGATTTTAGGCTCAGGCTCAGGGCTAGGGTCAGATTAAGTGCCTAGGGCTCAGTGGGGTTTGGCTCAGGTTTTAGCTCAGTCTGGGGAGGCCTGTGTCCAGTGTCCCGTGCCCAGCCTGTGCAGGGTTTTGTGAGAGGCCCAGGGCATGTCACCATGGCTCAGGGTCAGAGGATCAGGTGGCTATATGCTTTAGTGCTCATTATCTTTAGGCTCAGGCCTGGGAGTGTGGCCTGTGGCCTGAGCCCAGGCTCAGTGAGGGTCAGGGTCAGGGTTGCCCAGCACTCATGGCCCAGTTTAGGGCCTAAGGCCCAGGTGCAGTTTAGGTCAGGTTTGGGTCAGGTTTGGGATGAGGCTAGGTTTTTGGTAGGCACATGGTTTATGGTCAGGATAGTTTTGCTTATGGCCTTAGTCTTGTAAAAATTAGCAAACCCCAGTTTCTTTAGTTTTAGTTTATTTTATTTATTTTATTTTATTTTATCTTTTCTATTTATGTTTATTTTTATTTTTTAGTTTATTTTAGGTTTATTTATTTTATTTTAGGTTTTTATTTTAGTTTACTTTTTAGGTTTAGGTTTAAGTTTATGTTTATTTTTAGTTTAGTTTTATTTTTATTTTATTTTTTAGGTTTAGGTTTTATTTTTCATTTTTATGTTTAGGTTTAGGATTTTATTTTTTTTTTTTTTCATTTTGGTTTTAGGTTTTTATTTTTGGTTAATTTTTAGGTTTTATTTATTAGTTTAGATTTAGGTTTATTTTTGATTTATTTTAATTTATTTAGTTTAGCGTTCAGGTTAAGTTTATTTTAAATTTAAGTTTAAGTTTTATTTATTTTAGTTTAAGTTATTATAGTTTAGGTTTAGGTTTATTTTATTTTGTTTACATTAGGTTTAGGTTTTATTTTTTTTTAGTTTGGTTTAGGTTTTATTTTTTTATTTTAGGTTTATTATAGGTTTAGGTTTATTTTTATTTTAGGTTTATTTTCTTTTTTTCATTTAGTTTTAATTTATTTAGGATTTTATTTTAGGTTTATAATATTTTAGTTTAGGTATTTATTTATTTTAGTTTAGTTTAGTTTTATTTTATATCACCATATTTTAGGTTTATGTTTAGGTTTGGCATATTTGGTTTATTTTAATTTTATTTATAGTTTCGTTTAGTGTGGGAAGGTTTAGAGGCCTGGGAGGGGATTTAGGTGGGTAGATCAGGGCCTGTGGCTCAGATGTGTGGTCATTATGGCCTAGGGTCAGATCAGCACGAGTTGAGGGTTTAGGGTCAGGTTAGGGTAGGTTAATTTTATGGTTTAACATTTAGTTAGGGTTTTAAATTATTTTATCTTTATATTTATTTTCAGGTTTAGGATTATGGCTCAGTTTAGGATTTGGTTTAGTGAGGGTCAGGTTTTAGGTTTTAAGGCCTGAGGTAGGGTTTTATGGTAGGGTTTTTAGGTAGAGATACTAGGGGTTTAGGGTAGGATAGGTGTTTAGTGTTTGTGGTTTGGGTTTAGGATCTGTGGTAGGCTCAGGGTATGGGTTTTAAAAAGCAAACCAAGAGGTTTAGGTTTATTTAGTTTACTTTAAAACCAAGCAAACCAGTAGGTTTTGGTTTTTCCTTTATTTTAGTCCATTTTTATTTTATTTTTATTTAGGTTTATTTTGTATTTGTTTAGTTTTAGTTTAGTTATGTTTATTTATTTTAGTTTAGGCTTTTTATTTGTATTTTGTTTAGTTTAGTTTATTTATTTTATGTTTATTTATTTTAGTTTAGGCTTTTATCTAGTTTACTTTTATGTTTAAGTTTGGTTTAGGTTTAGGTTTATTTTTGAGTTGAGTTTATCTTTATTTAATTTTAGGTTTCATTTAGGTTTAGGGTTTAGGGTTTTAGTGTGGTTTAGTGGTTTAGTGTTTAGGGTTTAGGGTTTAGGGTTTAGGGCCTAGGTTTAGTGTTACAGGTTTAGGGTTTAGGTTTTGGGTTAGTAGGGTTTATGTTTAGCGTAGAGTTCATTTTGGGTTTAGGATTTAGGGTTTCTTTTTTTTAATCAAACCGACAGTTTAGGTTGATTTAGTTTACTTTGTTTATTTTATTATCTTTAGTTTATTTTATTTTTTTTATTTTATTTAGGTTTATTTATTTTATTTAGTTTAGTTTAGTTATTTTAGGTTTATTTATTTTAATTTATTTTTTAGGATTAGGTTTTTTTGTTATTTAGTTTAATTTTATTTTTTGAGGTTTTAGGGTTTAGGATTTAGGGTTTAGTTTTAGGGTCTGGGGTTTTACCATTTTCAAGTTTAGGGTTTAGGTTTAGGATTTAGGGTTTAGGTTTTAGGTTTTAAGGTTTAGGTTTATAATTTGATGCAATTATTTATGAAGTATTGAATGATTTCAACATAATTGATAATCATACCAATGTATTTTTTTTTAAAAGTGTAGGTTGTAGGTCAGGTTTATGGTTTATGGTTGGTAGGGTTTAAGGTTAGGGTTTAGAGTTTAGGGTTTAGGTTTTAAGTAGGGTCAAGTTTTAGTTTAGGGTTTGGCCTAAAGTTTTACCGTTTAGGGTTGTAGGTTTAGTGTTGTAGGTTTTGGGTTAATTTTAGGTTTAAGTTTTCATTTAGTTTTTATTTTATTTTATTTTGGGTTTATTTTATTTTTATTTTATGTTTAGCTTTTCTTTTATTTATGTTTTTTATTCTTAGGTTTATTTTATTTTTTTATTTCAGTTTAGGTTATTATTTATTTTATTTTAATTTATTTTATTAGCTTATTTTATTTTATTTTTAGTTTAGGTTTAATTTACATTTTATTTTATTTTATCTTTATTTATTTATGTTTAGGTTTTATATTTATTTTATTTTAGGTTAATTTAGTTTAGGTGTTTTAGGTTTGTCTCCCAGTTTAGGGTTTAGGGTAGGGTTTAGGTTTAGGGTCAGGGCCTGGGGTTAGGGTGGGCTCAGTCTGATTAGTGGTCAGTGGTTTAGTGTTTATTCCATGGCCTAGGTTTTAGGGTTTATGGCCTAGAGCCCATGCCTGGCTGTCAGTCAGGGCCTAGGGCCTAGGGCCTGGCAGGTCAGCCCAGGGCCTTTTTTGGGCCCAAGTTTAGTTAGGCCTTTAGTTTTGAAGCCTAGTCATTTACATTTAGCTTTATTTAGTTTTATTTTATATTTAGGTTTTATTCATTACATTTAGTTTTATTTTATTTAGGTTTATTCAGGTTTATTTTATTTAGTCTTAGTATTTATTTTATTATTTTAGTTTATTTTATTTTATTTTAGGTTTAAGTTTTCATTTTCATTTCTATTTTATTTTATTTTATTATTTTATTTAGGTTTATGTTTTTTATTTTTTTTATTTTTAGGTTTAACTTAGTTTAGGTTTAAATTTTTATGTTGTTAGGGTTTGAGTTTAGGTTTAAGGGTTTAAGGTTTAGGGTTTCGGGTTTTAAGGTTTTGGGTTTTAAATTTTAGGGTTTCGAGTTAGGGTTTAGGGTTTAAGGCTTAAGGTTTAGTGTTTAGGTGAAAAGATGCATTTGCATTGATAATGAAAAAGACTGATTACAAGTTATAAAAGTTGCAAAAGAAAGCAAAAACTAGCTACTAACAAAGATGTTTCCTATCCTCCAAAAGCACAAAAAATGATGAGGAATAGTGTGGTTATCTAAACTATGCCAAACAAAATCAAAGCAAGTAGCTATATCTGCACAGAAGTCGTCTAAGCTATTGTTAGATCTCTGTGTGTAAGCAAAAATAACCTGGTGGAAGTTCTTCAAAAAGCTTATGTCAGGAGACTCGGGAGGCCGGTTCTGCCATATCTCACTATGAAGAGAGAGCTTGAGGTGGTCCACCACCCCGATGTTGTCCCCTTCAATGACAATGCCTCAGACTCATCATCCAAGGCTCCATGATGTTCTGAGTGTAGAGCATGGCCGCTAATTCCATCTGTCTGTCCCAATGTTGAAAATAATGACCCATAGCTTTGATGAAGTTTCCATTATCATCCCTTAAGACCATAGCAATACCAGCCGACCCATTAGAAAGCAAGGAGCCATCCATGTTCGCCTTGATCCAACCAGGAGGGGGAGGACACCACAGAGTAGGTTTGATCAGCCCGTAGGGCTGGGTGATGTCCCATTGCTTCTGGAAGGGGAAGGAGGAAGCGTGGGTGATGGATTCGAGAATGGAAGCAGCAATAATTTTAGGGGTGCCATTGTTACGGCCATGTGTTTTAGCATTACGGACTCTCCATACTTGGTAGATAACGGCACAATAGCATTTAGCCCAACAGACCTTACTTAGTTGCACATTCTGAATGGCATGAAGGAGATCAGTCAAGTTGCTGAAAATAGGAATGGAGAACCCCCATTTTGCAAGAATCTAAATTATAGCATTGGTAAGGGTGCAATGGACAGCAATATGTTCAATATCTTCCTCCTGGTTGCATCCCCAAGGGCACAAGGTGTTTTCCGTTAAGCCATGGTGAGCCAACCAGCAATTGGTTGGTATAGCATTTTGGATGAGCCTCCACCAAAAAATTCTTTCCCTAGGGGGAAGTTTCACCTTTGTAATTGGAAATCTGATGCTTCATTTTCAGTAAAGATACCTTGGTAAACTATGGAGGTGATGGTGGTCCCCAATGGGTTCTTGATTAGCTCAGGTTGATCCTGATGTTGGTTGGTCCAGATTTGTATTTTGGAAATGCGATCAGCCATAAGGTTGCCAAACAACTCCTACAGCTTCTCCAAATTCCAGCATTTAGTGGTCGTAATTAGATTGGCAATGCTCCAATCTGCAGAAGTTTCCATATTAAGGAAGGTAGGCCATTTAGCCAGCAGTAGATCAGCGATCCATGCTGCATTTGTGAAGTCAATATCCTCACCGCTTGGCAATTTTGCAATAAATTTCACAGATTTTTTTTCCCCTTCTGGTGATGATTTTCCAGACATGGAGTCACTGCTTTTGTGTTTTCGCCAAACATTCCTCCCATATCTTTCCAAAAGACACTTGTGTAGTAGTGTGTTTGGTTTGGTAAGAAACTCCCAAGCTAATCTAGAATGAAGAGGTCCATGCCACCTCTCGGCTGAATGCAGCCCAAGCCCGCCATATCTGAAGGGTGTGCAGATTTTTTCCCAAGCAATGTAATGTAAGCCATGTTGGTTGGGTCCCCCTTGCCAAAGGAAGCACCGAGCAAGTTTCTCTATCTCATTGGTGATTTTTGGGTACTAAGGTGTGAGTAACTTGATACAGAGAAATGTTGAGCAAGGAAGACTTGATTAGTTGGAGATGACCCGCCATAGACAAGTGCCGAATACCCCATTGGCTTATCCTTTCTCTAGCCTTTTTGGTTAGCTGTAGAAAATCTTTAGTTTTCAGTTTTCTCATGGCCAACTTGATGCCTAAGTACTCAAGCTCCTGGACCTTCTTGAACCCCATGAGTTTGGCAATCTGTTGCTTTCCACCTAGATGGTTTTCAAAAATGATAGCACTCTTGGTAGTGTTAATCCGCTGCCCGATCCAGCTGCAATAATCATTTAGAACTGTGATGATGCATTTGGCATGGGTGATTGAGGCTTTGGATGCGATGAGAATGTCATCGGCATAGAGCAGGTGGGATATACTAGTGCCTCCATTGGCAATGGGAACACCAAGTTCGGTTTGCTGCTATTTTATAGCCATGGAAAGGAGTTCTGAGCAAAGTATAAAGAGGTATGGAGATAGTGGACAGCCTTGTCGAAACCCACATTGGACTTTTATCCACTTTATTCTTTGGCCATTAAGTAGAAGTGCAAAAGAGTGGAAGGAGACACATTGTAGAATCCAATTCTGAAATTTGCTTGGCATACCCATTTTATGGAGAACAAGAGCAAGAGTTTCCCAGCTCATTTTATCATAAGCTTGCTCCATGTCAATTTTAAGTGCCATGAAGCCATCTTTAGATGTAGAGTGTTGAAATTTGTTAATAATCTCCGCTAAGGTGGTGTGAGATCGATCTATGAGGTGCAAAGGCCCCTTGCTCCTCAGAGATTATATGTGGGAGAATATTTTTCAGCCGACACACTAGGATCTTGGCTATGATCTTGTATGATGTTTTGCATAAGGTGATAGGTCTGAATTTTCGGACAATCAAAGATTCGAGATTTGGGCAAGAGGATCACCAATGTTTTCCTTCCAGAGAAGCCATGGTGCCCTTGTGGAAGAATTCTTTTATATCCTCGATGACGTCCTGGCCAATGATTCTCCAAAAGTGCTTAAAGAAAGGTGATGTCGTCTATTCCGGAGCACGATTTAGTGTTTAGGCTTTATAATTAAGGGTTTTCAGGGTTTAGGGTTTTTTAGGGTTTAGGGTTTAGGGTTGTAGGTTAGGGTTTAGGGTTGTAGGTTAGGGTTTAGGGTTTATGGTTAGTTTTTTTGTTTAGTGTTTAAGGTTTAACATTTAAGATTTTGCATTTTGGTTTATGGTTTAGGGTTTGGGGTTTATAATTTGAAGCACTTACTTATGTAGGAAGTATTGAATGATTTTAATATAATTAATAATTGATACCATCCAATGTACTTTTTTTTAAAGTATAGGATAGTTTATTTGGTTTGGTTTGTTTGGGTTTTAGGGTTTAGTTTTAGTTTAGGGTTTTAGTTTAGGGTTTAGGGTTTATGGTTTTTTTAGGTTTAGGGTTCATTTTAGGTTTAAGTTTTTATTTAGTTTTTATTTTATTTCATTTTATTTTATTTTAGGTTTATTTTATTTTATTTTTAGTTTATTTTATTTTTATTTTACATTCAGTGTTTATTTTATTTATATTTTTTATTCTTAGGTTTATTTTATTTTTTTTACTTTAGTTTAGGTTATTATTTATTTTATTTTAGTTTATTTTTATTAGTTTATTTTATTTTATTTTTAGGTTTAGGTTTAGGTTTTAATTTACATTTTTATTTTATTTTATTTAGGTTTAAATTTTTTTATTTATTTTATTTTTAGGTTTTCACTTAATTTATGTGTAAGTTTTAGTTTTAGGGTTTAGGTTTGGGTTTAGGGCTGATTTAGGGTTTAGGTTAGGTAGGGTTTAGGGTTTAGCATTTAGGGTTTAGGGTTTAGTGGTTTGGGGTTCAAGCACTTCACCACTTGGGAAGTATTGAATGATTTCAACATAATTGATAATTGATACCTAATGTATTTTATTTTAAGTATTATAGGTTTAGGGTTTAAGATTTATGGTTTATTTTAGGGTTTAGGATTTAGGTTTAGGATTTAGGGTTTAGGGTTTTAGGTTTAGTGTTGTAGGTTTAGGGTTAGTTTTAGGTTTAGGTTTTTATTTAGTTTTTATTTTATTTTATGTTTATTTTTTATTTTAAATTTAGTTTTTATTTTATTTAGGTTTATTTATTCTTAGGTTTATTTTATTTTTTTAGTTTAGTTTATGATATTTTTTATTTTATTTTAGTTTTATTTTATTTATTTATTTTATTTTATTTTTCGGTTTAGGTTTATGTTTTTGTTTACATTTTAATTTAATTTTTATTTTATTTTATTTAGGTTAAGGTTTTTTTATTTATGTTATTTTTAAGTCTTACTTAGTTTAGGTGTAAGTTTTTAGGTTTTTAGAGTTTAGGGTTTATTCTTTAGGGTTTAGGGTTTATGGTTTTAGTTTTTAGGGTTTAAGGTTTAGTGTTTAGGGTTTAGGATTTTTAGGGTTTAGGGACTGTTTAGGGTTTAGGGTTTATGGTATTTTTTTTAATTAAGCAAACCCATAAGTTTAGGTTTATTTAGCTTATTTTTTATTTATTTTAGTTTATTTTCTTTTAATTTTTTATTTATAATTATTTTTTTATTTAGTTTAATCTATTTTTTTAGTTTAGGTTTTTATTTTAGTTTATTTTTTAGGTTTAGGTTTAAGTTTATATTTTTTCTTAGTTTAGGTTTTTTATTTTAGTTTAATTTTTAGGTTTAGGGTTTTTTTTTAGGTTTAGGTTTAGGTTTTTTTATTTTATTTTTTTTAGGTTTAGGTTTTAGGTTTTTATTTTAGGTTTATTTTTTGGTTTCATTTTTTAGTTTAGGTTTATTTTTATTTTATTTAGTTTAGGGATTAGGTTAAGTTTATTCTAGGTTTAGGTTTAGGTTTTATTTATTTTCATTTAGTTTATTTTAGTATAGGTTTAGATATCTTTTATTTTGTTCATTTTAGGTTCAGTTTTTTTTAGTTTAGGCTTTATGTATTATTTTTTATTTATCTTTAGGTTTTATTTTTAGGTTTATTATTTAGGTTTGGGTGTTTTTAGTTTTTATTTTATTTTATTTTAGGTATATTTTATTTTTATTTTATGTTTAGTTTTAATTTTCCTTAGGTTTTATTTTTAGGTTTATTTTATTTTTTAGTTTAGTTTAGTTTTTATTTTTTATTTTATTTTATTTTTAGGTATAGGTTCAGGTTTAGGCTTTAGTTTATGTTTTTATTTTATTTTATTTTTAGGTTTAGGTTTAGGTTTTCTTATTTATTTTACTTTTAGGTTTTATTTAGTTTAGGATTAAATTTTTAGGTTTTAGGTTTAGGGTTTAGGGTTTAGGGTTTAGGGTTTGGGGTTTAGGGTTTATGGTTTAGTGTTGTAGGTTTTAGGGTTTAGTGTTTAGGATTTAGGGGGGTTTATGGTTTAGGGTTTTAAGGTTTAGTTTAGGGTTTAGGATTTAGGTTTAGGGTTTGGGGTTGTAGGTTTAGGGTTAGTTTTAGGGTTTAGCATTTAGGGTTAGGGTTTAGCATTTAGGGTTAGGGTTTAGTTTTGTTTTTATTTTTATTTTTAGGTTTCAATTTTATTTTTTATTTTTAGGTTTAGGTTTAGGCTTTTATCTTATTTTTTTAGGTTTATACTTTAGGTTTTTCTTTTAAGTTTCTTTTTAGGTTTTATTTTTTAGTTTAGGTTTATTTTTAGTTTATTTTATTTTATTTAGTTTAGGGTTTAGAGTTTAGTGTTTAAGCTTTAGGGTTTATCATTTTTGGGGTTTAGGGTTAGGGTTTAGGCTTTAGGGTTTATGGTTTTTTAGGGTTTAGGGTTTAGGGTTAGTTTTAGGGTTTAAGGTTTAGGGTTTAGGGTTTAGGGTTTAGGGTTTAGTGTTTTTTTAATTAAGTAAACCTATAGGCTTAGGTTTAGTTATTTTATTTTTTATTTATTTTAGTTTATTTTACTTTTTATTTTTATTTAGTTTAGTTTATTTATTTTAGGTTTATTTATTTTAGTTTTTGTTTCTTATTTTTTAGGTTTAGGTTTAGGTTTATATTTATTTATTTAGTTTAGCTTTATTTTTATTTTAATATTTTAGGTTTAGGCTTTATTTTTTATTTTTAAGTATAGGTTTAGGTTTTTATTTTATTTTTTTAGGTTTAGGTTCAGGTTCTATTTTTTTAGTTTAGTTTATTTTAGTTTTGGATTAGGTTTATTTTATTTTGTTTATTTTAGGTTTAGGTTTTTTTTAGGTTTATTTTTTAGGTTTAGTTTTTTATTTAGTTTTTATTTTATATTTTTTAGGTTTATTTTTTTATTTTACATTTATTTTTTATTCTATTTAGGTTTTTTATTTTTAAGTTTATTTTATTTTTAGTTTAGTTTAGGTTTTTACTTATTTTATTTTTTTTAGTTTTTATTTTTTATATTATTTTATTTCAGGTTTCTCTTTAGGTTTAGGTTTTAGATTAGGTTTTTTATTTTATTATATTTTATTTAGGTTTAGGTTTTTTTATTTATTTTATTTTTAGGTCTTATTTAGCTTAGATTTAGGTTTTTAGGTTTTTAGGATTTAAGGTGTAAGGCATTGGATTTAGGGTTTAGGGTTTGGGGTTTAGGGTTTAGGGTTTAGTTTTGTAGGTTTTAGGGTTTAGTATTTAGGGTTTAGGGTTCAGGTTTTAGGTTTCTATGATTTATGGTTTAGGGTTTATGGTTTTAGGATTTTAGTGTTTAGGGTTTAGGGATTAGGGTTGTAGGTTTAGAGTGTTTTAGGGTATAGGGTTTAAAGGAGTTTTAGGGTATAGGGTTTAAGGTTAGGTTTTTTTAATTTTTTTAAATGAAGTAAATTGGTAGGTTTAGGTTTATTTAGTTTTTTATTTTAATTTATGTTTATTTTTATTTTTATTTAGTTTAGTTTATTTATTTTAGGTTAATTAATTTTAGTTTATTTTTTATTTTAGTTTATTTTTTAGGTTTATGTTTAGGTTAAGGTTTATTTTTTCATTTACTTTTAATTTTAATTTTTTTTATTTTTGGTTTTATTATTTATTTTTTAGGTTTAGTTTTAGGTTTTTTTACTATTTTAGGTTTAGGTTTTAGATTTTTCTTTTAGGTTTACTTTTTAGGTTTTATTTTTTAATTTAGGTTTATGTTTATTTTTAGTTTATTTTAATTTATTTAGTTTAGGTTTAGGATTTATTTATTTTAGTTTAGTTTATTTTAGTTTAGGTTTAGGTTTATTTTATTTTTATTTTAAGTTGGGTATTTAGTTTTATTTTTTATTTATTTTTAGGTTCAGGTTTTTATTTAGTTTTTATTTTATTTTATATTTGGTTTATTTTATTTTATTTTAGGTTTAGTTTTTATTTTATTTAGGTTTTAAATTTTTAAGCTTAGTTTAGGTTTTTTTTATTTATTTTATTTTAGTTTAGTTTTATTTTTATTTTATTTTCTTTTTTAGGTTTAGGTATTAATTTAAGATTTTATTTTATTTTATTTTTTATTTTGTTTTGTTTAGATTTTTTATTTATTTATTTTAGGTTTTATTTAGTTCAAGTTTAGGTTTTTAACTTTTTATGGTTTAGGGTTTAGGGTTTAGGTTTTAGGGTTTAGAGTTTAGGGTTTAGGTTTTTTTTAGGGTTTAGGATTGAGGATTAGGGTTTAGTTTTAAGTTTTATGATTTAAGGTTTAGGGATTAGGGTTTAGGGTTTTAGGGTTTTAGGGTTTTGCGTTTAGGATTTAGGGTTTAGAGTTTTTAGGGTTTAGGTTGTGGTTATGGTTTAGGTTTTAGGTTTAGGTTAGGTTAGTTTATAGTTTAAGATTTTTTTTTTTTTAACAGGGAACAAATTCAAATTAAACATTTCTTCTTTAGTTTATTTAGTTTATTTTTAATTTTTAATTATGTTTATTTTTTATTTAGTTTAATTTGTTCATTGTAGGTTTATTTATTTTAGGTTAGGATTTTTATTTTAGTTTATTTTTTAAGTTTAGATTTAAGTTTAACTTTAAGTTTATTTTTTGGTTGAGGTTTATTTTTATTTATTTCTTAAGTTTAAGATTTATTTTTTTAATTTTAGGTTTAGATTTAGGTTTTTATTTTATTTTTTTAGGTTTAGGTTTTAGGTTTTTATTTTAGGTTTATTTTTAGGTTTTATTTTTTAGTTTAGGTTTAGGTTTACTTTTAGTTTATTTTTTTATTTAGTTTGGGTTTAGGTTTAGTTTATTTTAGGTTTAGGTTTTATTTATTTTAGTTTAGTTTCTTTTATTTTAGGTTTATGTTTATTTTATTTTGTTTATTTTAGTTTTGGGCTTTTTTTTGTAATTTAGGGTTTAGGGTTTAGGGTTTTAGGGTTTAGGGTTTTCGGGTTAGGGGTTTAGGGTTTAGGGTTTAGGGTTTATGATTTAGGGTTAACGATTTAAGGGGTTTTTTAATAATAATTAAGTAAACCGATAGGTTTAAGTTTATTTAGTTTATTTTTATTTATTTTAGATTATTTTAGTTTAGTTATTTTGGGTTTATTTATTTTAGGTTAGGTTTTTTATTTTAGTTAATTTTTTAGGTTTTGATTTTTTAGTTGAGTTTTATTTTTATTTTATTTTTTAAGTTTTTAGGGTTTAGGGTTTAGGGTTTTAGGGTTTAGGGATTTAGTGTTTATGATTTAGGGTTAGGGTTTAGTGTTTAGGTATTATGGTTTAGGGTTTTTAGGGTTTATGGTTTAGAGTTTAGGGTTTAGGGTTTATAATTTGAAGCACTTACCTATTTAGGAAGTATTGAATGATTTTAATATAATTGATAATTGATACTATCCAATGTATTTTTTTTAAAGTATAGGGTTGTAGGTTTAGGAATTAGGGTTTAGGGTTTAGGTTTTAGGTTTAGGGTTCAGGTTTTAGTTTAGTGTTTAGGGTTTAGGGTTTAGGATTTTTTAGTAGGGCTGTAGGTTTAGTGTTGTAAGTTTAGGGTTAGTTTTACGTTTAGATTTTTATTTAGTTTTTATTTTATTTTATTTTATTTTATTTTAGGTTTATTTTATTTTTGTTTTACATTTTGTTTTTATTTTATTTAGGTTTTTAGTTCTTAGGTTTATTTTATCTTTTAGTCTAGTTTAGGTTATTATTATTTTTATTTTATTTTGATCAGTTTATTTTTATTTTATTTTTTTAGGTTTAGGTTTATTTATTTATTTTATTTTTAGGTTTTACTTAGTTTAGGTTTAAGTTTTTAGGTTTTTAGGGTTTAGGGTTTATGATTTAGGGTTTAGGGTTTTAGGGTTTAGTGTTTTAGGGTTTAGGTTTGGGGTTAGGTTTAGGTTTAGGGTTTAGGGTTTAGTGTTTAAGCTTTAGGGTTAGGGTTTTAGGGTATATGGTTTAGGGTTTATGGTTTATAATTTCAGGCACTAACGTATTTAGAAAGTATTGAATGATTTCAATATAATTGATAATTGATACCGTCCAAGGTATTTTTTTAAAGTATAGGGTTATAGGTTTAGGGTTTATGGTTTAGAATTTAGTTTTATGTTTAGGGTTCAGGTTTTAGCTTAAGGTTTAGGGTTTGGGGTTGTAGGTTTAGGGTAGGTTTAGCATTAGTTTTAGGTTTAGGTTTTTATTTAGTTTTTGTTATATTTTATTTTAGGTTTATTTTATTTTTATTTTACATTTAGTTTTTAGTTTATTTAGTCTTTTTATTCTTAGGTTTACTTTATTTTTTGTAGTTTAGTTTAGGTTATTCTTCATTTTATTTTAGTTTATTAGTTTATTTATTTTATTTTTTAGGTTTAGGTTTTAGTTTACATTTTATTTAATTATTTTATTTTATTTTATTTAAGTTTAGGTTTTTTAATTTATTTTCTTCTTAGGTTTTACTTAGTTTAGGTTTAAGTTTTTTAGGTTTAGGGTTTAGTGTTTAGGGTTAGGGTTAGGGTTTAAGGTTTAGGGTTTAGTGTTTAGGCTTTAGGGTTTTGGGTTTTAGGATTTAGGGCTTAGGGTTTAGGGTTTACGGTTAGACTAGGGTTTTGGGTTTTGCGTTTAGCATTTTTTAGGGTTTAGGGTTTACGGTTGTAGGTTTAGGGTTAGTTTTGGCATTTAGGGTTTAGGGTTTAGCATTTAAGATTTAGGGTTTAGGGTTTAGGGGTTTTTTTAAATTAAATAAACCAATAGGTTTATTTAGTTTATTTTAATATTTTATGTTTATTTGAGTTTATTTTTTATTTTTATTTTTTTTGTATATGTATTTTAGGTTTATTTATTTTAGTTTATGTTTTTTATTTTAATTTATTTTTTTATTTAGGTTTAGGTTTATGTTTACTTTTTTAGTTTTGTTTTATTTTTATTTTTAGGTTTAGGTTTAGGTTTTATTTTTTATTTTTAGGTTTAGGTTTAGGTTTTTCTTTTATTTTTTAGGTTTAGCTTTTAGGTTTTATTTTAGTTTAATTTTAGGTTTTATTTTTTAGTTTATGCTTATTTTAGTTTAAGGTTTAAGTTTAGTTTATTTTAGGTTCAGGTTTAGGTTCTATTTATTTAAGTTTAGTTTATTTTAGTTTAGGTTTAAGTTTCTTTTATTTTGTTTATTTTAGGTTTAGGGTTTATGTTTTATTTTTAGGTTTTTATTGTATTTTATTTTTGGTATATTTTATTTTTATTTTACGTTTAATTATTATTTTCTTTAGGTTCTTTATTTTCAGGTTTATTTTATTTTTTTAGTTTAGTTTAGGTTTTTATTTATTTATTTTTAGTTTATCTTTTATTTTAATTTTTATTTCTTTTAAGTTTAGGTTTAAGTTTAGGTTTAGGTTTTAGTTTAGGTTTTTATTTTATTTTATTTATTTTGTATTATTTATATTTAAGTTTATTTATTTATATTATTTTTAGGTTTTGTTTAGTATAGGTTTAGATTTTTTGGTCTTTATAGTTTATGGTTTAGGGTTTAGGGTTTAGGGTTTAGGGTTTAGGTTGAGGGTTTAGGGTTTAGGGTTGTAGGTTTTAGGGTTTAGTGTTTAGGGTTCAGGTTTAGGGTTTAGGGTTTTAGTGTTTACGGTTTAGGGTTTAGGGTTTAGGTTTTAGGGTTTATGGTTTAGGGTTTAGGGTAAGAGTTTTATTTATTTTTTTTTATTTTTATTTTTTAAAAATTACGTAAACTAGTATGTTTATGTTTATTTAGTATATTTTTTATTATAGTTTTTTATTTTTATTTTAATTTAGATATATTTATATTTTTATTTAGTTTAGTTTATTTATTTTAGGTTTATTTCTTTTAGTTTATATTTTTTTATTTTAGTTTATTTTTTATGTTTAGGTTTAGGTTTATGTTCATTTTTTAGCAAAGTTTTATTTTTTTTTATTTTAGGTTTTGATTTTATTTTTTATTTTTAGGTTTAGGTTTAGATTTTAATTTTATTTTTTTATGATTAGGTTTTATGTTTTCTTTTAGGTTTATTTTATAGTTTAGGTTTAGGTTTATTTTTAGTTTATTTTATTTTATTTAGTTTAGGTTTAGGTTTCAGTTTAGTTTATTTATGGTTTAAGTTTAGGGTTTTTTTTAGTTTAGGGTTTAGGTTTTATTTTTTTATTTATTTTTAGGTTTATTATTTAGGTTAGGTTTTTATTTAGTTTTTATGTTATTTTATTTTATTTGAAGTTTGGTTTATTTTTATTTTGGGTTTAGCTTTTATTTTATTTAGGTTTTTTATTTTTTAGTTTAGTTTAGGTTTTTATTTATTTTATTTTAGTTTAGTTTTATTTTGGTTTAGTTTTTGGTTTAGGTTCAGGTTTTAGTTTATGTTTTTATTTTATTTTATTTATTTTTTTTATTTTGATTTAGATTTATTTATTTATTTATTTTAGATTTTATTTAGTTTTGATTTAAGTTTTTAGCTTTTTAGGGATTAGGGTTTAGGGTTTGGGTTTAAGGGTTTAGGGTTTAGGGTGTTTTGGGTTTAGGGTTTATAGATTAGGTTTTATGGTTTAGGGTTTAGGGTTTAGGGTTTAGGGTTTTAGGGTTTAGGGTTTAAGGTTTAGGGTTTTGGGTTTAGGGTTTTAGGTTTGAGGATTTAGGTTTAGGGTTTTGGTTTTAAGTTTAGGGTTCAAGTTTTAATTTAGAATTTAGTTTTTTTTGGTTTTATCGAGAACAAATTCAGATTCAAAAATTCTTCTTTTGTTTATTTAGTTTATTTTCTATTTATTTTAGTTTATTTTATTTTTATTTATGTTTAACTTCTTTTTAGTTAGTTTATTTATTTTAGGTTTATTTACTTTAGTTTAAGTTTTTTATTTTAGTTTATATTTTAAGTTTAGGTTTAGGTTTAGGTTTAATTTTTAGTTGAGTTTTGTTTTATTTTATTTTTAGGTGTAGGATTTATTTTTTACTTTAGGTTTAGGTTTGTTTTTATTTTATTTTTTTAGGTTTATTTATAGGTTTTTATTTGAGGTTTATTTTTAGGTTTTATTTTTAGTTTAGGAATAGTTTTATTTTTATTTTATTTTGTCTTATTTAGTTTAGGGTTTAGGTTTAGTTTTTTTTAGGTTTAGGTTTAGGTTTTATTTATTTTAGTTTAGGTTTAGGTTTATTTTATTTTGTTTATTTTAGGTTTAGGTATTGTTTAGTTTAGGGTTTACGTTTTATTTTTTATTTATTTTTAGGTTTTATTTTTTGGTTTATTATTTATGTTTAAGCTTTTATTTTAATTTATTTTATGTTTATTTTATTTTTATTTTTGGCTAAGTTTTTGTTTTATTTAGGTTTTTTATTTTTTTTAGTTTAGTTTAGGTTTTTATTTATTTTATTTTAGTTTAATTTTTATTTTTTATTTTCTTTTCTTTTTAGGTTTAAGTTTAAGTTTAAGTTTTAGTTCATGTTTTTATTTTATTTTTGTTTAGATTTTATTTATTTATTTTATTTTTAGGTTTTATTTAGTTTAGGTTTTAGGTTTAGGGTTTAGGATTTGATTTAGTTTTGGGTTTTAGGATTTAGGGTTTAGGGTTTAGGGTTTAAGGTTTTTGGCTTTTCTTTTTTCAATTTTTTTACAGAGAATAAATTCAAATTCAACATTTCTTCTTTTGTTTGTTTACTTTATTTAATTTATTTTTTATTTATTTTATTTTATTTTATTTTTTTAATTCTTATTTATGTGTATTTTTTATTTTTATTTAGTTTAGTTTATTTATTTTAGGTTGATTTATTTTAGTTTAGATTCTTTTATTTTAGTTTAATTTTTATGTTTATATTTAGGTTTAGGTTTATTTTTTTGGTTGAGTTTTATTTTTATTTCATTTTTTAGGTTTAAGTTTTATTTTTTTATTGTTAGGTTTAAGTTTAGTTTTTATTTTATTTTTTAAGGTTTAGTTTTTATGTTTTTATTTTAGGTTTATTTTTAGGTTTTATTTTTTTGGTTTAGCATTAGCTTTATTTTTAGTTTATTTTATTTTATTTAGTATTGGTTTAGGCTTAGGTTTAGTTTATTTCAGGATAAAGTTTAGGATTTTTTTATTTTAGTTTAGTTTATTATAGATTAGGTTTAGGATTTTTTTTTTTATTTATGTTTAGGTTTTAGTTTAGGTTTATTTTTATTTATTTTAGGTTTTATTTAAGGTTTATTTTTTTATGTTTAGGTTTTTATTTGGTTTATATTTGATTTTTTAAGTTCATTTTATTTTTATTTTATGTTTAGTTTTTATTTTATTAAAGTTTATTTTTATTTTATTTTAAGTTTATTTTAAGTTTATTTTATTTTTAGTTTAGTTTAGGTTTTATTTATTTTATTTTATTAATTTAATTTATTTTATATTTTAGGTTTAGGTTTACATTTTATTTTAGTTTTTTATTTTATTTTATTATTTTTCTTTATTTAGGTTTAAGTTTTTTATATTTATGTTTTATTTAGTTTTGGTTTAGGTTTTTAAGTTTTTAGGGTTTAGAGTTTAGAGTTTACGGTTTATGGTTTAGGGTTTTAGGGTTTATGATTTTAGGTTTTAGGGTTTAGTGTTTAGGGTTTAGGGTTTAGGGTTTAGGGTTTAGGCTTTAAGGTTTAGGGTTTTAGGGTTTAGGGTTTAGTGTTTTTAGGGTTTGGGGTTTTTAAGGTTTAAGGTTAGTTTAGGGTTTAGGGTTTTGGGTTTAGGAATTAGGGTTGTAGGTTTAGTGTTAGTTTTATGGTTTAGGGTTTAAGGTTTAGGATTTAGGGTATAAGGTATAGGGTTTAGATTTTGTTTTTAAAAAATTAAGTAAACCGATAGGTTTAGGTTTATTTAGTTTATTTTTCATTTATTTTAGTTTATTTTATTTTTTATTTTAATTTAGGTTATTTTTTATTTTTATTTAGTTTAGCTTATTTATTTTAGTTTAGGTTTTTTATTTCAGTTTATTTTTCAGGTTTAGGTTTAGGTTTATGTTTATTTTGTTTTGTTTTTTTTTTAGATTTAGGTCTTAATTTTTTTTATTGTAGGTTTATGCTTAGGTTTTTAATTTATTTTTTTAGGTTTAAGTTTTAGGTTTTTATTTTAGGTTTATTTTTAGGTTTTATTTTTTAGTTTAGCTTTAGCTTTATTTTTAGTTTATTTTATTTTATTTAGTTTAGGTTTAGTTTTAGGTTTAGTTTATTTAAGGATTATGTTTAAGTTTCATTTAATTTGTTTAGTTTGTTGTAGTTAAGGTTTAGGTTTATTTTATTTTGTTTATTTTTTTATTTTATGTATAGGGTTTTTTTAGTTTAGCGTTTTGGTTTTAATTTTTATTTATTTTTATGTTTTATTTTAAGGTTTAATTTTTAAGTTTAGGTTTTTATTTAGTTTTTATTTTATTTTATTTTAGGTTTATTTTATTTTTATTTTACATATAGTTTTCATTTTATTTTGGGTTTTTATTCTTAGGTTTATTTTTTTAATTTAGTTTAGGTTTTTATTTATTTTATTTTAGTTTATTTTTTATGAGTTTATTTTATTTTATTTTCAGGTTTCGGTTCAAGTTTTAGTTTAGATTTTATTTTATTTAGGTTTATGTTTTTTAATTTATTTTATTTTAAGGTTTTTAGGTTTTTAGGGTTTAGGGTTTAGAGTTTATGCTTGAAGGTTTATGGTTTAAGGTTTAAGGTTTAGGGTTTTTAGAGTTTAGGGTTTATAGTTTAGTGCTAGTTTAGGGTTTAGGGTTAGGGTTTAGGGTTTAGGGTTAGTTTAGGGTTTAGGGTTTAGGATTTAGGATTTAGGGTTGCAAGTATAAGGTTGTAGGTTTAGGGTCAGTTTTATAGTTTAGGGTTTAGTATTTAGGGTATATGGTTTAGGTTTTAGGTTTTTTTTAAATTAAGTAAACCGGTAGGTTTAGATTAATTTAGTTTATTTTTTATTTATTTTAGTTTATTTTATTTTATATTTTTATTTAGGTTAATTTTTTATTTTTATTTAGTTTAGTTAATTTATTTTAGGTTTATTTATTTTAGTTTAGGTTTCTTATTTTAGGTTTAGGTTTAGGTTTAGGTTTATGTTTATTTTTTGTTTAATTCTTTTTTTCGGTTTAGGTTTTATTTTTTATTTTAAGGTTTTTGTTTACATTTTATTTTATCTTTTTAGGTTTAGTATTTTAGGTTTATTTTTAGGGTTTTTTGTTAGTTTAGGTTTAGGTTTTGGTTTATTTTGGTTTAAGGTTTAGGTTTTATTTATTATTTATTTTTAGGTTTACTTTTTTAGGTTTAGGTTTTTATTTAGTTTTTATTTTATTTAAGGTTTTCTGCCACGATCCTTCAAGATCTTTGATTGGAGTGGGAACCCATAATAACACATTACGCACTTTAGAGCCAGTTGTTGCAACACCAAGGATAGGTTTGCTAGTTGGACAACTTCGAGGGAGGGTGAAGCGACTCGACATACTTGCGGGATAGTCGATAGCCCGACCGTCGAGTCCAGTACTCCCTCCACCAATGGAGCTACCATCTCTTCTGCTAGCTTCTCTTCTACCAACGGGAGCATTGTTTCTGCTGATAATCACTAAATCCCTTACTCAGCTTACTTTACTTGGTTTTTATCATATACCCCCACCCAAAATGAAATTAATGAAGAAAGCTGATTCTACTTATATATTGTCTACTTCTGATGCTTTTGATTTCATTTTTATTGAAAGCTCTCTGAGTTTAAATAAAAATAATAGCTCTAATAGTTATGATCCTTTCCTTTTGATTTAGTCAGACTATCCTTCTCTGAATCAATTGGGTTAACCACTTGAGATTGACTTGGAGTCAACCCACTGGGATCCCATAGAGAAGGCGTAGGTTTGCAGATGAGAAGGTAGAACTTTCCACAAGCTCATCATTCCAAGAAGTTCAAGTCAACCTCGTGGTAACAAAGTTCTACCTCTTAGGGTAGCACCTCTTGATAAGGGTAAACAAGTCATTGGTTCTAGTGAGCAGATAACCCCTCCATAGGATGCTCCACCCATGGATATGCTTGTGGATGACCAAGATAGAGTTGATTACAATGTTCTATCTTACCTTTGAAAGTATCCAGCTAAGTTAAGCATATACGATGACTTTGTCTTATCCAAGAAGTTGATGGAATCTCTAATCAAGGCCTTACTTCATCTAGAGATATGCTTAGCTCAGCTGACCGCTACTAAAGAGGAGGCATGCCACTCGAACGATATCTTAAGGTTACATTCAGCAATGAAGACTTACTCCTAGAGAAGATCGAGTGCAACCGCCTCTTTACATTATAGTGAATGTTGGCAGATACAGGCTATCTAGAGTTCTGGTTGACCCCAGGACAAAGCCTTCTAGCTACTGGTCATCCTAATCCCCCATAGCACTAATCCTAATTCCTATTGCAAAAATTATATTTATGTGGGAAAAGTAAATATAACTACACTTACAAAATAGAGGTTAGCTAAATATACATATAATCCCAAGAAGTTGTATTTATAATTTGGACTTAGCACCCTACACATAGGTAACTAAGCCCACCTGTCTTAACTTGGATTATGCATAAGGATATAAGCAACCATCAAAAAGAGCATTCACATTTATTTTTAAGCATCCCTAAGCATAATCTCCTGCTAAAAACATGATTAGGCTAATATTGGCTTATCTTCCATTCTACAAAGCATACACCCTAACATCTAATCTAAAATAAGACATCATAAAATAAAACATACATCACATCATACACCATCTAACTTAGAGCTTTAAGTCGTGACTTAATTCTAATGTGTGTATTAAGGCTTGTGTGGTAAGTCTTGTTAGGCATTAGTGTTGTATTTTTAAAGTGTAGAAGGATTCAATTTAACATGAAAAGTTGATTTCACTTTAAGTAGTTTAATTGATTTGACAAATTTAATTTGTGTTTTATTTTGTTTCATTTGATTACACTTAGCAACTAAGTGTTATAAAGAGAAGAAAAGAGGATTGCCCTCTTTCAACCCTACCTTTAGTCACTTTCTAAAGTATGTTAATTTGATTCAGTTCTCTTTAGTGAATGGCTTATTAAATGATTTAATTAATCCTAAGTTTAGGTTCAGTTTAAATAATCCTATTCAAAATGAAAGACATCTTAAGATTAATTTAATTTAATAACTACCACATGACATATATTAAATCATTCCTTTCCATCACATGTAACATGCATATGATTTAATCTTAAGTGTATCTATACATGCAACATATTTTAGCACACTTAAAGGATGAATGTATATGTATGTTTAGAAATTATATTTTATTTGATTGAATTATTTAAATATATTAATTTAAAACTTTATTCAAATTCCTAAACAAAAGGACATAAGAATGAAATTAAATATGCATGTGTCATTATTAAACCTAGGAAGTGAGGTAATCAAATGACCTCCTTGGAGCTAGCTAAAGCCTCGTATTCTCAAGATGTCCAGACTATATACCCATTTGAATTAAAATATATGTAAATTCGTATACATGAACATAAGAAGTAAGCTCCAAATCATATGGCTAATTAATTCAACCACTTAGTCAATTATGAATGCATGCAATTTTAATGTAACATGGAATTTTCATTCACTAATCACATATACATATACATGTACAAAGATATAGGAAAATATGCGTCATTGTTAATCGAGGAAGTGAGGTAATCAAATGACCTCCTTGGGGCTAACTAAAGCCTCATATTCCCGGGATGTTCAGACTATATACTTGCTTTTCTTGGACACACATGGATGTATACATAAATGAGGGAAAGAAAACCATGCAAAGATTATATTTTTTTTATTTAATCATTTATATATATGAATTAAAGCTCTATCAAAATTCTAGTTTTGAAATACATAAGAATGAAATCAAATGGGTACGTGTCATTCTTAAATCAGGAAAGTGAGGTAATCAAATGGCCTCGTTGGGGCAAGCTTAAGCCTCATGTTCTCGATCCATACTATATACCCATTATCATTCAATCTTATATAAATCAACACTTGAATAGAGGAAATAGAACTCAACATTCATACACTTAAGTTATAAGCACATGCATTTCATATGTATTTATAACTAGCATCATAACACATATTATTATTCATTTATAAGATTTTGAAAAATACATTTGGATTTAATAGTGATAATAGCCATGCATATATTAAATTAAATCAACACATGCAAGCTTACAAAAAAGAAATCCATTTTATTTTACTTGATTTTGAAAAGATGGATGCATGAATTCAAATGATTAACAAAATTTAACATGATTGGAAAGAGGACAATCAAATATAAGCATGTGATTCATTCAACAATACTAGTTCTTAAGGACAATCAAATCAAATAAGATTAAATAAAGCAAACCAAAGCTTCTTTATTAAATATGTTTTGGATTTGATTTGATATAAAGAGGAGAAGAGAAATCATCACTTGATGTTTTAAACCCATTCCAACATTAGTGATTTGATTTAATTTAAGGAAATGTAATTAAGTTGATTTTATGGGTTAATTAAGATGAGCCTTAATTAGATGAATTAATTACCCTTGCCTATGTCACCTTAAAGTAATTAACTAAATAAATATGAGCAAACATGATATGCATGGAAAATAAACTTGCAATGATCCAAGGAAATAAAAGAGGCCTTATACAATTAGATCATGATTAATAGTTATTTAGATTAAAAGACTTAATTAGTTACATTTATGGTTTTTCACACATGTGGACTAACCATATTTTCATTAATTTTTTTTTAGGTTATTAAACACTTAATGATCTACCCCATGATTTAATTAATTAAGGTCTGATGTGATTATGATATCAATTTGATTAAGTAATTTAATTAATTAATTAAATCTTAATTAATTTCATTTTAAAAAAGGGTCAATGAACTTAAGGAAAGGGGTCCCTACCTTATTTCTTAGTTCAATTATTGTTGAACAATGATTAATAAATGTAATTAACCAGTTTGTTACTATTCATGGGATTAGTTAATCATTAATTAACTTAAAAGAGTAGTTAAGGTTTAATTAGTCAATTTTCTTAATTAAGTGAGTAATAAATTCCAAAAAAATAATGAGAGGCAAAGGTCATGCCATTAAATTAACCTACAAAATTTGGGATTAATTGCTCATGTAATTATGGAGTAATTAAGCTAATTAATTTTATAATTCAACTTTAATTATTGTTCAAAAGTAGTTAAGATCATTTTTAATTAATTCTCCTCTAAAATACTTTTAAAATCAGTATTTATTTGCATTTTTTTATTTCTCTATGATTTTTTTATGATTTTTAGATGTTTTGTCCATTAAAAATGATTAATTAAGATTAATTAAAGCCTAATCTATTGGTGCCACATGGCATGCTTTCTACATGGAGCCGAGGATTGGCTACTTAAAACTTATCCGACTCAATGGCTACGTGACAGTGGAGGACATGCTTTCTCATCTACCATCCAATCTAAGATCGGATGGCTATGATTAATCCCACAGCTCAATAGGATTAAATCAGATCGATCTAGCAGATCTAATCACCGTCCGTTCTGATCATGTGGAAAGAATGGTGTGTGTTCTAACATCATGCAAGTTAGGGAGAATTGAGTATGTCTGCCATTGCACTCTTGATCTGAGCTTACCCGAGCATGGATCAACTCCAAAATGATCCCACATCTTCACGACATCTATCGGAGGGGATCCAACAGTCAAGATCACATGAGATGTAGGTTTTCTTTAAAAGTTCCAACCAACTTTTGCCAAAGGATCAGTTTTGGAAGCATACCTCACCGGAGGTCAAGACCGTAGGCTCGAATTATTGAGGAAGCTTCATCTAGTGGAGACAAAGCCCTATTAAGTAGCAATTGGATAAATCCCTCGGCGTTCGCTTGTAAGGCCATGAAATGATGATATGGAGCTCAGATTTGATCGAAGTCCCACCTCTAGTGCTCAGGAAGCTTGGGAGATAATTCATTCTTGCATGATGAGGTCTAGGGAAGGTGTGTGCAAAGTTAATTTGGGTTTGATGGAGAAATGGGGAAGTTAGGTCAAAAATGGGAGTGTCTTATTTCAGAACATATGGGAATGGAATTTTGCGATCGAGGAATGAGCTTAGGAGCTTAGGGAATGGCTCTAGCAGCTCTTCTTGGTTAGCTAGGGCTCTGAGGAATTATTTTTGTGTGTGTTTGAGTGGGAATGAGGGGATGTATAACCCCCATTCTAGTGGCCATTAGGCCATCTCAGGGAGTCGTGGGTGGTAGGGAGGAGGTGAGTTGGCTTGGCTTGGCTGGTTGAAGGTGTGGAGGTGGTTGCAAAAGAGGAATCATGGGTGTCCTATGGGTTTTAAATGCTCCAATGGGGAAGGTGAGGTGATTACAACTCCCATAGGTCATGGTCGACCCAACCACCCCTTGGGTCAGGTTGGTCAATGTCCTAGGTGCCTAGGTTCACCATTGGGAGAGTACTAAGTGGCCAAGGAATGGAAATGATCACTTACATGGGTGATTTGTCTCATGTGATGGTCTCGACCCAAGGGTAGAATGATCATTTGGCATTGGATTTGATTTGATAATATTTGAAATGAGCCAATGGGTAAGTCCAAATTTCAAGTCTATTGGAGTTGATTTGATTAAGTTTGGCTCAATTTGACTCATTTAGGTCAATTTGTTAGTTCGATCAAGATGACCAATTGGTTAAGTTGGGTGAAACCACGGGTTGGGTCAAGTTCATATGATCATTTGGGATGTTTTGGTTCAATTTATTTGGTTTAGTTTGGGTCATTTGAATTTATTTGGGTAAAATGGGTTAAATTGACAAATTTGACAAAATTATCTTAGTTTGGGTATTGGTCTAGGTTTAGTTGACAAATTGAAGATGATTGTACACTTTGGTTTCAATTAATTTGGATTTGGTTTTGAATTAGGCCAACTTGAACCTTTAGGTCAATTTGGGCTAAGTAGGTCAATTGGGTTTAATTGGGTCCAATCATGGCTTTGGTCAAGTTCAATCAATTTGGAATGAACTTGAGCCATTATTGCAATCAATTTGGTTTATATTTTGATTTGACCCAATTTGGTCTTCTAGAATAATTTGGGTCAACTTGGGTCCATAGGGACAATTGAGATTAGTTTGACTCAATTGAAGGTCAAGTCATATTCAAATATTGATTTTGATTTGGTATGAATCATTGGTTTCAAGGATTTGGCTTAGGTTGAAATTTGGCTAATTTGGGTTCATATGAGTTCTGAGTTGACTTGGTCAAATGACCAAGTTGACTTTGTTTGATAATTTGACAATTAATCAAGGTGATCAACAATCATGATGGGAGCTTGGTTCAATCCAATTTTGGTAGGATTAGAACTTGGATTAAATAGGTCAAATTAGCCACTTTGGGTCAAGTGGACCAATTGGGTTTAGTTTGCTTGACTTTGGGTTGAGTTTTATTTAGTTGAGTTTATATATGAATTTGGGATTGACATATAAATTCAATTCCAATTGGCTTCAAATGGGTTTGGGTTCATTTGAACATTTCATGTCGAAAGGGTTAAGTTGGGTTGGACTTGGATTGATTTTGTTTGCTTGATGATTATAGAATTCATTTATATTTGTGAATATGATTGAAGGTATGATTGATTCATGAGAAAATCAATTCAATTTAGGTTTTGGAATGACCAAATTTGGCTAAGTTGATGGAGTTGGGTCATGGCTTTAGGTTTGGATTTTGATTTAGTTTGATTTAGTTTTGATGATTTAAATTTATATTTCATTTAAATCTGTGAAGATGATTGAAAAATATGATTGATTTGTGAGAAAATCAGTTGAGTTTGACTTGATTTGGATTAAGATTTGGCTAAGTCAATGGGATAGGTCATACACCTTAGAAATAGTTTTGATTTAATTTGATTTAGTTTGATTTAGTTTTGACCATTTGAATGTAGATTTGATTTATATTTAAAAATATGATTGAATATATAAATTGATTATGAGAAAATCAATTGATTTTGGATTAAGGTTTGGCTATGTCCATGGGATAAGTCATATGGCTTAGGAAGGGTTTCAAGTTTGGATTTAATCATGGGCTTCAATCATTTGGTTTTGAAATTTGGGTTTGGATTTGGATTTGAAGAATTTGAATTGAACTTGAGGTTTGGTTTGAGAATGTGAACATGGATTGGATTTGGGTTGTAAAGTAGGTGGATAATCCTAATCCCTAAGGCATAACTTAATCTTATGGTTAACCCTTCTAAGTCTTTAGGCTTAGGTTAAGTGTTTCCTAATTGTTATAAGTGTCTTATGACTAGAGAAATCTTAGTGTCTAGAAGACTCTTAAGTGTTACCCTTGGAGATAGATGATTGGAAGATCGAGGTGAAGTTTCAGATTATAGACTCAGATACATCTTTCAGTGCTTTGTTTGGGAACCATAAATACATGAACAACATAGTTCCATCCTCTACATCACTATCAAGTTTGTGAGAGGTGGGATCATCTACTATGTCAATGGAGATCTCAAGCCATTTACAATTCATGAGGTCGACATATATGTGGATGCAACTTACCTCTCAAAATCAACAAGTCTTTTCTCGTGAACTTGGCCAAAGTTTAAAAATGAAAAAAAAGAAAAAAGAAGAAAAGAGAAAATGAAAATGAAAATAAAGGGAATGAAAATAGACTTGGGGAAATGAAGCACCCAATTCATTACTTCATTCAGAACATATGGGTAGGGGCGACCACCTCCACCAGAGGAAGAGGCCAGTTCAAAGGCCATCCTAGGGGTGGAAAACCTCCTTATTGGCCACCCAATGAAAGATATGTCCTAACTACCAAGAGTACACCAGCTATCTATATTGACTTAAAATCTATTTCATAAGATGAGTCTTATATGGTTAGCACAACAACTCTTCTCAGTAGTATTGGAGGTGACACTTGAGCCAAATAACGATGAAGATCAAGCTCCAAAATAAAGCATAAGTGTATCCAAGTCTATATGTGAAAGAGTTAAGCATCAGTTGGGAACCTTAGCTCTAAACCAACTTTTCTCTTAAAAGCTGAGGGTTTAGTAGTTAAGGAAGCCCCTAAGTCATCCACAGGTGTGAAGACTCAGAGGTTCTTTCTGGAAGCATCATCCTCAAGTTAAGAAATTTATGTAGAACTTGAGGATGATTCATATAAAGATTTAATAGAATTACCTTTTGATTGGTACTTGCCTTGTGTTCATAATTTAACAAAGAAAGGGTTAATCCCACATATTTGGTCAAAGTGTAGGTCAGATTACATCAAAATAATATGGAAGAACAAATGCATAAGCTCTCAATGAAGACCGGGATTGATGCAGTCAAGATGATGGCGACACTTACTTAGTCATCACCAATCATTTAGATTCTGATAGGTTCTTTTCAAATCACATTAACACATATGAGGAGCTGTGCTTAGAAACTTCAGATGATCCCAAGTTAAAGATGCACCGCCAGAGTTCAAGGAAGAGATCAAGTCAACCATCGATTAGCTCAGTGAAATCAACTTAGGAACTGAAGAAGATCCACGACATACATCAATTCTTTGTTGAATGAAATTAAAACTAATGACTCAGTTAGGATATTAATTGAGTTTAAGGACTACTTTGCATGGATTTACAAAGAGATGCCTAGATTGGATCCTAACGCAGTGGTCCATAAACTAGCAGACCACTACTAATTGTATGAAGCAAGCTCCTAGACACATGCAATTAGACATAGAACAATAGGTCATTATGAAGTCAAGAAAGCGATCGATGTTGGCTTCATCTAGAAAGAAAACTACTCTCCCGGAACAATGTCATCTAGTTAAAAAAAGAATGACCAAATTCACATATACATCAATTTTATGGATTTAAATAAGGCATGTCCAAAAGACAAATTTTCACTACCAATCACGGAGCTAATGGTGGACATTGCCTCATCTCATTTAATCTTCTCTTTCAAGGATGGCTCATCTAGATATAACCAAATAAATATGGCCCATGAAGATGAAAGAAACACTACTTTTAGAATCCCCATCTATTACTAAGGTCATGCCTTTAAAATGTAGGCTCTACAACTCTATTACTCAAATAGTTGATGATCTTATGGTCAGTAGAGAGAAAATGAAGACCATCTCTTTGACTTGAGAGTAGTTTTCAAACACTTAAGTTAACCTCAAAATGAACCCCAAAGTGTGCATTGAGTAGCATCGGGAAATTCCTTGGCTTTGTTGTCTAACATGAGAGAATCAAAATCTATCCGGAGAAGATCAAAGCGATATTAGAAATGCCACCGCATAAAAGTTTAACTCAACTCAGATCATTCCAATGGTGGTTGGAGTATTTAAGATGCTTTATATCCAAATTATCGAAGATGTTAGCCATTCTCAACACTTGTCAAAAAAATTCCAAATTTTAGGATAACAAGTGTGAGCTTGCCTTGAGGACATCAAGCATTACCGATGACATCATCAATTTTGGCAACCCTATCTTAAGCAAGCACTCATACATTACACTACTACATTATGCAACTCTCTTGGTTCTTTATTGGCTCAAACCAATGATGAAGGGAAGGAAAATGCACTCTACTACCATAGCCATCATCTAATCCCTATTGAGGCTAATTATCCACCCATTGAGAAGCATTGCCTAGCTTTAACCTTCGCATCCCAAAAGCTGCAACACTTCATGCTTCCTCATAAGGTGAACTTAATCTCTAGGATCAATCCACTATAGTATCTCACGATGGTCGGCTATCAATGGTTGGCACAACAATCCATGATCCTCTCACAGTTTGACATTACCTTCATACCCCTTCATGCGGTGAAAGGATAAGTGCTAGCAGATTTCTTAGCAGAACACCCACTTCCTGTTGACTCTTTGCTTAGTGATGATCTCCCTGATGAACAAATCATGAACTTATAGGATACTAGCATTCACCATTGGTGGCTTCTTAAGAAGAGGAGAATAACTAGAATCTACTATTCTTGGAATAGCAGGGGTAGGAATAGTTCTCAAAACTCTAGACTGTGATGTGATGAGAATCTCATATCACCTATCTAATCCTTACACCAACAATGAAGCCGAATATGAGTCTCTGCTTTCCAGTCTAGAGTTAGTCGTTACTCTAAGCATCTAGAACATCAACATCTTTGGGGATTCTTAACTAGTTATCAACCAAATGGTTGTGTCCTATAAGGTTATAAAGCCTAAGCTCCATAACTATCACAAGTACACCATGGAGTTTTTGGCACAAATCCAAGAGGTAACCATTTATAAGATATCTCGAGTAGAGAATGTCGTAGCATATGTTTTAGCCAAGTGTGCCAAGAAGTTGACATGTTTGGAGGATGAGTCCATATCAATAAAGGTCCAAAATAGATAAGTGTTATCCCTTATTGACATCAAAAAGTACTCTCTTGAAGGGGAGGTTTCCATTGCCAAGAAGGACGAGAAGGTAGATCGGAGGAAACCATTCATGGATTACCTAAATAAAGGCAAACTACCTCAAGAGAAGTCCCAAGCCCAGCAGATGATGCAAAGAGAACTTTCCTAAGCTCTTGCGGATGGTGTCTTGTACTAGATCATATGTTGTTACATTATTTAGACAAGAGTGAAGCTCGTAAGATGTGGCCGAGGTACACAGTATTATGTGGAGCCAACCAATCTGGTCTAAAGATGAAAACCAAAATCAAGAGACTAGGATACTACTAGCCATCGATGATCAAAGATTGCATGGATATGGCTAGGTGATGCCACCAATGCCAAATACACGGTGTGGTCCTACACCAACCATCGAACATTCTAAATCCTACATTAGACTCATGGCCATTCCAGTGTTGGGGTACCGACATAGTAGGTTTGATTGATCCTCCTTTTCCAAGGGTCATTGGTTCATCTTAGCTGCTACTGAATACTTTTCCAAATGGGCTAAGGTGATTTCACTCAGAGAAGTCACTAAGCATCTGATTTTAAGAACCATATTGTATATAGGTTGAGTGCCTCAAAGAATTATATTTGATAATAGTGTTGCATTCAAAACCGAGATCAACAACTTTTTAGACACAACATAGATTGGAGATATTTTACCATCGACTACCTGAGGACAAACAACTTAGAAGAAGCCTTCAACAAAACTCTCATCCAAATACTGAAGAAGATACTTGACAACAACAAGCGACAGTGGCATGAGCAGTTAGTTGAAGCCTTGTGGGCCTACTGCATCACATATAGAACTCCAACTCAGTCTACTCCTTTCTCCTTAGTGTATGTGTCCCAAGCCATTCTACCATTAGAAGTCCAACTCCCATCACTAAGGATAGCTGTGGGTAGCAAAATCACAATAGAGTAGAACATCAAGTTGAGGTTAGAAGATCTCAAAGGATTGGAGGAGAGACACTTGTGGGCATGCCAAAACCTCTAGTTGTACAAAGCTAAAATGATTCAAGCTCACAACAAGTTGGTCAGTCCTAGAACTTTTCAAGTAGGAGAGATTATTTAGTTCTAAGGAGATCGATTATTGCCCATTGTAAGATGGGAGGTAAGTTTGAACCCACTTGGGAAGGACTTTGGTAGATAGAAGGTCTACCAATGAGGATTTTATTATTATTCGGAAGAGCATCATCCAATGTTTTGAATCAATGCACTCTATTTGAAGAAATATTATAAGTCATGTTCAAAAATAATTATCATTAATGAAAATTCCATTTAGAATTCAATCTCTTCTATGTTGAAAGTATTCTTATTTTTGAATCTGCCATGATGTGTTTAGGGTAGGTGTAAGGAACCTGAGCGACATCCTATCCTTCATCAATACAACATAAACACAAACTACACATAAATATATAAAAGAAAAACAAATCTATTGTCTCAATACTAGTTGAGATACGCCCCGGTACTCACTCAATAGCTTCTCTAGGTCGCTAACATGCTACTCTCTAATGTGTCACCCTGGTGTTCTTGCTTTAGAGGATGTAAGTCTTATGCTTTTCTTCCTCACTTGGTTACTACACGAGTGCCTTGCTAGTTTGGTAGGCCTTCGTGGGGTACCTCATGTTGGTTTCATTTAAGAGGATGTGAGTCTAGTATGCATTCTTCTTAGATTATCCTTCGTCCACTAATTGGATCAAGTATATTTGAGGTTTAGGATAAGTCCCCTAGTGTCCCCTTCCCTCCTGACTGCTTCAAGTCTGGGTCCAGTCCTTCCTCGAGCTCCATGCTTAGTAGTCGATGTAGGTTAGATAGCATCTATGCTGCCGATGATAGACTATCTTAATGATTACTAACACTTGGAAAGTTGTAAGCCTACACACTTTCTTTCTAGATTGATCATTATACATCAACGGGCACCTTAGGTTGGTTGGTTCTCACTATGCTGATGGATACACCTTAGGTTGGTTGGTTCGCACCTTAGGATACATCACTCATGGCGGATGTAAGTCGATTCACTTTCTCCTTGAGTTGGCAACTATGAGATATAGGCTTTCTTTTTCAAAGCTCAAGATAATGCCCCTAGCAGCATCTCCCCTATGGGCATTATATTTGGATCACATCCTTTGTGAACCCATTTATACATTACCGAGTTACTATCAGATTGGACAGTCCCTCTTTCCTAGTAATCACCCTTATGGTTGGAGAATCCATTCTGTAGATGTGCAGAATCTCCTTTGGTAAATGCGAGATAGGTTAAGGCGACATAGCTCCTTCTTAGTGTGGTCCCTCACATACCAATAGGGTCCATGCAAACATATTTTCAAAAAATATATATTCACTTGTGGATTAGGAGGACACCCTTAGTGATTCATTTTCCTAAGCAGGCATCCTATCTTTAGGCTAGTTTCAGCAAAACTCCCCCTAGGAATTGCCTGACTACTCTTGAGTTGATATAAGTGCCCAGCGATATTCACTCAGTAGTGGCCCCTATGTCGGGTTCTATTTGTTGTGCTACCAACAAGTCACCCCAGCAATTGTTCTTTGCTTTAGAAGATGTAAGTTTACTACTCCTTCCTAGCACAGTTATTGCACACCAAAAGGAAACCACCTAGGTTGGCTAGCTCTCCTCCATGACCAGTAGACTATTCCTTTAGATTTGTAAATTTGAGATTGGACAAGTCTGATATAGCCCCTTCTTAGTGGGTCCATCGCAATGGTCGATAAATTAAATCGATAAAATTTGGTAGCTCACATCCCCAATGGATATTCCCTCAATTCAAAATTAAGCTAAACCAAACAAACCATATCAAATCACATGAAATTAAAATAAAACTAATCCTGACTACTTTTGAGTTGACATAAGTCCCTAGTGGCATTGACTCAGTATTTGCCTTAGGTCAGATTCTATTTGTTGTGCATCCAATAGGTCGCCCCAGCGGTTGTTCCTCACTTTGGTAGATGTAACTCTGTTATTCCTTCTCTTAGCACAATCGTTGCACATAGAAAGGAAACCCCTTAGGTTGGCTAGCTCTACCCTGCAGCCGATAAACTATCACTTTGGATTTATAAACCTGAGGTAGGTCAAGGCTGATATAGCCCCTTCTCAGTGGGTCCATTGCATACTAACAAAAGTCTATACATTAACTAAGATTAAATTAAACCTAACATGATTTCTCCAGTGGAGTTAAGTCATACCCTTCTCCCAGTGGAGCCCCAAATCATATGTAAACATGTCAAGCAAACAAATCAAATTCAAAACCAACCTCCCCACTAGAGCCAAATTAAACCAACTTCCCCAATATAGTCTAATTCAAAGAAACCCAACCAAACTCTTACTCCCAGTGGATGCATCCCCACACAAACCTATGAAATCAAACTCAAATCTCAATCCCTAGTGGATAGTCCGAACCTGCTTTCCTAGTGGAAGGTTCATATACCCTCATCCCTGTGACTCGAGCCCATATCTCTAGCATATGTGCCTCTACATTAATTAAAATAGAACAAATTAAAGTCGATTAAATCATAATCCTCAATAGATTATAGATTCTTTTCCATAAGGGATCTTCTTTGCATATATCCTATAATCAAATCAAATTCAAACCATATCCCTATCATATTTTCTTTGTTTATGCCCTTGACATAAACCCCTCACATGTCATTTCCAATGCATATGTGATCCCCTGATCTCCCTCCATGTCCTTGGCATGGAATTCTCATCAAATCTTATTTCTTCTCTTATGCACACCTTTAATACTTTAACCAAAAGCCTAACAATGTATTGGATCAAATTACATCTTAACAATGTAATCAATATTTTATGATGGTGCAAGCTCAAACTAACTATACAATATCATGCTAAACATATTATAGTGTGAATTAACACACTATATTATATTATAATATATGATGTTATATTATAATTTGTTATAATATAATATATTGTCTAACATTACACCTCATTAGAATCACTTAAAAGGAACAAATAACAAAATTTCTTAAAAATATGAAATGTTCATTTTTTATGTAAAATTGTTATTTTTCTAATAGAAATTGTACAAAATTGCATAATTTTGGTGTTGCTTCTTTGTGTGTGACCTTAATTTGTCCTAATTCTTCCATCTCAACCTTCAAATTAACATTGTGGTGTGTTTTGGCCCGATGTATTATAACAAAAGTAAAACATACTATAATGTACAATAACATTTAGTAACACACCACTACTTTCATATATATATGAAACCATTTTAAAGTCTAAATCAACATTCTCATAAATAATGCCAATGTAGGCTCAATTGCATGACTGTAAAATATTGAAAGAATTTAAAATGTGCAGAACAATATATTATGATATATAATGCTACACTTTGCTCCAACATATAATATTTATTTTGAACATAAAATCTTACTTTCTAGACTACAAGTTGCATAGCGCACCTTTAGTACTACAACCTAATTCCCACTTCAAATTTAACAAATTTCATCATTTGAATTATTAAATCAATATCTTTATGATTTATATTAATATAAACTACAGGGAACAATGCCATCATATATTAAAACATTTCAAAACATCTTATAACATCCAAAACACATTACTACATGCTGAAATATAAGATGCTACATTATACTATAATATATGGTATTATAATATGATTTAGGTTTAAGGTTTAGGGCATTCAAATCTCTAATAGTCAAGGGAAAGTCTCTTGAAGACATTTTCTTTAGCTACCATAACTATGTTAGAATTAGGTCATTATTTAGATCAACTCCTAATGACATCTTTATTCAAGGTTTAGGGTTTGTTTAAGGTTAGTTTTGGATTTAGGGTTTAGGGTTAGTTTAGGATTTAGGGTTTAGAGTTTATGGTTTCAAGTTTAGGGTTTAGGGTTGTAGGTTTTAGGGATTAGGGTTTATGGTTGTAGGGTTTAGGGTTTAGGATTTTTTTTTTGTGGGAAACCCCTTATAGGGGGAATTTTATTGCCACAAAAAGAGGGTTGTAAGGTCCTTAACAGGGGATAAACTCCATAACTAATGCTCAAAGAGCTACAATTAGCTTAGAGAGTAAATCCCTATCTAAGTACAAACCAAGCAAAACAAAAAGAGAAAAGGAAAGCAAAATATACAAATTGATTAACATAGATAAGCCAATAAATAGATCTGGCCAAAGCTCTTCAGGATGAGAGAATGCATGACACTAGGGAGCAAACCTGCAAGAGAACAAGAGAAATGCACCTACAAAATTGTAGAAAGATAGAAATTAGAGCAGTTAAAGTAATACAGACAAAATGAAAATTGAAAATAGCATAATCTGAGAAATATTATAAAGAAGTGTGTGAGAGAAGGTTTAGGCTCAATCATGCCAAATTGGGGCAGATGCAAATATGAGCATCCAAACTTCAGCGGAAGGGTTACATCATAAGAGCTACTACCAAACCAAAAAGGAGTGAAATCATCACAGCCATCATAGCCAACAAACCTATTGAAAGATAGCAACCATTTGTTGAAAGTCTTTTGAGCCTTAGTGCCTGCAAACCTAAACAAAGCCATAAACAAAATAGAAAGGGATACAATAAAGGGAAGAATGGGAAAGGGGATCCCATGCAGAATAAATATCATCAAAATAGTCACCATGGCATGAGAATCCCTACACATATGAAAATGAACCATCTTAACCAGATCCACCTTATTTTTTACTAGAGCCAAGAGTTTAATTAGGCGATGAAAACCCACCACGGAAAATAGTAGAAAGGCCGTAGGAAAGAAGAAATATACAACCAGTTGAAAAGCCTACTGAAATCTAGCAATGCAAATCAAATAGCATGTAATTAACTCCATCCTAAACATATGGGACATATATGAAACTTACAATCCTGGTATACAGTCCAGGAATATAGCTGAAAAAGGTACCCAATCAGAATAAGCAATGCAGATGTTAACAACCCCCTTATTAATAATCATTGCAGAATTTAATAAACAACAAGTGTAAAGCAAAACAGCATAGCCCAAACCCAAACAAGAAATGTAGAAGTCTAACAAAACAAAGATGGGAATGTAGCAGTAGATTAGAAGGACCAGAAGTCATAGGTAATAAGCTACTCCCCACCACAAACAATTCCAAATAAGGACAATTAGAGATACAACCCTAGAAAGTCGGGCATAAAACCCGATCCAGTTCAACAACAACCGACAAAGAATAATAAACAAGTGGCCATAAAATTGCCCATTCAAAATAGACAGTGCATAAGATAATATCCAAGTAGGTAATATCATAATCACAGTGATCTATACAAGTCTAACTGAAACAAGATGAAAAAAATAGTAGGATATTAAATAGACCACAACCATCAGGTGATTAGCTATAGCTCAGTTGGAAACAGTAAAATAATCAAAAAAGTAATAGCCAACAACCTCAAAGGCAGCTTGCTGGACATAAGACCCAAAAATCCAACAACCAATAATTAAAATAGCAATAAAATTATTGCACCCACCATAAGATAAGCCAGTAAAAATGAGACGTACAACATATATACAAAAGGGGTTCAAAAGAGAGCCATCATTGAAATCCTTCGAAATCCTTCAAAACAAAGAAGAAGCGCTTATTACATAAAAAAAGTAGGCGGAAGAAATCATTAAGTCTAATCCTGCAAATAGACAATAATATAACAAGGGTATTGCAATTTCTCTCCATACAGGTTGGGAAGGTGAGGTTAGCAAAAGCAATCAGAAAAATAGCCCCAAAAGCGACTGGACATGAGACAACCCATAGCGACTTATGGGCATAAAACCCAATAATCCAGTTCAACCAACAACCAAGATAGCAAATAATAGCAAGCTAGCCATAAAACAACCCATTCAGAATATACAGTGCATAAGTTAATTTCCAAGTAGGTAATAGCATAATCATAGTGATCTGGACAAGTCTAACTGAATCAAGATGGAAAAATAGTAGTAGTTTAGATAGACCACAAACATGTGGTGATCAGCTGCAGCCCGATTGCAAATAGCTAAAGCAATCAAAAAAATAAAAGCCAACAAACAGCCAACAACCTCAGAAGTAGCCTGCTGGACATAAGACCCGTAAATCCAACCGCCAATAATTAAAAAAACAATACAATTATTGCACCCACCATAAGATAAAATAATAAAAAATAGTGGTACAACATAGACATAAAAGGGGTTCAAAAGGGAGCCATCATTGAAATCCTTCAAGACAAAGGAGAGCGCTTTGCTAAACTAACATCCTCGGTAGTAAAGAAGAAAGAAATCATTAAGTATGTCCAATCCTACAAAGAGACAATAATAATAATAATAAGGGTATGGTAGTTTCTCTCCTTACAGGTTGGTAAGGTGAGGTTAGCAAAAGCAATCAGAAAAATAGCCCCAAAAGTAGCCTGCTAGACATAAGACCTGAAAATCCAACAGCCAACAATTAAAATAGCAAAAAATTTATTGCACCCACCATAAGATAATCCAGTAAAAAATAGTGGTACAACATAGAGTCAAAAGTGGTTCAAAGGAAAGCCATCTTTGAAATCCTTCAAGACATAGAAAAGCAGACCATCAGCAAAGCCCACAGCATCAGTAAAAATAGGCTGGATGGAAATGAAGAAATAATTCCAATCTTGCAAAGAAGAAGTTATAGTAGCAAGGGTATTGCAGTTTCTCTCTTTACAAGTTGTGGAGGTGAGGTTAAGGAGCATAAGAGGGGCCACATCCATAATAAAGGGAGAAAAAATAGATAAATTAGGGCCAGTCATGAAGCTATACAAAAATATAGTAATTATACATTGATACAACAATGTCATGAGCCCCATAATAGATTTCTAGAAAAAGGAAAAGAGATAGAACACAACCTTAATCATATAATGGAGAATAGATACAGTAAGGCCCCTTAACAAAATTTTGATGGCAAGAAGTCTATCCCTGTTGATCAAAAAGTAAAGCAGAAAGTAAAGCATAAGGTAATACATCTCCCTCTAGTAGACAGGAAACACCTTACCATTAATAGTGGAAACAACAGAAGCGGTAAGACCCCAAAAAAGGTTAGGGTAATTAATCCAATAGCAGATGCCGCATAGATCAGTAATTAACCAGAAAGGGGTATCAGGAAGATGCATCTACAAAATCTAGAGAAACAACAACACTAAATAGAAGTTGATCATGCAGTTAAACATGTAATATAGTTGGCCAAACCAATAGGATGGATTAATTTATGAGGTAAGGGAATCCAGTATTTTCCAAATTAACCAAACCATGCAAATTTTTAGGAAGTGTAAGTTGATAAAATAATTTTATGCCATCTAATTTAGCACCTAGATTAGCAAGGTAATCAACACATGCATTACCTTCATGCCATACATGATTGATTTTAAAATAGAGTTGAAAAAGGAGAGCACTAGTCTGATTGAGAAGGTATTATAATTCTGTATTGCCCATTTTGGTGGAAGTCAAAAGATCATACAGCAACTGGGCATCCACCTTAATCAAATATTGAGCCAACATTTTTGAAGGCAAATCTCAATAGCTTTGTTAACTACCATTAGCTCAGCAAAAAGAACAGAGCAAGTATTAAGGGGGTAAGCAAAAGCACATAGGACTTTACCATTAAGGTTTCTAAAAATGTCACAGCTAGAAGCATTTTGAGAGACGATTAATTTTGATAGTATTAGCATGAGGTTTTATCCAATAAATAATCTTGTCATCTTTACAGTTGGGTGGATCCAACAAGTTAAAACCCAATTTATTTGCCACAAATTTACACCCTTTGAATTGATTATAGTTAATTAAATTGGCATTAAAAAAGTCATAGATTTTATTTTTAATTCTAGCAATTATCCTCATGTGGTTCATAGAAATCCCATGATGTTTTGCATCATTTCTATCCATCCATATGAACCAAATAAGAGTGATGGCAGTTATGACTTTAATGTGGCCTTTAATAGTATTTTCAAAATAAACTTCAAGAAGTTGGTATAGAGTTAAGGAGCCATTGAATTTGACAATATTAAAGAGATCATCATACCAAATCCAAAGTTTGGAAGCAATGGATCCATTAACAAATACATGATTCACATTCTCAATGTGAAAGCAACAGTAGCATTTTGATGGTAAGTATAAATGTTTACCCCACATCAAGGAGTCAACAGGGATAAAGTTTTTCAAAATATGCCAAGTTAGAACATAATATGAAATAGGAATAGTGTTATTCCAAAGTTTAAAAAAAACATTAGAGAAATCATGAGCTTCTTATGAATCCAAACATTTTTAAGATTGAAATCACCATTTTGGGAAATCATAAAAGGATCGATCATTATTACTAAGAATGATAGGAATAATAGTACTAAATCTAAAGAGAAAGGAACATAGTCAATAAGCTTACTATTGTTCCACTTAGTATTCTTCCATAAAGAGTTCACTTTAATAGTAGCAGTGGAGTGGGTAGAAAATAATTCATCAATGGACCCACCTCCAGTCCAGTTATCTTGCCAAAAGAAAGAGGTTTCAGAGTTAATCCCCCAAGAGATTAAAGATTTTGCTTCCCATTTGATGGAACAAAGTCTTTTCCATACAGGAGAGTCTCCCACTTTATATGGGAAAATGAGAGGGTGCTTACCCTGGCAGTATTTGGCAATCAAGAAATTAGCCCAAACACTATTGTTGCTCCTAAAATTTCACCAAAGTTTATAGAAAAAAGCAGTGATAGCTTCCCTGATTGGCTTACAGCCAAGCCCACCTTTAGCAAGAGTGCCATAGCTTTTATAGTAGGAGGACCAATGTATTCTTTTAGTAGAATTGTTAGAACCCCAAAAGAATTTGTTAAGGAGGTGCTCAATTTTGTTAATGGTAAAATTGGTCGGTACAATGGTTTGAATGAGATATAAAGGCATGGATTTAAGGGTGCTCTTAATCAAAGTGAGCCTACAACCTAATGAGAGTAAATGAAATTCCCAAACAGAAATTTTATGAGAGATTTTTTGGATTAACTCATCAAAGAGATGTGATTTTTTCTGACCTTTAAAGAGTGAAGCACCAAGATATTTAATATGAAGTTGTTGTTGCTGAAAATTAGTAATTCTCAAGATTTGGTTGATCCTAGTACTAGGGATTTTAGAGGAAGGAATGAAATAACTTTTACCTTCATTAAGAAATAGACCACTTTTTTTACCAAATTTATTTAAAAGATTCTTAATAGTTTTAACGTGATGAGTAGAGGCATTGTAAAAGATTACAAAGTCATCAGCAAAACTAAGATGAGAGACAGGAAGACCACCTTGAGTTCTAAAAAATATGCTAGGATTATTATTGAAAAGATCATTAAGGCTCTTCGAAAGATATTCAACAACAATAATAAAAATAGAGGGAGATAAGGGATCTCCTTGTCTCAAACCATGCATAGAAGGAAAAAAACCTAGGGACTCACCATTCATGATAATGAAGAACCAAACATTGGTAATACAATTTTTAATGAGGCGGATAAAATAGTCAGAAAAACCAAACAAAAGAAGAATTTGGAAGAGGAAATTCCAAGAGAGGTTGTCAAAATCTTTAGAGATTTCTAATTTGAAAAGGATGTTACCACCTCTGGTAGAAGCATCAATGTCATGAATCAGCTCTTGGGCTAGAAGAATATTGTCAGATATAGCTCTACCTTTAAAGAAACCAGTTTGGTTGGGGGAAATAATTTTAGGCAGCAGCGGACTAATTCTATTGGCAATTAATTTAGCAATGAGTTTATGAAAGAAGGTGCAAAGGTTGATAGGTCTGAAATCCCCCCCAAGATTTAGGATTATTAATTTTGGGAATGAGAACAATGAAAGTGCGAGAAAAATATCTAAGTAAAGGATTGCCATCGAAAAAATCAACGACAGCATCGACAAGGTCAGAATTAATAATAGGCCAACAATGCTAAAAAAATTGAGTCATGTAGCCGGGCACAATAATAGTATTCATGCTATTGAGAATACTACCAATCTCAGCTTCCGTAGGATGCAAATTAAGCAGATGGTTGTTATCATTAGTAATCGTTGAGGAAATCAGGTGAGAGTTGGAGAGAGCTTCTAAGGTAGGGTTGTTGTTTAATATGTTTTCAAAATGATGTATTACAGAATCTTTAATATCATTATTATTAGTGATCTGTCATTATCATTTTAATTTTTTAATAAAGTTTAAGGCTTTCTTTTTTGAAAAGAGCAAGGAAATACTTTATTTATATGTTTTCCTTTTCTTCCTCCATATTATGATATTTAACCAAGTTATCTTTAGCTTCAATCAACTCATCAAGTTTAGTAGAATTAGTCAAAATGACATCTTCAAGTGAACTAACTAATTGTTCCATATGTTTGATATTAGCAAAAAGATTTTTAAAATGATGCTTGTTCCACCAATTTAGGTTTTGTTTAAGCCTTTTAAGCTTAATTCTAAGGCAAACCTTTCCCTTAATTGAATTATCCAGATGAAGAGGAGACATCCAGTTATGGATACAACATTTATGAAATCAATGTGTTGGATCCCATATTTTGGAATCAAAGAAGTTGGAGGATAATCTATTGGAGGATTTTGGATAGAGATGGCGGTGCATGATCAAAAAAGTTCAGCTAAAATGTTCAATAGAAGTAAGAGGCCATTGATTTATCCAAAGAGAATTAAAAAGGGTCTTATCAAGCCATTGCCCGAGTCTAGGGTTATGCCATGTATAGTCAAAGCTCAAAAAGCCAATATCAGTTAGATTGTAATCAAGAATCATATTAAAAAAATCTTCCATGAAATGAATGTTAGGAGAGCAACCTCTCCTTATTTCTGAGGAAGAGAGAATAGTGTTAAAATCACTCCCAACCAGCCAAGGTTTGTTGACCAAGGAGGCAAATGTTCTTAAGTTATCCCAAAGGATGTTCCTACCAACTCTATTACAAGAAGCATAAATAAAGGAACCTAAAGCAGAAAATTCACCCAATGAGATGTGGACATTAACCAATTGTTGAAGATCATCAAGGATAGAGATGTTGACTAAATTATTCCAAAAATACTAAATTTTATTGCTAATATTATAAAAGAAATTTTGAAACCCAAGCATTCTAGCAACATGGTTGATCTTAGAAGAGTGTATGAATGGTTCAATAATAACAAGTAAGGCTATGCTATGAATACGACAAGGACTTCTATTATGGTTGCAGACAATGAGAGTCCCAATACCCAGAACATTCCAAATTAGAAAATTGATCATAATAAAATAAGAAAGAAATTAAAAGAGATAACTAAAGAAATAAAAAAGCAAGAAGAAAAGAAAACTAAAAATAGTTGTTTATGGGTAGTTATAGAAGATCTAGTAGTTATAGTGGGGCTATTAGTGAACATTCTAGCTTTAAGATATTTTTAAAAAAATAGTTTGAAAAGATCTATTATTGTCCAAAGTATCACCATCAGAGAGAAACTGATATGTGATATTCAGGATAGGACCTGTATCAGTCAAAGCATTTCTAATGGTAATTTCACCATCTTCAATGTCATAATTAAGATGAGAAAGTGGGTTAGCATGCGTATCACTCTGAAGGGTAGGAGAAGGAGAGGTTGTGAAGCCATTAATAGCACAGATTTCATGCTCAATTTTTGAATTACTTTTCAGATTTTGTTCCATCATCAAAGGATCAGCAATTTTTAGATTTTGTTCTTTCTTCAAAGGATCAACTCTAGAATTTGCTTTTAGAATTTGATCCAACCTGAAGTTTCCATTCAAATCACCACTAGGGTTCATATGAGTCTCCTCGGTTCACTAGCCAAAAGGGGTAAGTTAGACTGAGTTAAGGTATTGTCTTGAGGAGCCAAATTATTATAATTAGAAGCAATGTTAATTAAATTATCATTAGCCTCCACACAAACCTAATAAGTATTATTTTTAACATGCTCAGATTGCTCTCTAATAGGCAAATCAGTGGATAGAAAAGGAGTAGGGGTAGGGAAATGATTCCCATTATTTTTAACATGCTCATATTGCTCTCAAATTCCACATTTTTATCATAATTGAACTTCTCAGAGCCAACCCAAACTTCTTTAGGATGCTTTTTAGTAATATCAATCTCAACCAAAATATGAGCAACAGAAGGTCGTGATCTCATAGCGGTGGCCTTATCAATTTAAATAGGCCGACCAAAGAGAGCCCCAACAGCAAAGAGAACTTGATTTGTTACATAATGTATTCTCATATTAGGAAGATCTAGCCATATAGGAACAATTGGGGATTCCTCTTTTATATCAAAAAAAGGAGACCATTTCAGAAGTCACATTTGACAATTAAATACAAAGTAAGAGCGAGGGGAAAAAACAATTGAATAATCTAAGTCATTAGAGAGCTATATTAAAATATGCCTAGGATCAATCAATCCGATAGTGAAAACACCTAAAAGTTAAAAGCCATGAAAAAAATGATTGGATGTTATCGAGAGTTGGCCGTAAGGAAAATTTACCAACTAAAGAGAATTCAAAAGGTTTCGCCAACTTTTTCATGTCTAGATCCAAGCACATAACAATAGGAATCCCACGAAATGAGGTCGAGATCAAATTCATCAAAGCATTAATGGAAAGTTTTCCGGTTTAGGGTTTTCAATTTCGGGTTTAGGGTTTAGGGTTTTGATTTTAGGGTTTATGGTTTAGGGTTATAGGTTTTAGGGTTTAGGGTTTAGGGTTTTGGATTTTGGGTTTAGCTTTTAGGGTTTGGGATTTAGGGTTTAGGGTTTAAGGTTTTAGTGTATAGGGTTTAGAGTTTAGGGTTGTAGGTTCAAGGTTTAGACTTTAGGGTTTAGGGTTAAGTTTTTTTTATATTTTAGGTTTATTTAGTTTAGTTTATTTTTTAGGTTTAGGTTTAGATTATAGTTTATTTTTTATTTTTTATTTTAGGTTTAGGTTTTATTGTTTATTTTTAGGATTATATTTTTATTTTATTATTTTAGGTTTTAGGTTTTATTTTTTAGTTTAGGTTTAGGTTTGTTTTTAGTTTATTTTATTTTATTTAGTTTAGATTTAGGTTTAGTTTAGTTTATTTTCTTTTGTTTATTTTATTTTTGTTTTAAGTTTAGTTTTTTTTAGTTTATGGTTTAGGTTTTATTTTTAGGTTTAGTTTTTTAGGTTTAGGTTTTCTATTTAGTCGTTATTTTAGTTTTATTTTAATTTTATTTTATTTTTATTTTACATTTAGCTTTTATTTTGTTATTATTTTTATTCTTAGGTTTATTTTATTAATTAATTTAGTTTTGGTTATTATATATTTTATTTTAGTTTATTTTATATTATTTTTAAGTTTAGGTTTAGGTTTAGGTTTTAGTTTAGATTTTATTTTTATTTTATTTAGGTTTAGGTTTTTTAATTTATTTTATTTTTAGGTTTTATTTAGTTTAGGTTTAGGCTTTTAGGTTTATTTCTTATTTTTGTTTAGGTTTATTATTATTTTTATTTAATTTAGTTTATTTATTTTAGGTTTAGGTTTTGGTTTAATTTTATTTTTTAGTTTAGTTTTATATTTATTTTATTTTTTTGGTGTAGGTTTTAACTTTTATTTTTAGGTTTAGTTTTAGGTTTTTATTTTATTTTTTTAGGTTTAGGTTTTAGATTTTTATTTTAGGTTTTTTTAGGTATTATTTTTTAGTTTTTATTTTATTTTATTTTATTTAGTTTAGGGTTTAGGTTTAGTTTATTTTAGGTTTAGGTTTGAGTTTATTTATTTTAGTTTAATTAGTTTAGGTTTAAGTTTAGGTTCATTTATTTTGTTTATTTTAGGTTTGGGTTTTATTTTTAGGTTTATCTTTTAGGTTAAGGTTTTAAATTAGTTTTTATTTTATTTTATTTTTCATTTATTTTATTTTTATTTTACGTATATTTTTTATTTTATTTAGGTTTTTTATTTTTATGTTTATTTTATTTTTTTAGTTTTGTTAAAGTTTTTATTTATTTATTTTATTTTCTTTTTAGGTTTAGGTTTAGTTTTAGGTTTAGGTTTAAATTTTGGTTTAGGTTTAGGTTTTAGTTTTTGTTTAGGTTCTCATTTTATTTTATTTTTACTATGTTATTTAGGCTTAGGTTTATTTATTTATTTTATTTTTAGATTTTATTTACTTTATGTTTAGGTTTTTAGGTATTCTTCAGAACTAGCCCCTGCCTCTCGAGTAGCGAGATTCACCATCATATCCCCGATCTCTCCTTCTGCCACCACTATGGTTGTAACTTCCATCACTCCTCTCACCTCCATAACCACCATTGCTCCAACCACCACCTTCATACTAATCACACCTCCAGATCCCCTATAACCACTATTATAACCATTGCCTTCGCCTTCACCTCAACCGACATATCTAGACTGAACATAGTTGACGGTGATGTTCCTGCCATCAAAGTTTTTCCCATTCTTAGGGTTTAGGGTTAGTTTAGTGTTTAGGGTTGTTGGTTTTTGGGTTTAGGGTTTAGGGTTTACGGTTTTAGGGTTTAGGGTTTAGGGTTTAGGGTTTAGAGTTTGGAGTTTTAAGGTTTAGGGTTTAGGGTTGGTTTTAGGGTTTAGGGTTTAGGATTTAGGGTTTAGGTTTTCTTAAAAATTAAGTAAACTAGTAGGTTTAGGTTTATTTAGTTTATTTTCTATTTATTTGAGTTTATTTTATTTTTTTTATTTAAGTTTATTTTTATTTTATATTTTGTTTATTTATTTTATGTTTTTTATTTTAGTTTAGGTTTTAATTTTATTTACTTTTTTGGGTTTTATTTTTTAGTTGATTTTTTATTTTTATTTTATCTTTTTGGGTTTAGGTTTAATTTTTTATTTCTAAGAATAGGTTTAGGTTTTTATTATATTTTTCTAGGTTTAAGTTTTATGTTTTTCTTTTATTTTATTTTTGGTTTAGGTTTAGGTTTATTTTAGTTTATTTTATTTTATTTTAGTTTAGGGTTTATGTTTAGTTTATTTCAAGTTTAGGTTTTAATTATTATAGTTTATTTATTTTAGTTTAGGTTTATGCTTATGTTTATTTTATTTATTTTAGGTTTAGGGTTTTTTTAGTTTAGGGTTTAGGTTTTATTTTTTATTTATTTTTAGGTTTATTTATTAGATTTAGGTTTTAATTTAGTTTTTATTTTATTTAGGGTTTTATGCCACCATCCTTCAAGATCTTTGATGGCAGTGGGAACCCATAATAACACATTGCACACTTTAGTGGCGGCTATTGTCAACAGTGGTAGCAATGCACTCCTCTTTTACGTTTTCATTACCAGTCTGTGGGTATTTGATTGATAGTCGACGCCAATAGTTTGGTGAAATTCTTTGCTAAGTTGGAGCACCTCTTCATCAATAGGTTTGTTGGCACTCAGCAGAGGGTGATTGTAGGTGACCTCATTGTAGAGAAATAGAAACTCAATGAATCTCTTGTTGATTACATTCTTAGGTGGTGCAACCTGAGCATAAAATATAAACCATAGCTGTCCGAATAGCATGCCATTTTGATTCTTATCAAGAATACCTTTGGCTCGATCACCTTCATGCTTAAGGGTTTTACCATCAAAGCATTCGATAAATTAATCAACAAGGCAACTAGCCTATAAGAGGAAGCCAAATAGTTTCCTTTTCCTAACCAATCATCTATGCCCAAGCCACAGGTGTTTGAGAAGAAGCGAGGCGGTTGTGGACGAGGGAAGCAGCCGAGTTCAATATGAGAGACTACGAGCTCAATGACCTCCTTTGCCACCTACTTTGTGCCACCTCTAACATAGCAGCCATTGCGACCACCACAATGTCCATTTCCACCACCTGACTACCCGGGTATTCATATCCATCACCAGGTAGCTACTTTCCACTTACTCTTTCTAATAGATTGAATAAGCCATATTCATCCATGAGGGAGGTAGTAGGAAAATCTTTCAGAATCTCTTAAAGAAACCGACTTTACAGCTAGAGGTCGAGGAAATGGGCAAGGCATGATCCTAGCTACTACCCCATACGCATGTTAGGCCATTTCTTAGAGGATTGTCTCACTTTTAAGGACTAGCTTGATTGAGATACAAGGGGAGCCAAGTTATCCTTAAGGAATACTTATTAGCACAACCATTCAATTGTAGAGTAAACCTTGGGGGGATAATTGTGATCTTCTTAAGACCAAAGAAGGATAAGATATCTCGATCCCAAACCTCAAAAAGATCATTTCTAAGATCAAAAGCTTCCTTGTGCCGAAATAGCTCAAACCTCCAACACCAAGGAAGGTTTTCTAGTTGTAAAGGATATTAGGAGGGTGAGCCCAATAGCCAGAAGCTCACCATACTTGCTCTGGATAGTCCAAGAAAGCACAGCCACCGCCTGAGTCCAAGACTCCACACCATTGCAACTACCACCTCTTCTACTAGCTCCTCTTATACCGACAGGAATGTTGTATTTGAGGATAAGAGCACTGAATCCCTTACTCTACTTACTTTATTTGATTTCTATCATGTACCTCCACCAAAAAAATAAATTAATGAAGAAAGTTGATTCTACTTATATATTTTCTAGTTCTCATGCTCTTAATTTTATTATTTTTGAAAGCTCTCTGAGTCTAAATAAAAATAATAACTCTAGTAGTTCCAATCCTTTCCTTTCTAATTCAGAGTTAGACTATCCTTCTTTGAATCAATTAGGTTCACCTCTTGAGATTGACTTGGAGTCAACTAACTGAGGATCCCATAAGAGAAGCTATAGGTATGCTGAGAAGGTAGAACTTTCCATAAGCTCATCATTCAAGAAGTCATGTCACCCACGCAGTGTCAAAGTTCTACCTCCTAGGTGAATATAAAGGTAAGCAAGTCATTGGTTCTATTGAGCGTGATAGCTCCATAGGATGCTCCACCCATGGATATGCTTATGGATGACCAAGCCATAGTTGATTATAATGTCTTAGCTCACCTTAGAAAGTTTCCAACCAAGTTAAGCATATATGATGACCTTATCTTATCCAAAATGATCAGGGAATCTCTAATCAAGGCCTTACTTGATCTAGAGATATGCTTAGCTCAATTGACCACTACTAAAGAGGAGAAATTCCACTCTAAGGATATCTTAAGAGTTACATTCAGTGATGAAGACTTACTCCTAGGGATGACCAGGCACAACTGTCTCTTTACATTGTAGTGGAAGTTGGCAGATACAGGATATCTAGAGTTCTGGTTGACCCAGTTGTATCAATCAACATTATGAGTCTAGGAACTCTTTCCTACTTGAGGATCGACATCTCCAAACTCCAAAAAAGAAAGGATGATGTTGAGATGATTCAATGAATAAGGCGAGAGGGCCTTGTGGTGTTTATTTTGGATGTATGAAGGGACCTTTTGAGGTGATGGTACAACATTGAGGTATGATGTATCTTGAAATAAAGAGGCATCTCACACAGACCTAATCACAATAATAAGACTACTAAGGCATGATGGGTCTCAAAAATGAGATTTTCCCTACTTTACATGAATGAATAAAGTAGGTTTATATTAAACCAAGTTCTTAAGTTCTATGGAGGCAAGCTCCATAGTTAATTACATCTTATGAAATGAAATTTCTAAGAATACTCTTGATTAAAGTAGACAAATATCATCTCCAAAGATTTCAAGGTTAGACTATCAAAGGTTGTATTTGGAAAATCAATTTGGAAAGTTCAAGGAGAAGACTTGTTTTTGGAATCCAAATGAAATAAGTAGGAAATGCTCATGATACTAGGAAGCCTAGTGAGCATTCCAATTTATCTTATGGTTGGGCTTTATAATTTTGAAGTTGAGGAGATTTATATGTTTTGAGTTGAAATTTAATTAGATTACTAGGGCTTATAATCCACCAACACAAGGTTGTGGGGATGTCTAAGAGGTGAAGATTTATGCTCATAGCTTGAAGGAAATAGCTACCTCAGATCCTAAATAAGGACCTTTAGTATGACCTAAACCAGACCTAAATCTAAGTGATGGTGGACATAAGGGTTTACCTCCAAGAGAGAATAAATTTTCGACTTCTGACTTATAACGCCTAGTGGTCGCCAACTAACTCATCCTACAATTTTAAAACCATGTAGTCTAGTCTTATGAATTGCAAGATTGCTAGGGTAATTATTTAATTCGAAAGAGATTAAAGTTCTAAACACATTCCCTAAGAGACTAGAGCATTAGTGGTATGAGCATATGACTTAATCTATAGATGCAAAAATGTTTCAAATTTTATTTCATTTTATACACATCATTTTGATAGAGGCTTTGGGATATCTTATGCCTAAATGCATGATGAAATAGGTTATGAGTCAAATCAGCTAGAAGGTGTTCTCCACCATAATGGATGCCCTCACAGGTCAAGCATTCTTTTATTGTACAAGGATGGAGATCCTTCATGTTCAAGAGAGAAAGAATATGCATGCATGATATTAAACATACAAATATAGCTAAAGTTGCTAAATCTTTTAATTATCTTATTTATGTCTTAGGTTATATGATGAGGTTATGAATTATTTAAAATTTATTTATGAGTGATTAGTTTGGTAGAAAAGTTATTTTTATCCTAAGAGCCTAATCATATCCAAGCCACACATTAAAGCATAAATAATTTAAGAAACTATGAAAACCATGTCGTCCTAATGCACAATGTAAACATAACATCAAACAATTATATAAACTATCATAAAAGAATAAAAGGCTAGTTCGGTTGGGTACCACCGTACAACATGATGAGAGAAAAGATAGGTAGTCGAGCTCTACCCTTATACAACCTTGAATATGAAAGAATAATTATAATTGTATTAAATGCTATGGGGGACATCTTTCTTTATATCTCCATTTCTAATTTTGTTCCTTCTTTGATATGGATGGTACTTACATTAAAGGCATCACTAGGCACCCTAGGACAATGCCTTCTGGCCAGTGCTCATCCTAATCCCACACAACATTAATCCTAATTCCTATTGCAAAAATTACATTTATGTGGGAAAAGTAATTCTAACTACACATGCAAAATAAAGGTTAGCTAAATATACATATAATCCCAAGAAGTTGTATTTATAATTTATACTTAGCATAGCACCCTACACATGGGTAACTAAGTCCACCTATCCTAACTTGGATCATGATTAAGGATTTAAGCAACCTGCAAAAAGAGCATTCACATTAATTTTTATGCATCCCTTAAGCATAATCCCCTATAGAAAACATAATTAGGCTAATATTGGCCTATTATCTAAACTATGAAGCATACACCCTAATATCCAATCTAAAATAATACAAATACATCATAAAATAAAGCATACATCACATCATACACCGTCCTAACTTAAAGCTAGAAGTGGTGACTTAATTCTAATGTATATATTAAGGCTTATGTTCCAAGTCTTGTTTGGCATTAGTGTTGTATTTTCTAAGTGTAGAAGGATTCAATTTAGCATCAAAGGTTGATTTTACTTGAAGTAGTTTAATTGATTTGAGAATTTGTGTTTTCTTTTGTTTCATTTGATTACACCTAGCAACTAAGTGTTATAAAGAGAGGAAAAGAGGATTGCCCTCTTCATCCCAACCTTAAGTCACATTCTAAAGTTTATTAATTTGATTTAGTTCTCTTTAGTGAATGGTTTATTAAATGATTTAATTAATCCTAAGTTTAGGTTAACTTTAAATAATCCCATTCAAAATAAAAGACATCTTAAGATTAATTTAATTGAATTACTACCACATGACATATTAAATCATTCCTTTCCATCACATATAACATACATATGATTTAATACTAAGTGTATCAATACATGCAACGTATTTTAGCACACTTAAATGATGAATGTATATGTATGTTTAGAATTTATATTTTATTTGATTGAATTATTTAAACATATTATTTTAAAACTTATCCAAATTCTTATGCAAAAGGACATAAGAATGAAATTAACATTTGTGCCGTTGTTAAACTAGGGACGTGGGGTAATCAAATGATGTCCTTGGAGATAGCTAAAGCCTCATATTCTCAAGATTTCAAGACTATATACCCATTTCAAACATATGTAAATTTGTATACATGAACATAATAAGTAAGCTACAAATCATATGGATAATTAATTCAACCACTTAGTCAATTATGAATGCATGCAATTTTAATGTAAAATGAGATTTTCATTAACTAATCACATACACATATACATGTACAAATATATAGGCAAGTACATGTTATTGTTAAACCAGAGAAGTGAGGTAATCAAATGACCTCCTTCAGGAGAATTAAAGCCTCGTATTCTCGATGTCCGACTATAAACTTGCTTTTATTGGACACACATGGATGTATACATAAGGGAAAGAAAACCATGCATAGATTGTATTTTTTTATTGAATCATTTATATATATGAATTAAAGCTCTATCCAAATTCTAATGTTGAAATACATAAGAATGAAATAAAATGGGTATGTACTATTGTTAAACTATTGAAGTGAGGTAATCAAATGACCTCCTTGGGGCTAGCTTAAGTCTTGTGTTCCTGGATGTCCGACTATATACCCATTAACATTCAATCTTATATAAATCAACACATGAATAGAGGAAAGTGAACTCAACATTCATACACTTAATCTATAAGCACATGCCTTTCTTATGTATTTAAACTAGCATCATAACACATATTATTATTGACTTATAAGCTTTTGAAATACATTTGGGTTTAATAGTGATAATAGTCACACATATATTAAATTAAATCAACACATGCAAACTTACATAAAGGAAATCCATTTTATTTTATTTTATTTTGAAAAGATTGATGCATGAATTTAAATGACATACCAAATTTAACATGATTGGAAAGAGGGCAATCAAATGTAAGCATGTGATTCATTCAAACAAACTAGTTCTTAAGGACAATCAAATCAAATAAGATTATTTCAACTAAAACCAAAGCTTCTTTATTAATTAAGTTTTGATTTGATTTGATTTAAAGAGGAGAAGAGAAATCATCCCTTGTTGATTTAAACCCATTCCCACATTAGTGATTTGATTTAAGAGAAATGTAATTAAGTTGATTATATGGGTTAATTAAGTTAAACCCTTAATTAGATGAATTAATTACCCTTACCTATATCACCTTAAAGTAATTAAGTAAATAATTATGAGCCGACATGATATGCATGGAAAATTAACTTGCAATGATCTTAGGAAATAAAAGGGGCTTAATGTAATTGGCTCATGATTAATAACTAATTAGATTAAGGGACTTAATTAATTAGTCTTATGGATTTTCCACACATGTCGACTAACCATAATTTCATTAAACTCCTTTAGTTTATTAAACACCTAAAGATCTACCCCATGATTTAAAAAATTAAGGTCTCATGTGATTATGATTTTGATTTGATTAAGTGACTTAATTACTTAGTTGAATCTTAATTAATTTCATTTTAAAAAGGGGTGAAATGAACTTAGGGAATGGGTCTCAACCCTATCCCTTATTTCACTTATTGTTGAACAATGATTAATAAATTTAATTAACTAATTTGTTATTGTTCATGAGATTAATTAATCATTAATTAACTTAAAAGAGTAGTTAAGGTTTAATTAGTCAATTTTCCTAATTAAGTGAGTAATAATCCCAAGACAATAATGGGAGGTAGAGGTCATCCATTTAAATTTACTAACAAAATTTGGGATTAATTGCTCAAGTAATTAAAGAGTACTAAGCTAATTAATTTTATTAAAACTTTAATTAAATCTTAATTACTATTAAAATTTGTTAATATCATTTTTAATTAATTATTCTCTAAAATACCTTTAAAATGAGAATTTATTTGCATTTTGTTTATTTTTCTATGAGTTTTTATGCTTTTTAGAAGTTCTAGGCATTAAAAATGATTAATTAAGCCTAATTAATGCTTAATCTTATTGGCACCATATGGTAATATGCATTAAAACTTATCTACTTAGAGCCTAATGAGATGCACTTTTGTTTACCATCCCATTAAGATTGATGGCTACAATTAATTCCACTTAATAGGATTAAAAGAGATCTATCTATCATATCTAATCACGACTATCCATTCTCACACTGGATGGTGCGATCTAACATCATGCAAGTGGGAGAATGGAGTCCGCCACCATTGCTCACTTGATTGAGCTACTGAGCTATCAACTCCAAAAGATTCCACACCTTCATGACATCGATTGGAGGGGTCCATGGTCAAGATCATGAGATTGGTGGCTCACCGATCGATTTTGGAAGCATTCCTGGAGCTCAAGATTAGTGGCTCAAATGATTGGAGGTTTCATGTAAGACAAAGCCTGTGAGTGACAATAGGATCAATTCTTCAACATTAGAAGGCAATTAACCGATACATTGAAGCTAAAATTTGATCGAAGGCATAGCTATGGTGCTCTGGAAGCTTGGGAGATGATTTGATGTGGCTCTATGAGGCCTAGGGAAGGTGCGTGTAAAGTTAATTTGAGATTGATGGAGAAATGTGGAAGTTAGGTTGAAAATGGGAGTGTCTTATTTTGAGATGGATGTGAATAGCATTTTTCTCATCGAGAACAGACTTGGGAGCTTGGAATAAGTATCTGGGTAGCTGGGCTCTAAGGAATGATTTTCTGTGCAAGTGGAAATGAGCTCCTCCCATTTTTCCTAAGGATTGATTTTGGAAGCATACTGGTTAGAGCTCAAGATTGGTAGCTCGAATGATTGAGGAAGCTTCATCTAGTGGAGACAAAACCATATTGAGTAACAATTGGATCAATTCCTAGATGTTCACTTGGAAGGCCACAAACTGATGATTTGGAGCTCAGCATTGATCGAAGCCCCACCTTCGGTGCTTGAAATGCTTGGGAGATGATTCATTCTTGCTCGGCGAGGCGTAAGGAAGGTGCTTGTAAAGTTAATCTGAGTTAGATGGAGAAATGGGGAAGTTTGGTCAAAAATGGGAGTGTCCTATTTCAGGATGGCCGGGAATGGCATTTTTCGATCGAGGAATGAGCTTGGGTGCTGAGGGAATGGCTCTAGTAGCTTGTCTTGGGTAGCTAGGGATCTGAAGAATGATTTTTGTGTGTATTTGAGTGGAATCGAGGTGGTGTATGCCCTTCTTCATCTTGATCGGATAGTGGGATCGGCTATGGCTTCTAGTGGCCATCCGATCATCTCAAGGAGTTGTGGGTGGTAGGGGGGAGGTGAGTTGGCTCACTTGGTTGGTTGAAGGTGTGGAGGTGGCTGCCAAAGAGGAATAATGGGTGTTTTATGGGTTTCAAATGCTCCAATGGGGAGGGTGATGTGATTTCACCTCCCATGGGACATGGCCAATCCAACGACCCATTGGGCTAGGCTGGGCAGTGTCCTAGGTGCCTAGGTGGTCCATTGGGAGAGTACCAAGTGACCAAGCAATGGAAATGAACTCATACATGGGTGATTTGTCTCATGTGATGCCTTTGACTCTTAAAATGATCATTTGGCATTGGATTTTATTTGGGCATATTTGAAATGAGAAAAGGGTGGGTTAGCCCTAATTTCAAGTCAAATGGAGTCGATTTGGTTTGGCTCAATTTGACTCATTTAGGTCAAATTGTATTAGTTGGGTCAAATTGGGTCAAACCAAGGGTTCATTCAAGTTCATATGATAATTTATGATGTTTTAGTTCAATTGGTTTGGTTTAGTTTGGCTTAGATTTGATTTTGCTCATTTGAATTCATTTTAGTCAAATGTTAAGTTAACCAATTTGAACAAATTGGAAAAATTGGCTTGGGTGTTGGTTTGGGTTTAGTTGAGAAAGTGATTGTAGGCTTTGGTTTCAATTAATTTAGATTTGATTTTGATTTAGTCCAACTTGAACCTTTAGGTCAATTTGGGCTAGGTAGGTCAATTGGGTTCAATTGGGTCCAATCATGGTTGTGGTCAACTTCAATAATGAATTTGGAATGAACTTGATCCATTGGATGCAATCAATTTGGTTTATATTTTGATTTAACCCAATTTGGTCTTTAAGTCAATTTGGGTCAACTTGGGTCAAGAGGGCCAATTAGGTTTGGTTTGACTCAATTGAAGGTCAAGTCAAATTCAAATATTGATTTTGATTTGGAATGAATCATTATTTTCAAGGGATTTGGCTTAGGTTTGGGTTCATATGGGTTAAGGGGTTGAGTTTGTCAAATGACCAAGTTGACTTGGTTTGACTTATGATAGTTGATCAGTTAGGGTGATCAACAATCATGATGGGAGGTTTTGATGGGCTTGGTTCAATCCAATTTGTGTAGGATTAGAACTTGCTCAAATAGGTCAAATTGGCCACTTTGGGTCAAGTGGACCAATTGGGTTTAGTTGGCTTGATTTTGGGTTGAGTTTGATTTAGTTGACTTTATATATGGATTTGGGATTGATATATAAATTCAATTGTAATTGTTGGGTTCAAATGGGTTTTGGATCATTTGAAATTTCAAGTCAAAAGGGTTAAGTAAAGTTTGACTTGGGTTGATTTTTGTTTGGCTTGATGATTGTAGATTTTATTTATATTTGTGAATATGATTAAAGGTATGATTGATTCATGAGAAAATTAATTGAATTTAGGTTTTGGAATGAAGGAATTTGGCTAAGTTCATGGAGTTGGGTCACATGGCTTAGGTTTTGATTTTGATTTAGTTTGATTTAGTTTTGATGATTTAAATATATGTTTTATTTAAATTTGTAAAGATGATTGAAAATATGATTTATTTGTTAGAAAATCAATTGAGTTTTACTTGATTTGGATTAAGCTTTAGCTAAGTCCATGGGACGGGTCATATGGCTTAGGAACAGTTTTTATTTAATTTGATTTAGTTTGATTTAGTTTAGATCATTTCAATGTAGATTTGATTTCTATTTAGGAAGATGATTGAAGATATAAATTGATTATGAGAAAATAAATTTATTTTGGATTTATTTGGATTAAGATTTAGCTAAGTCCATGGGATAGGTAATATGGCTTAGGAAGGGTTTCAAGTTTGGATTTGATCATGGACTTGAATCATTTGGTTTTGGAATTTGGGTTTGGATTTGGATTTGAATTTGATGTTTGAATTGATCTTGAGGTTTGGTTTGAGAAGGTAAACATGGATTGGATTTGGGTTGTAGGGTAGGTTGATTATCCTAATCCCTAAGATAACCATATGGTTAACCCTTCTAAGTCATTAGGCTTAGGTTAAGTGTTTACCTAATTGTTAGAAGTACCTTATTACTAGGAAAGTCTTAGTGTCTAGAAGACTCTTAAGACTAAGATGGAAGATTGAATCGCACACCAAAAGTGAGATCAATAGCCTTAGCTCCATAGTGCCCATGGAGATAGATGATTGGGTGACTGAAGGCAAGTTTCACATTATAGACTGTGGTACATCTTTCAACACTTTGTTTGGGAGACCATGGATACATGAGAACAACATAGTTCCATCCTCTCTACATCATAGTATGAAGTTCCTGAGAGGTGGGATCGACTACTGTGTCAAAGGTGATTTCATGACATTTACAGTTCACGAGGTCGGCATATATGAGGATGAGGCTTACTAGCTCCCTCAGAATCAACAAGCCTATTATCGTGAACTTGGCCAAAGTTTAAAAATAAAAGAAAAAGAAAAAGAAAAAGAAAGAGAAAATGAAAATATAAAAGAAAAGAGAAAATGAAAAATAAAATAAAAGGGAGTGAAGAAAGACATGGAGGAGGAAGTGGAGCCTGACATTAGATTTAACCCACAATTTTTTACTCTATTCGAACATATGGAAAGACCACACCTCCACCAAAGTGAGGAAGAGGAAGTTCGAGGCCCCAAGGGTGGGTGGAAAACCTTTTTATTGGCCACCCAATAGAAAATATGTCACAACTACTAGGAGTACACCTGTTATCCATATAGACTTAAAATCTAGTTCTTAGGATGAGTCTTATATGGCTAACACACCAGCTAGCTCATCTTAGCAGTAGATTCCCTCGGAGGTGACACTTGAGCCAGATAGTGATGGAGACCAGGCTCCAAAGCAAAGTGTAAGTGTATCCAAGTCTATATGTGAAACAGTTAGGAATCAGTTGGGAACCTTAACTCTAACCCCATTTTCCTCTCAAAATGCTGAGGGTTTTGTAATTAAGGAAGCCCCTAAGTCATCCACTGTGTGTGAAGACTCAGGTTCTTTTCTGGGAGCATCATCCTAAAGCAAGAATTTGATGTAACTTGAGGATGATTCATATAAAGATTTAATAGAATTACCTTTGATTGGTACTTGCCTCTGCTCATAATTTAGCAAAGAAAGGGTTAATCTCACATACTTGGTCAAAGTATAGGTCAGACTACTTCATAAGAATATAAAAGAACAAATGCAAAAGCTCTCAATCAAGACCTAGACAGATTCTAGGTTATATAGTTTAGGTATTTATTTATTTTATTTTAGTTTAATTTTATTTTATTTTATTTTGGGTTTGGGTTTAGGTTATAGTTTAGGTTCTAATTTTATTTTATTATTTAATTTTATTTAGGTTTAAGTTTTTTATTTATTTTATTTTTAGGTTTTATTTAGCTAAGTTTAGGTTTCCGTGTTTTAGGATCTCAGTTTTTGGGGTCAAGGTTTAGGGTTTAGGGTTAGTTTTTGGGTTTAAGGTTGGGGTTTCTTATTTATGTATTTTATTTGTTCTTTTTTTAAATTAAGTAAATTGGTAGGTTTAGGTTTATGTAGTTTATTTATTACTTATTTGAGTTTAATTTATTTTTTATTTTTATTTTGGTTTATTTTTATTTTTATTTAATTTAGTTTATTTATTTTAGGTTTATTTATTTTAATTTTGGTTTTTTATTTTAGTTTTCTTGGTCGATTTCTTTTAGTTTAGTTTTATTTTAGTTTATTTTTTTTTAAGTTTAGGTTTTATTTTATATTTTAGGTTTAAGTTTAGGTTTTAATTTATTTTGTTAGTTTTGGCTTTAGGTTTTATTTTAGGCTTATTTTAGGTTTTATTTTTTTGTTTAGGTTTTGGTTTATTTTAGTTTATTTTATTTTATTTAGTTTATTAGGTTTAGGTTTAGGTTTAGTTTATTTTAGTTTAGAGGTTTTTTTTTTTTTAGTTTAGGGTTTAGGTTTTATTTATTTTTATTTTTTTAGGTTTGTTGTTTTAGGTTTATTTTATTTAGTTTTATTTTATTTTATTATATGTTTATTTCATTTTATTTTAAGTTTAGCTTTATTTTATTTAGGTTATTAATAATTTTGTTTAGGATTTTATTTATTTTATTTTAGTTTAATGTTTAGTTTTTTTATTTTAGTCCAGGTTTAAGTTTATGTTTAGCTAAGGTTTGGTTTTATATTTTATTTTTATTTTTTTATTTAAATTTGGTTTTGGTTTTCTTATTTATTTTATTTTTAAGTTTTATTTAGTTTAGGTTTAGGTTTATATATTTTTAGGGTTTAAGGTTTAGGGTTTAGGTTAATTTATGGTTGGGGGTTTAGTTTTGTTTTAGGTTAATTAGTTATGGGTTTAGGGTTTTTTTTATTAAGGGTTTAGGGTTTAGGATTTAGTGTTTAGGTTTTATGGTTTAGGGTTTAGGGTTTAGGTTTGTGAGTAGGGTTTGTTTTAGGTGTGGTTTGGGTTTTGGGTTTAGGTTTTTGGGTTTTTTTTAACAGAGAATAAATTCAGATTCAACATTTCTTCTTTTTAATTTCATCAACCAAGTAACACACTAATTTTTCTGAGACACAAGCTACAACATAGATAAAAAAATGAGCACACATAGAGCAAATTAAAAATCCTAAATAACTAGAATCATCTCTACTATAACCAGCCCATAAGATTGGATCGACGCTCTTCAATTTAGTTCCCATTAGAACCAACCCGCCTCGAGGGATCCACCATCATATCCCCGATCTCTCCCTCCATGACCACCACGGTTGTAACCACCATCGCTCCTCCCGCTTCCATAACCACCACTACTCCGAACACCACCTCCATATCCACCAGCACCTCTAGATCCTCTACCACCACTGTGATAATTATGGCCTCTACCTTTGCCTCCACCACTAGATCTAGACTGAGCCTGGTTGATGGTGAAGTTTCTGACATCAAGGTTCAGCCCATTCTTAGGGTTTAGGTTTAGGTTTATTATGTTTTAGCATTTAGGTTTATTTTTTAATTTATTTAATTACTTTGGGTTTAAGTTTAGGGCTCAGGGTTTAAGGTTTAAGATTTAGGGTTTAGGGTTTAGGGTTTAGGGTTAGGGTTTAGGGTTTAGGGTTTAGGGTTTATGCTTAGGCCATTTTAGGGTTTATCCTAGGGTTTAGTTTAGTTAAGTTTTAGGATTTAGGTTTAGGGTTTTCAAGGTTAGGTTTATGGTCAGGATAGTGGATAAGTTTAGGATTTAGGTTTATTTATTATATTTATTTAGTTTAGTTTATTTATTTTAATTTATTTTATGTTTAGTTTAGGTTTAGGTTTATTTTGTAGTGTTTTATCTTTATTTTATTTTGAGGTTTAGTTTTATTTATCTTTAGGCTTAGTTTATTTTTATTTTATCTTTTTAGATTTAAGTTTTATGTTTTTATTTTAGGTTTATTTTGTCTTATTTTAGTTAGGTTTAGGTTTAGTTTATTTTATTTTATTTAGTTTAGGTTTAGTTTAGGTGTTTATTTTGTTTATTTTAGGTTTTATTTATTTTAGTTTATTTATTTGTTGTTTATTTATTTAATTTATTTTATTATTATTTTAGGTTATTTTTTAGTTTAGGGTTTAGGTTTTATTTATTTATTTTATGTTTTATTTATGTTTATTTTTTTTAGGTTTATGTTATTTAGTTTTATTTTATTTTATTTTAGATTTATTATTTTTATTATACTTTTACTTTTATCTTTATTTAGGTTTAATTATATGTTTTATTATATTTTTTAGTTTAGTTTAAGTTTATATTTTATTTTATTTTATTTTATTAGATTTTATTATTCTTTATGTTTAGCTTTAGGTAGTTAAGGTTTTATTTTCTTTATTTAGGTTTATTTATATTATTTTATTTTTGGTTTTTATTTAGTTTAGGTTTAGGTTTTGGCTCAGGGTTTAGGGTTGTGGTTTAGGTTTAGTGTCTCATGGTTTTGGTAGGGTTAGTTTTAGTCTTGGGTTTGTGGTTTTTAGCATTTAGTTTAGGGTGTAGGTTTTATTTTAAAGAAAATTACATAACCCATAGGTTTAGGTTTATTTAGTTATTATTTATTTATTTTAGTTTATTTTATTTTTTAATTTTATTTTGGGTTTAGGGTTTAGGATTTGTGGTTTAGGTTTTAGGGTTGGGTTTAAGGTTTACTGCCAGTATGCTTTAGGTTTTTTTAGGGTTTGGGTTTTAGGGTTTAGAATTTAAGTTTTAGGTTTAGGTTCGTTTTAGTTTATGGTTTTTTTTAATAAAGGACAAATTCAGATTCAACATTTCTTCTTTTTGATTTTTTCAACCAAGTAACACACCAAGTGTTTTATGAGACAAGAGATGACATAGATCAAAGATGAGTACGCATAGAATAAATCAAAATTCCTCGATAACTAGAACCATCTATAACATAAAGACACAGTTCTATAAGTGGCAAATCAGATTAGTCATTCTTCAATTTCTCTAGTTCCTATCAGAACCACCCCAGCCTCTCGAGTAGCTGGATTCACCATCATATCCCTGATCTCTCCATCTATCGTCACCATGGATATAACCTCCATCGCTCTTCCCGCCTCCATAACCACCACTGCTCCGACCACCGCCTCATATCCACCAGCACCTCCAGATCCCCCACCACCACTACGATAACCGTCGCCTTCACCTTTGCCTACACTGCCATATCTAGACTGAGCCTGGTCGACAGTGATGTTCCTGTTGTTAAGGTTCTGCCCATTCTTAGGGTTTAGGTTTAAGTTTTGGTTTAGTTTATTTTAGGTTTAGGTTTAAGTTTTATTTATTTTAATTTAATTTATTTTAGTTTAGGTTTAGGTTTATTTTATTTTATTTATTTAAGGTTTTGTTTTTTTATTTAATTTAATTTTAGGTTTATTTAATTTTATTTTATGTTTAGATTTGATTTTATTTATGTTTTATATTTTTTATGTTTATTTTATTTTCTAGTTTAGTTTAGGGTTTTATTTTATTTATTTTATATTATTTTATTTAGGTAGGTTTTATTTTATTTTAGCTTAGGTTTTATTTTGTGTTTAGGTTTTAAGGCTTTAGATTTTGGGTGGGTAGTGGGGGCCCAAGATCTGTAGGTTTAGGGCTCAGGGCTCAGTAGAGACTGAAGGTTTTGTGGTTGGGGGGTGGAGGGTGGGGGGCCCAGGGGCTCAGTGGTAGGTGGCTCAGTGGCCTGGGAAGGTTTTAGTGTTTAGGGTTTAACATTTGGGTTTAGGATTACATGAGGGTTTAGTGTAGGGTTTAGGGCTAGTGGTTGGGGGTCCGGCCAGGGTTTTATTTTATTTTACTTTATTTTTCAAAATTAAGCAAACCCAGGTTTATGTTTATTTAGTATTTTTTGATTTATTTTAGTTTAATTTACTTAATTTTTATTTAGGTTTAATTTTATTTTTATTTAGGTTTAATTTTAATTTTTAGTTTAGTTTATTTATTTTATATTTATTTATTTAGTTTTTATTTTATTTTTTTAAGTTTAACCCAGTTTACATTTACTTGTTAGTTTAGTTTTATTTTATTTTTATTATTTTTTACATTTTAAGTTTAAAATTTTTTTTTAAGGTTTAGGTTTAGGTTTTATTTTTTATTTAGTTTTTTAGGTTTATTTTGGTTTATTTATTAGTTTAGTTATAGTTTAGTTTAGTTTAAGTTTAGGTTTAGGTTATTTTTTTTTTAAATTTAGGGTTTAGGTTTTATTTATTATTTATTTTTTGGCTTATTTTTTAGGTTTAGGTTTTTATTTATTTTATTGTAGTTTCTTTTTTATTTTTTATTTTATTATATTTTAAGGTTTAAGTTTAGATTAGGTTTTGCTTAAGTTCTTATTTTTTTATTTTCATATTTTATTTTGGTTTAGGTTTTTATTTATTTTATTTTAGGTTTTATTTAATTTAGGTTTAGGTTTTAAGTTTTTTAGGGTTTAGGGTTTGTTAGGTTTTATTTATGTGTTTTATTTATTTTATTTTAAATTTTTAAATTATGTAAATTGGTAGTTTAGGTTTATTTAGTTTATTTTTATTTATTTGAGTTTATTTTATTTTTTATTTTATTTAGATTTATTTTATTTTATTTAGTTTAGTTTATTTATTTTAGCTTTATTTATTTTAATTTGGGTTTTATTTTAGTTTATTTTGTCAAATTTATTTTAGTTTAGTTTTTTTATTATTTTTAGGATTAGATTTTATTTTCATTTTTTTTTATTTTGGCTTAGGTTTTATTTTAATTTTAATTTTTTTGTTTTTTAGGTTTTATTTTAGGTTTATTTTAGGTTTTATTTTGTTTGTTTTAGGTTTACTTTTAGTTTATTTTATTTTATTTTAGTTTAGGTTTAGGTTTAGGTTTAGTTTATTTTAGGTTTGGTTTTATTTTAGTTTAGGTTTTATTTTAATTTTATTTTAGGTTTAGATTTTTTTAATGTGCTTTATTTTTATTTTTTTTAGTTTTATTATTTAGGATTAGGTTTTCATTTGGTTTTATTTTATTTCATTTTAGTTTTATTTCATTTTATTTTAGGTTTAACTTTATTTTATTAGGTTGTTTATTTTTACTTTAGTTTAGATTTTATTTATTTAATTTTAGTTTAGTTTTATTTTTATTTTATTTTCCTTTAGGTTTAAGTTTAGGTTTTATGTTTTATTTTATTTTATTATTTATTTAATTTAGGTTTATGTTTATTTATTTTATTTTAGGTTTTTATTTAGTTTAGTTTTATCTTTTTTTTTAGGGATTGGGGTTTAGGTTTGTTGTGGGTTTAGGTTTAGGGTTTTTTGGGCTTAGGGTTTAGGGTTTAGTGTTCAAGTAGTAGGGTTTAGGGTATATGTTTTTAAGGTATAGGGTTTAGAGTTTAGGGTTTAGGGGTATTATGGTTTGGGTTTAGGTTTTAGGTTTATGGTTCAGGTTTTAGTTTAGGTTTAGGATTTTTATTTTTTTTGATAGAGAACAAATTCAGATTCAACATTTCTTTTTTTTCTATTTCATCAACCAAGTAACACACCAAGTTTTCTAAGACAAAAGCCAACCTAGACAAAAAAATGAGCACGCATATATAAAATCAAAAATCCATGATAACTAGTACCATCTCTACTGTAACGACACAATTTCATAAGTAGCAGATTAGATCAGCTGTTCTTCAATTTCTCTAGTTCCCATCAGATCCACCCTGGCCTCTTAAGTAGTCAGATCCACAATCATATCCCCGATCTCTCCCTCCTCCACCACCATGGTTGTAACCTCCATCATTCCTCCCGACTTCATAACCACCACTACTTCACCACCACCTCCATATGCACCTCCATCCCCACCACCACCGCAACCACACCTTCCCCTTTGCCTCCATCGCCAGATCTAGACTGAGCCTGGTTGACGGTTGTGTTCCTGCCATCAAGGTTCTTCCCATTCTTAGGGTTTTGGGTTTAGGGTTTAGGGTTTAGGTTTAGGGTTTTTGGTGTTTTTTTAATAATGAACAAATTCAAATTTAACATTTCTTCTTTTCAATTTCAACAACTAGGTAACAAACCAAGGAAGTGAGGTAATCAAATGACCTCCTTGGGGCTAGCTAAACCCTTGTGTTCCTGGGATGTCTAGACTATATAGCCATTACCATTTAATCTTATATAAATCAATACATTAATAGAAGAAAGAGAACCTAACATTCATTCAGTTAAGTTATAAGCACATGCACTTCTTATGTATTTTTACCTAGCATCATAAAACATATTATTATTCATTTATAAGATTTTGAAAAACATATTTAGATTTAATAGTGGTAATAGCCAAGCATATATTAAATTAAATCAACACATGCAAGCTTACATAAAGGTAATCCATTTTATTTTACTTGATTTTGAAAAGATGGAAGCATGAACTCAAATGACATACCAAATTTAACATGATTGGAAAGACTAAAATCAAATATAAACATGTGATTCATTCAACCAAACTAGTTCTTAATGACAATCAAATCAAATAAGATTATTTAAAGCAAACCAAAGATTCTTAATTAATTAAGTTTTGATTTGATTTGATTTAAAGAGGAGAAGAGAAATCATCACTTACCGCTTTTAAACCCATTCCCACATTAGTGATTTGATTTAATTTAAGGAAATGTAATTAAGTTGATTATATGGGTTAATGAAGTAGAACCCTTAATTAGATGAATTAATTACTCTTACCAATGTCACCTTGAAGTAATTAACTAAATAATTATGATCCAACATGATATGCATGGAAACTAAACTTGCAATGATCCTAGGAAATAAAAGGAGCTTAATCCAATTGGCTCATGATTAATATTTAATTAGATTAAGGGACTTAATTAATTTCTCTTATGGTTTTTTGACACATGTGGACTAACCATAATTTCATTAAACTCCTTTAGGTTATTAAACATTTAAAGATCTTCCCATGACTCAATTAATTAATGATGTGATTATGATTTCAATTTGATTAAGTGATTAAATTAATTAGTTAAATCTTAATTAATTTCATTTAAAAAAAGAAGAAGAAATGAACTAAGGGAAAGGGGTCCCAACCATATTCCTTAGTTCACTTACTATTGAACAATAATTAATAAATTTAATTAACCAATTTATTACTATTCATGGGATTAATTATTCATTAATTAACTTAAAAGAGTAGTTAAGGTTTAATTAGTTAATTTTCTTAATTAAGTGAACAATAAATCCCAAGAAAATCATGGGAGGTATAGGCCATCCAATTAAATTAACCCACAAAATTTAGGATTAATTGCTTAAGTGATTTAAAAGTAATTAAGCTAATTAATTTTGTAATTAAACCTTAATTATAGTTCAAAATTAGTTATGATCATTTTAATTAATTCTCCTCAAATACCTTTAAATGAGTATTTATTTTTGCATTTTTATTTCTTTATGATTTTTTATGATTTTTAGAAGTTTCAACCATTAAAAATAATTAATTAATCCTAATTTAAGGCTAATCCTAGTGGTGGACGTGGCACACTTTCCATGTGGCAATCAGGATTGGTCGCTAAAATTTACCGACTCTGCCTACGGCGCTGACGTGATGCTTTCTCTCGCCCCGATCTAAGATCGGATGGCTATGATTAATCCCATAGCTTAATAGGATAAATCAGATCGATCTAGTGGATCTAATCATGACCATCCATTCCGAACATGTGGAACGGATGGCACTTGATCTAACATCATGAGAGTGAGGGAGAATGAAGTCTGTCCGCCATTATTAGGTTTTGTGATTTAGGTTTATTTTTTAATTTATTTAGTTACTTGGTTTAGAGGCTTAGGTTTTAGGGTAGGTTTTAGGGTTTAGGTTTAGGGTTAAGGGTTAGGGTTTAGGTTTTTGGGTTTTAGGTTTGCTTGTAGGGTTTAGGTTTAGGGTTAGGTTTAGGGTTTATGGTTTAGTTTAGGACTTTAGGTTTTTTAGGGTTTATGGTTGATATGGTTTTTTTTTAAATTAAGTAAACCAATAGGTTAGGTTTATTTAGTTTAGTTTATATTTATTTTAGTTTACTTTTTTTTATTTTTTTTATTTTAGCTTATTTATTTTATGTTTATTTCTTTTAATTTAGGTTTTTTTATTTTAGTTTAATTGTTAGGTTTAGGTTTAGGTTTAGTTTTATTTTAATTGAGTTTTACTTATTTTATTATTTAGGTTAGGTTTTATTTTTATTTTAAGTTTATGTTTTATTTTAGGTTAGGTTTTAGGTTTATTTTTACATTTTATTTTTAATTTTGGTTTAGGTTTATTTATAGTTTATTTTATTTTATTTAGTTTAGGTTTAGGTTTAGGTTTTCTTATTTTAGTTTAGTTTATTTTAGGTTTATTTTAGTTTAAGTTTAGGTTTATTTTATTTTGTTTAGTTTATTTTTATTTTAGGTTTAAGTTTTTTTTTTAGTTTATGGTTTAGGTTTTATTTTTTATTTATTTTTATGTTTATTTTTAGTAGGTTTTTTTTTTTTATTTATTTTAATTTTTTTTATATTTTAAGTTTATTTTATTTTATTTTATTTCTAATTTTTTATGTAGGTTTTATTCTTAGGTTTATTTTCTTTTAGTTTAGTTTAGGATTTTATTTATTTTATTCTAGTTTTTTAAATTTTTTATTTTATTTTATTTTTAAGTTTATGTTTAGGTTTTAGTTTATATTTTTATTTTATTATAATTTTGTTTGGTTTGGTTTAAGTTTATTTATTTATTTTATTTTTAGGTTTTATTTAGTTTAGGTTTAGCTTTTTAGCTTTTTATGGTTTAGGGTTTATGGTTTAGTATTAGTTTAGGGTTTAAGGTTTAGGGTTTGGGGTTTGGGGTTTAGGGTTTAGGGTTTTGGGTTTAGGGTTTTTTTGGTTTAGGGTTTAGGGTTTGGGTTTTAGGTTTAGGGTTTAGGTTTTAGTTTAGGGTATAATGTTTTTGGTATTTTTTTAACAAAAACAAATTAAGAATCATCATTTCTTCTATTCGATTTCATCAACCAAGCAACATACTAATTTTTCTAAGACACAAGCGATGACATTGATAAAAAAAGAGAACCTATAAAGCAAATCAAAAACCCTAGATAACTAGAATCATCTCTACTATAAAGACATAATTCCATAAGCTGTAGATCAGATCGACCGTTCTTCAGTTTCTCCATTTCCCATCAAAACCACCCCGACCACTCGAGTAGTGGGATCCACCATCATATCCCAGATCTCTCCCTCAGATATCGCCACAACTGTACCTCCGTCACTCTTCCGGCATACATAACCACTACTACTCTGACCACCACCTCCATATCCACTAGCACCTCAAGATCCGCCACCAACACCATGATAATCATAGCCCCCACCTTCGCCTCCACCGCCAGATCTAGACTAAGCCTGGTTGATGTTGTTGTTCCTGCCATCAAGGTTCTACCCATTCTTAAGGTTTAGGTTTAGGTTTAGGATTAGTTTTGGGTTTAGGTTTGTGGGATTTAGGGTGGTGGTTTAGTGTTTAGGGTTTGTGGTTTAGAGTTTTGGGTTTATGCTTTTAGGGTTTAGGATTAAGGGTTTAGGGTTTAACGCTTTAGGGTTTAGGTTTTACGGTTTAGATTTAAGGTTTTTGCTATTTTTAATTAAGTAAATCAATGGAGTTTAATTAGTTTATTTTTTTATTTATTTTAATTTATTTTATTTTTATTTTTATTTAGGTTTAATTTTTTTTCATTTATCTATTTTAGGTTTATTTATTTTAGCTTAGGCTTTTTATTTTAGTTTTTTATTTCTTTACATTTTGGATTATGCTTATTTTTTAGTTTAGTTTTATTTTTATATTATATTTTAAATTTAGGTTTTATTTTTTATTTTTAGGTTTAGGTTTAGATATTAATTTTATTTTTTAAGGTTTAGGTTTTAGGTTTATTTCTCGTTTGTATTGTTTGCTTTATGCTTAGGTTTATTTTTAGTTTATTTTATTTTATTTAGTTCAGGTTTAGGTTTAGTTTATTTTAGGTTTAGGCTTAGGTTTTATTTATTTTAGTTTATTTTATTTTAGTTTAGGTTTATGTTTATTTTATTTTGTTAATTTTATTATTATTTTTGGTTTAGTTTTTTTGTTTTGTTTAGGGTTTAACTTTTATTTTATATATATTTTTAAGTTTAGTTTTTGATTTAGGTTTTTATTTATTTATTTTTATTTTATTTTAGGTTTATTTTATTTTTATTTTATGTTTAGTTTTTTATTTTATTTAGGTTTTTATTTTTTTTAGTTTAGATTTAGGTTTTTGATCAATATTTTTTGTTTATTTTGAGTAGTTTATTTTATTTTATTTTTTTAGTTTATTTAGGTTTATGTTATTTTATATAAACTATTTTTTGGTATTATTTAGTTTAGGTTTAGGTTTTTAGTATTTTTGGTTTTTGGTTTAGGGTTTTAGGTTTAGGGTTTAGGATTTAGGGTTTAGGGTTTAGGGTTTAGGGTTTTGGGTTAGCTTAGGGTTTAGGGTTTTAATTTTTTATTTTTTTAAATTAAGTAAATCAATATGTTCAAATTTATTTAATTTATTTAGTTTATTTTTATTTTTATAATTTATTTTATTTTTTATTTTATTTATGTTTACTTTTTTTTAGATTATTTATTTTAGGTTTATTTATTTTAGTTTAGGTATTTTATTATACTTTATTTTTTAGGTTTAGGATTTGGTTTAAGTTTAATTTTTAGTTAAGTTTTATTTTTAATTTTATTTTTTTAGGATTAAGTTATATTTTTTATTTTTAGGTTTATGTTTAGGTTTTAAGTTTTTATTTTAGGTTTACTTTTAGGTTTTATTTTTTAGTTTAGGTTTAGGTTTAGTTTTATTTTATTTTATTTTATTTAGTTTTTGTTTAGGTTTAGGTTTAGTTTATTTTAGTTTTAGTTTAGGTTTATTTTATTTTATTTATTTTATTTTTATTTTAGGTTTAGGTTTTATTTTTTATTAATTTTTAGGTTTTATTTTTAGGTTTAGGTTTTCATTTAGGTTTGGTTTTATTTTATTTTATTTTTGGTTTATCTTAGGTTTATTTTATTTTTATTTTATGCTTATTTTTTATGTTATTTAGGTTTTTAATTCTTAACTTTATTTTATTTTTTTTTATATTGGTTTTTATTTATTTTATTTTAGTTTAATTTATTTTATTTTTAGGTTTAAGTTTAGGTTTACTTTAGGTTTATTTTCTTTTATCTTTATTTATTATTTTATTTATTAATTATTTTAGGTTTTATTTAGCTCAGTTAAGTTTAGCATCTTGGGGCCCAGGATCCAGTGGTGGCCCAGAGCCTGGGTTGGGTGGAGGGCCCAGAGATCAGTGGGTCAGGTCTAGGGCCCATGGCCTGGCCTGGGTGGCTCAGTGGCCTTTTAGGCCCAGTTTTAGGGCCTGGTGGCTTGGGGCCCAGGCCTGGGGCCTGGGAGAGGGTTGGGGCTCTGGTTGTGGGAGGATCTCAGGGCCCATGTTGGCCCAGGGCTCAGGGCCTGTGGGCCCAGGGCCTGGGTCAGTTTAGTTTAGTTGTGGAGTGGAGGGCCCAGCACTCAGTGAGGGTCATGGTGAGGTGGGTTATAACCCAGGGTTAGGGAGATCAGGTCAGGGCCCAGGTCAAGTCAGGGCCTGAGCCCAGATTTTTAGGTTTATTGTCAGGTTTAGGGTTTGTTTCTCAGCTCTCAGGCATTTTGATTTAGGGTTTATGGTTTTCATTTTTTTTTTAAATAAGTAAATCTATATGTATTTAGTTTAGTTTTATTTAGTTTATTTTTTTTATTTATTTTAGTTTATTTTTTATTTTATTTAGGTTTATTTTTTATTTTATTTAGTTTACTTTATTTATTTTAGGTATTTATTTTAGTTTAGGTTTTTATTTTAGTTTATTTTTAAGTTTAAGTTTAGATTTATGTTCATTTTTTTAATTGAGTTTTCTTTTTATTTTAATTTTAAGGTATAGGATTTATTTTTTATTTTGGTTTAGGTTTAGGTTTTATTATATTTTTAGGTTTAGGTTTTAAGTTTTATTCGGTTTATTTTAGATTTTATTTTTTTTGCACGCTAGGGTTATTTTAGTTTATTTTATTTTATTTAGTTTACATTTTAGGTTTAGGTTAAGTTTAGTTTGGTTTTGGTTTAAGTTTATTTGCTAGTTTAGTTTATGTTAATTTAGGTTTAAGTTTATTTTAATTTATTTATTTTATTTTAATTTAGGTTTAGGTTTTAAGATTTAGCTTTAGTTTTATTTATTTATTTGGTTTTATTTTAGGTTTTTAGGTTTAAGTTTTATTTTTATTTTATGTTATTTTAGGTTTATTTTATTTTATTTTACTTTTAGTTTTTTTTTTAGTATTTTATTGTCAGGTTTATTTTATCTTTAGTTTAGTTTTATCCATCTTATTTTAGTTTATTTTATTTTATTTTTAGCTATAAGTTTAGCTTTTTAGTAGGTTTTATATTATTTTTAATCTTGTTTAGGAGGTTTTCTTACATAACCCATTTTAGGTTTATTTAGTTTAGCTCAGTTTATGTTTATGATTTAGGGTCAGGCCTGTGGTAAGTTTTAGGTCTTAGGATTTAGGGTTTAGGCTCTTAGGGTTTAGGGTTCTGCCATGGGTCAGCTTTAGGGTTGAGGGTCTGGGTTTTTTTTAAGTTCATGGCTTTTTTGGTTAGGTCAGATGGTTTAGGGTTTTTTTTTGTTAAATACAAACCAGCAGTATTAGGTTTATTTAGTTTTATCTTTATCATTTTAGTTAATTTATTTTTTATTATTTATGCTTATTTTTTATCTTATCTTATTTATGTTTTATCCATTGATCATTTTATTATTCTGTTTATGTTTTATTTATTTATTCTTAGTTTATTAATCTTTATCTTATCTTATTAGGTTTAAGTTCAGGATCTTATCTCATGTCTTTATCTTATCAGGTTTAGGTTTCTTTGGCCCATTTAGTAGGTGTTAAGCTCTTACCAATCAGGATCTTTGACCAAGGCAGGCCCATGGATCAGGGTCAGGGCCTGGGCCCAGAGCCTAGGGCCAGGGTCAGGGCCTTTAAGCCCAGGATCTTGGCCCAGGGCCTGGCCCAGCCTAGAGCCCAGGTCAGTGGCCTGTGTGGCCCAGGTTTGGGGCTCATGGTCTGTGGCCCAGGTCATGTATGGTTTGGCTAGGGCCCAGGGCTCAGTGTTTTCTGAGGTCAGCCCAGGACTCCCATCAGGGCCTAGCCAGAGCCCAAGATCTAGGCTCAGCCATGTGGGTAGCCTGTGAGCCTGGGCTCAGGGCTCAGTTTTATGGCCTATGGCTCAGTTTAATGTAGGATAGGCTCAGGGCTCAGGGCCTAGCCTGGGCCTTAAGGCACAGGGCCTAGGGCCCAGGTTAGGGTTGGTTTATTTTCAAACCACTAAAAATATTAGGTTTATTTAGTTTATTTTTATTTATTTAGATTGTTTACTTTTATCTTGGTATTTTAATTTAGTTTAGTTTATTTATCTTAGGTTTATTTATTTAGTTTATCTTTAGTCAGCCTAAGTTTAAGTTTATTTTGGATGAGTTTTATTTTTATCTTTATTAAGGTTTAGGTTTTATTTTTTATTGTTAGGTATTATTTATTTTAGGTTTATTTTTAGGTTTTATTTTATAGTTTAGGTTTAGGTTTATTTTATTTTATTTTATTTTATAGGTTTTATTCTTAGCTTTATTTTATTTTCAGGGTTTAGGGTTTTATTTAGGTTTTATTCTTAAGTTTAGTTTATGTTTATTTTATATTTTAGCATTTTATTTTGATCTTAGGATTTAAGTTTAGGTTAAGGGTAAGGAAAAGGGTTTAGGGTTTAGTGCTTAGCTTTGTGGATTAGGGTTTTGTGGTCAGGGTAGGGTTTTGGGTCTGGGTAAGGTAGGGTTAGCATAAAGTTTAGCGCTTTTTTTAAATTATGTAAACTGGTGGTTTAGGTTTATTTAGTTTACCCACTTCATTATTTTAGTTTATTTTAGTTTTTATTTTATTTATTTTATTTATTTATGTTTTATCTTTACCATTTAAGTTTAATAAGTAAGGTTTTATCTTTATTTTAGTTTATCTTAATCTATTTTATCTATCTTTTTGGAGCTCAGGTTTATCTTATTTTACTCTATATTTCTTTAGGTCAGGTTTTGATTTATCTATCTTTAGGCCTAATTAGCTCAGGTCAGGCCTGGGTCTTGTGGCCCAGGTTTTAGGCCCAGAGCCCAGGCCCAAAGCTCAGGGCCTAGGCCCAGGATCTTGTGGCCCAGGGTCAAGGGCCCAGGGCCCAGGCCTGGAGTTTAGGCCCAGGCCCAGGGCCTGTGGCTGGGGCCCAGTGGCCCAGGCCCAGAGGTCTCTGGCCTAGGGCCTGGGGAGGTTTTAGTTTAGTGGCTCCTGACTAAAGTCGGGTCAGTGGAGGCCTAGGGTTTAAGAGTATTAAGGTGTAGGTCTGTGGTTTAGAATGGGGTCTGGGTCTGTGGGTTTATAGGCTTATGGTCTGCCTAGGGTCAGGTTGTAAGGTTTAGGTTTAATGTTTAAGATTTAGGGTTTTGGTTTTTAAAACTAAAACCCATGATTAGGTTTTAGTTTATTTTTATTTGTTTTAGTTCTTTTATTTAGGTTTATTTATTTAGCTTTATTTATTTTAATTTATTTTTTAGGTCAAGTTTAGGGTTTTAGTTGAGTTTATTTTTATTTATTTTCAATGTTTAGGTTTACGTTTTTATTTTATATTTTAGGTTTAGGTTTTAGGTTTTCATTTTTGGTTTATTTTTAGGTTAAATTTTTTAGTTTAAGATTAGGTTTGTTTTTAGTTTAATTTATTTTAGTTTATGTTTTTTAATCTTAGGTTTATTTTATTTTTAGTTTAGTTTAGTTTTATTTATTTTATTTTAGTTTAATTTTTTAATCTTTAAGTTTTAGTTTAGGATTTTATTTTATTTTATCTTTGTTTATTTAGGTTAATGTTTTTAAAATTATTTTATTTTAGATTTTATTTAGTTAAGGTTTAGTTTTAGGTTACAAGGTTTAGGGTTATGGTTTATGATTTAGGGTTTAGTGTAGGGTTTAGGGCCAGGGTTTAGGGCCCAGTGCATGGCCTTTATAGCAGGATTTGTGGTTTAAGGTTTATGCTTTTGAGGATTTAGGGTTTAGGGTTTAGGGTTAATTTTGGGTTTAGTGTCAGTTTAAGATTTAGGTCAGGTTATGGTTTAGGGTTTAGGGTTTTGCCAGGATTTAAGGTCCGTTTTAGGGTTAAGTGTTTAGGGTTTAGGGTTGTAGCTTTGTGGTTTAGCTTTAGGGTTTAGGATTTAGTTTAGGTTAAAGTGGTGGTTTTTTTAAAATTATGTAAACTAGTATATATAGGCTTATTTAGTTTATTTTATATTTTTATTTATGTTTATTTTTATTTAGTTTATTTATTTATTTTATGTTTTTATAGTTTAGGTTTAGGTTTTAAGTTTTTATTTTAGGTTTATTTTTAGGTTTTATTTTTAGTTTAGTTTAGGATAATTTTTTTATTTTATTTTATTAATTTAGGGTTTAGGTTTTATTTATTTTAGTTTAGGTTAAGGTTTATTTAATTTTTTATTTTATTTTTATTTTATGTTTAGGTTTTTTTTTTAGTTTAGGGTTTTGGTTTTCATTAATCATGCCCTACATGATCTAGTATATTAAGGAGTGTGTTTAAGGACTTAAGTCACTTTCTAAAAAAACAACAGCCTAGCTATCTTCCAAAAGCATATGACTTGCCTACATGTATTTAGAATTGTAGATGGAGTTAGTTGGTGGCCAACCCCAAGCGGTTGTAAGTCCAATAGTCGGGTAGTTTATCTTGTCTTATAGAGGTAAACCATATACCAATTTTTCTCTTTAGATTTAGGTCATGCCTTGGCACTCGCCAAAGCTCCCTAGATTTAGGTTCAAAGGTTGCTACTTCCCTTTGCGGGATACAATCATAAATCCTCTCCTCTTAGGCATTTTTAGGATCTTGTGTAGTGGAAATGTAAGCCCTAGATTTCTAATAAAAATTCAACTCAAATAATTAACTCTCTTCAAATTTAAAAAATATAAAGCCCAATGATAGGACAGTTTGGGATGCTTACTAGGCTTCCTAGTATCATGAGCATCCCCTACTTATCTTCTTCTGGATTCGATAATAACTCCCTCCTTTTGATAAATCTCATTTGATCTTCCAAGAATAACCAATTGATTGATAGTCATGTCTTTGAAATCTTTGGAGATAATGATCATTTACCTTAATCGAGAGTATTCTTAAAGAATCTCATTCCTTTATATGTAATTAACTATAAGGGCTTGCCTCCATAGGGAACTTAATAACTAAGTTTAAAATAAATCCTACTTTATTTTCTATGTGTGGGAAGAATCTCACATCCGAACACATCATCCTTAGGAGTCCTTATTAGGTGATTAGGTCCATTATAGAATGGAAACTTCTATCTCTCAATATAGTACATCATTCCTCAATATCGTACTCGATCACTCTAATAAGAACATCTACGTATTTGCATGGTGTCCAACAAAGAGTTAATTTTTGTTTTATTCTAATTCATTTAGATGAAGATAAAAATTTACCACAGATTTTTATGGCGGCTTTGCCAAAGAAATTGATGAAAACAATAGATAGGTATCCTTTTCCTTCTAACATAAACACAAATAAAAACAAATACAAATCTTTTATCTCAAACTATTTTGATGTGGGAGCAACTATCTATACAATATCATGCTAAACATATTATAGTGTGAATTAACACACTAAATTATATTATAATATATGATGTTATATTATAATTTGCTATAATATAATATGTTATCTAACATTACACCTCATTAGAATCACTTAAAAGGAAGAAAGAATACAATTTTTCAAAATTTGGATAATGTTCATTTTGGATGTTAAATTGTTATTTTTCTATTAGAAATGGTACAAAAGAGCATAATTTTGGTGTTGCTTTGGTGTGTGTATGAATTTGGCCAACTCAACCTTCAAATTAACATTTTTGTGAGTTTTGACTTAATGTATTATAACAAAAGTAAAACATACTAAAATGTACAATAACATATAGTAAGACACCACCACATTCATATATGTGTCAAGTTATATTGTTATGTACATTATATTTTAATATGCTTTCATATAATATATTATCTTACATTACACCTTAAAATGAATCACTTTAAGCAAAAAAATATATAAAATTTTGTTGAAAATGAACATTTATGTTGGCTACAAAATTCCATCCTTTTGATTAAATGATACAAAGATTGCACATCCCCAATGATGTTCCCTCAAGCTTACCTTAAATTTGGCCAAATCCCATCATCTCAGCCTACAAATTAGTACTTTTATGAATTGTACTAGTACTAACTCTACTGCATCATACTATAACAAACTAAAAAATGCTAAATAAAAAAGTAGTAATACACAATAGTATGATATAATGCATGATGTTACACTATGTTATAACATCCTATATAATAATACACTATAACATATTATATTATATTATATTATACTGCATATCACTGCACAAGGGATTTCTTAAGATAAAAAATCATAAAATTAGTCTAAACAATAAAAAACTACAAATTTTAGTCATATCACTTACATATTTTAAATTAAAATAATATATTATGATGCCATGCTCTACCTATTATGAATTTGCCAAATTCCACCATTTTAAAGTCTAAATCAACATTTTTATAGATGATGCTACTGTAGGCTTGACTGCATGATTGTAAAATACTAAAAGGATTTAAAATGGGAAAAATAATATATTATGATATATGTTGCTATACTATGCTACAACATATAATATTTTTTTTGAACATAAAATCTTACATTTTAGACTACAAGTGGCGTAGCACACCTTTGGTACTACAATTTAATTTCCACTTAAAATTTGATAAATCTCATCATCTATTTTATTAAATCAATATTTTAGATTTATAATAATAGAGACTATAGGGCATAATACCATAATATACTAAAACATTTCAAAATATCTTATAACATCCAAAAGCACATCACTACATGCTCAAATATATGATGCTACATTATACTATAATATATGGTATTATAAAATGATTTAGGGCTAGGGTTTAAGGTATTTAAATCTCTAAAAGTCAAGGGAAAGTTTCCTGAAGACATTTTCTTTAGCTACCATAACTATGTTCGGATTAAGTCATTCTTTAGATCTACTCCCAATTTATTAAATTTTTTAGGATTTAGGGCTTTGTTAGGGTTTAGTGTTTAGGGTTTAGGTTAGTTTAGGGTTTAAGGTTTAGGCTTAGGTTTTGGGAAACCCCATGTAGGGTGTATTGCCAAAAAAGAGTTACAAGGTCCTTAAAGGGGATAAACTCCAAAACTATGCCAAAGAGCTACAATCAGCCTGAGGAGTAAATCCCCTATCTAAGTACATCCAAAAGCAAAAGAAGACATTAAAGCAATCAGAAGATACAATTAGATTAACATAAAAAGCTAAAGGATGATTTGGGCCAATGCTCTGCAAGACGTGAGAATGAATGACACTATGGTGCAAACCTGCAAGAGGACAAGAGAGAAGCACCGAAAAAAAAATGTAAATGGAAAGAAATTAGAGCAGTTAAGGTAATACAGACATAATGATAACTGAAAATAGCATAATCTAAGAATGATAGTGAAGAATTGTGCTAGAGAAGGCTCAAGCTCAGTCACACCAAGTTGGGGCAGATGCAAATATGCTCATCCAAACTTCAGCAGAAGGGTTGCATCACAACAGCTACTACTAAATCAAAAGGGAGTGAAATCATCACAGACACCATAGCCAACAAACCTGTGAGAAGATAACAGCCAGTTGTTGAAAATATTATGGGCTTTATTACCTGCAAACCTAAATAAAACTATATATAATATAGAGAGGAAATTGCAAAGGGCGTAAAGATTGGGGTCCCAAAGATAAAAAACCATCCACAAGAAAATATATGTATATATATATATATATATATATATATATATATGAATCTTTCGTGCAAAGAGTACAAAGATAGAAAGTCAGATAATGAGCCCAATCATAATAATGAATGCGATGTGAATAAACCCCTTATTAATATCCATATCAAGTTGGCAAAAGCATTTGTAAAGGAAGGCAAGATAACCCAATACCAAAAATAGCACCAAATAAAGATAATCTAACTACAAAGAAGATGCAAAAGCCAAAAAAATTGGATAATCCGATCAACAAACAACCAAGATAGCAAGATAGTAAAAAGGCAAGAAATGTCCATAGTTCTACCCATTCGTAATGACATTGCATTCCAAGGAGACAAGAAGACAAGCCTAACTAAACCCAGATGGGAATAAAAATAATAGCTAATGTAGATCACATATCGTGAAATGAACAAAGCTGCATAACAAACAAAGAAGGGCAATAAAAGCCAACCCCAACAATAAAATAATTAGTGCAACATTGGAACCCACTAGAGGATAAATCAAAATGGGGATTCAAATTAGGGTCCTCATTAGAATCTAAAAAAAATAAGACAACAAATAACCAAGACAAAAAAATAGCAAGAAGCAGCCTACAAATAACCAAGACAAGAAGGGACAACAAGATGGCCATAGAGCCTCTCAATCAGAGTAGACATTGTAATAGTTAGTAACCAAGTAGATAGAGCATAGAAACATGGATCAAAAAAGCAATAGCTTAGACACTAATGACCAAAAACAATCAGAACAACAAAGTCAAAAATAACTTGCTAAACATAGGACCCTAAAGTCCTACAACCAACAAAGATAGAGACAACATTGGAATCCTAAGAAATAAGATAGCAAATATCCAAGACAACAAATAGCCAAGATAATGAAAATCAGCTAATCTAGAGAGAACCACCCATTCGTAATAAACAAAGGTAATAGATACAAGTTTAACGAAAGAAGATGGAGAAAAAGCAATAGATAAAGTAGTCCATAGAATTCGATGATAAGCATATAATAAACCAATAAGGAGATTCAAATCAAAAGACACCAAGCCAACAACTTTAATAGAGGCTTGCTAAACAAAATAAACCAAAACCCTAAACAGATGTAGAGTATTAATCAGCCAACAACCCAAACAGTAATTACCAACAAGTCGGCCAAAGTCCACCCATTCGTGAGTAAATAGAGCATATGCAAAGATCTAAATAATCGATGGATAATCGTGGTTATGCACCATTTGAACAGAGCCAAGGGGGATAAAACACCAGGAGAAATCGGTTGCCCGTTAACAAAGAAAAAATAGTCAAAGAAACAAAAGGAAAGAAATAGATAATAAGCACAAAGACAAGGGTAGCAATAAAACAAAAATTACACCCACCATATAAAATTCCAATAAAAAATAGAGATGTAAAGTAGCAATAAAAATGGTTCAAAAGATAATCAAAAAACCATCTAGATAAAGATGATCAAGCTAGCAGCTAAACCCACAACCACATTAAAGGCAAACCGAAAAACCATAAAGGAAGTCCAAACCTGCAAGGAATTAATAAAATTGAACAGGAAATTGCAAAATCTCTCTTGGCAGATTGGGAATATGAGGTTGGGCAAAACAATCAGTAAGACAACACCAACAACACTCAAGCTAGATAAACAACCCAAGAATATCGGATAAAAGACTCAATGATCCGCACCATCCAACAACCAAGAAAGAAAATAACAGCAAGTTGGCCATAAAACCAACCATTCAAATTATACAATGCATAAGTTAAATCCCAGATAGTTAAGGAAGAGGTTTGTCCAAGACTAGCTGAAACAGGATATCAAAAATAGTAGCTGGTGAAAACAGCAGCATCCTAGGTTTTAAGAACACAAAAATTCAAAAAAAAAAGAGATAAGAAATAGTCAAGCAGAAAAATAAAAGCCATCTTATAGTCTACAACCTTAATAGAGGCCAACTGAACAAAACAAAATAAAACCCTAGAAGCATCTTGAGGAGCAATAATCCACGCACCAACATCGAGACAGAATTACCAACAAGTCGGATTTGTAATTTTAATGGAGCCAAAAGATATAAAATAATTAATTGATTAGAAGTACCGATGAGAACAACAAAGATAGTCAAGAACACTGGCAACAAATAGCTAACAAACACAAGGTTAGCTAGCAGATAGTGAATCCGTAAATCCAATACCATAGTTAAAACAACACCGCAATTATTGCAACCATAGGATAAGCCAATAAAAGCAAGTGGGGAAATAGAGCTACCATAAGGGTTCAAAAGGGTATTATCAATGAAATCCTTTAGAGAAATCAAAGCAAAGAAACTACCCTCCTTAGAGAAATCAGACTGAAAGGAATTCATTAAATAAAGCCAAACCTACAAAGAACCATTAATAATAACAAAGGTATTGCATTTTCTTTCCTTATAGGTTTGTAAGATAGGGTTAGCGTATACATTCAGCAAATACACTAAACCAACTCCAAGATTAGCCTACTGGACAAAGGGCCCAAAAGCCCAACAACCAACAATTAAACCTTTAACATAGATGTAGCATCCAAAAATAGCAAGACCCCAAACAAAGTTAGGATAATTAAACCAACTGCAGATGCCACTTAGCTCAGCAAAGGACCAACAAGGAGTTATATGATGATGCATCAGCAAATTCTAAAGATGCAGCAGCACATTGATAGTAAAAATAGTAGAGGCAGTAAGCTCCCAATTAAAGCTAAGACAATTAAACCAACAACATGTGCCACAGAGATCAACAAGTAAACAACAAGGGATATCAGGTTGATGCATCAGCAAAGACTAAAGAAATAACAATAGTAAATAGAAAATAATCATGCAATAAAAGAGGTATTGAAACAGGTGAATCCAATAGGTTGGATTAATTTTTGAGATAAGGAAACCCAAGATAGTCCTGATTAACCAAGCCATGCAAATGTTTAGAAGGGTTAGTTGATCAAAGAATTTTATTCCATGCACCCTAGCACCCGACAATGATAATCAAGACATGCATTACCCTCATGCCATACATGAGTGATTTTAAAGTAGAGTTGGGCAAGGAGAGTTCTAGTTTGCTTAAGAAGGTAGTACAAGATTGCCCATTTTGGTGGAAGTCAAGAGATCAATCAGCAGAAGGGCATCCACCTCAATTCAAATATTGAGCCAACCTTTTTGAAGGAAAATCTCAAGAGCTTCGTACACTTCCATGAGCTCAGCAAAAGGAATAGAGTAGGGATTAAGGGGGTAAGCAAAGGCACATAGGACTTTTCCATTAAGATTTCTAAAAATTCCACCACAGCCTGAACCTTTATGAGAGACATCAGTGTTAACTTTAATAGTGTGAGGTTTTACCCAATAAACAATCTTGTCATCTTTATAGATGTGGTGATCCGGCAAGTTAAAACCCAATTTATTGGCCACAAATTTGCAACCTTTGAATTATTTGTAATTAATTAAATTGGCATTAAACAAGTAACAGATTTTATTTTTAGTTCTAGCAATTATCCTTATGTGATTCATAAGGATCTCACGATGATCATTTTGGTCCATCCATATGAACCAAATAAGAGTGATAGTTATGACTTTAGTGTGTCCTTTAATAGTGTTGTCAAAATAAACTTCAAGAAGTTGGTATAAATTTAAGGAGCCATTAAAAATGACAATGTTAAGAGGTCATCATACCAAATCCAAAGTTTAGAAGCAATGGACCCGTTAACAAAAACATGATTCACATTCTGAATGTGAAAATAGCATTGGCATTTTGAAGGTAATTGAAAACATTTACCCCACAACAAGGAGGTCACAGGGATGAAGTTTTTCAAAATACGCTAAGTAAGAATAGAATAAGAAGTAGGGATATTGTTGTTCCAAAGTTTTAAAAATACATAGGAAAAATCATGAATTTCTTTAATGTGAATCCAAACATTTTAAAGTTGAAATCACCATTATGTGAAAGCTTAAAAGGATCCGATCTTGATAGGTAGGAATGATAGGAATAGTAGTAAGTTTATTTAAAAGAGAGGGAGGAATATGATCAATAAGCTTACTATTGTTCCACATATTATTCTGCCAGAAAGAGTTCACTTTAATAGAAGTAGTGGAATGGGTAGAAAGTAAGTCGTCAATGGACCCACCTCTAGTCCAGTTATCTTTCAAAAGAAAGAGGAGCCAGAGTTAATACCCAAGAAATTAAGGATTCAACATCCCATTTGATGAAATAAAGTCTTTTCCAAACAGGAGAGTCTCTCGCTTTATAGGGGCAAATGAGAGGGTGCTTTCCCTGGCATTATTTACTAGTCATGAAATTAGCCCATAGACTATTGTTTTTCATAAAATTCCACCAAAGTTTATAAGAAAAAGTAGTGATAGTTTCCTTGATTGGTTTACATCCGAGACCACCTTCAGCAAAAGTGCCACAAGGTTTATACCAAGAGGTCTAATGCATTTTTTTAGAGGAATTATTAGATCCCGAGAAAAAAATTGTTAATGAGCCGCTCAATTCTGTTAATGATAGAGTTGGTCGACACAATGGTTTGCATGAGATACAAAGGCATGGAGTTAAGGGTGCTCTTAATCAAAGTGAGCCTACCACCAAATGAAAGTAAGTAAAATTCCCAAACAAAAATTTTATTAGAGATTTTTTGGATTAGCTTATCAAAAAGGTGAGATCTTTTTTTACCTTTAAAAGAGGAGCACCAAGATATTTAATAGGAAGTTGTTATTGAAAATTAGTAATTCTCAAGATTTGATTGGTCCTATTGCTAGGGATTTTAGAAGAAGGAATGAAACAACTTTTGCCTTCATTGAGAAAAGACGCTTTTGTTGCCAAATTTATTTAAAAGATTTTTAATAGTTTTAATGTGAGGAATTGAGGCATTGAAAAAGATTATAATGTCATCAGCAAAACTAAGATGAGTGATAGGAAGACTACCTTGAGTTTTACAAAACATCCTAGGATTATTGTAAAAAAGATCATTCGCCTTGATAGATATAAAACAATAATAATAAAAGAGGGGGGATGGGGATCCTTATCTCAAACCATGCTTTGAAGGGAAACAACCTAGGGATTCACCATTCATGATAACAGAGAACCAAGCATTTGTAATGCAATTTTTGATGAGGCAGATAAAATAACTAGAAAACCCAAGAAATTGAAGAATTTGAAAGAAGAAATCCCAAGAGAGGTTGTCAATAGTGATGTCCAGTTTAAAAAGGATGTTACTACCTCTGATAGGGATGTCAATGTCATGAATTAGCTCTTGTGCTAGAAGTATGTTATCAGATATTGCTCTACCTTTAATGAAGCCTTGGGGAAATAATTTTAGGCAGAAGACTAATTCTATTAGCAATTAATTTATCAATGAGTTTATGAAAGAAGGTGCAAAGAATAGGTCTCCCCCAAGATTCAGGATAATTAATTTTGGGAATGAGAACAATGGAAGTGCTAGAAAAATATCTAGGTAAAGGGTTACCCTCAAAAAAATTAGCAACCGCATCAACAAGGTCAGTCTCAATAATAGGCCAACAATGTTGAAAGAATTGAGTCTTGTAGCCTTTAGGCCAATGTAATCGTGTGTTCATGCTATTGAATACTACCAATCTCACCTGACAAACCGAGTAAGTGGTTTTCATCATTAGAGATCGTAGAGGAGATCAAATGTGTGTTGGAGATGGCTTCTAAGGAGGGGTTATTATTTAATAAATTTTGAAAATGATGTATGAAAGAATCTTTAATATGTTTATTATTAGTAATCCAAGTTCCGTTATCATTTTTGGTTTTTTTAATATAGTTTAAGGCTTTCTTTTTTTAAAAAAAGAGCATGGAAATACCTTGTGTTTCTATCACAATAAACAATATTTTTGCTAGTATTTTGCCAGGGTTTCCTCCATATTCGATAATTAATCAAGTTATCTTTAGTGCATTCAATTCATCAAGCTTATTAGAGTAAGCCAAAATAAAGATCTTCAAGAGAGCAAACAAGTTGTTCCATATTTTTGAGATTTGCAAATAGATTTTAAAATGATGCTTATTCCACAAATTTATATTTTGTTTAAGCCTTTTAGCTTAAGCCAAAGGCAATCATGCCTTTAGTGGAATTATCGATGATTAGGGGCCCAATTAATGGTAACAACATTAATATTTTGGAATCTAAAAGGAGTAGGGAAGGATAGTCTAGTGGAGACATTTTTGACAGAAATCAAAAGAGAAGCATGGTCAGATAAAGTTCTGCTTAAATGTTCAACTGAAGTAAGAGGCCATTGATTGATCCAAAGGGAATTAAAGAGGGTCCTATCATGCCACTACCAAAGTCTAGAATTATGCCACGTGTAGTCGGAACCCGAAAAACCAATATTAATCAAATTACAATCAAGAATCATATTAAAAAAGTCTTCCATGGAATGAATGTTAGGAGAGCAACCTCCCCTTCTTTCTGAGGAAGTGAGAATAGTGTTGAAATCACCACCAACCAACCAAGGTTTGTTGATAGAGGTGGCAAAGGTTCTTAAGTTATCCCAAAGGATTCTCCTACCGCCTCTATTAAAGAAGCATAAATAAAGGAACCAAGAGCGTAAAATTCACCCAATGAGATTTGAACATTAACCAATTGATGAAGGTCATCAAGATGGAGATGTTGACAAGATTATTCCAAAACACCAAATTTTATTACTAATATTATAAAAGGAGTTTTGAAAGCCAAGCATTCCAAAGAACGGAGTGATCTTAGAAGAGTGAATGAATGGTTTAATAACAGTAAGGCTATGTTATGAGTGCAAAGGCTTCTAACATGGTTGTAACACCGAGTCCCAATAGCCAAAACATTCCAAATAAGAAAATTGATCATAATAAGTTGAAAGAAAAAAAGAAGAGATAACTAAGAAACAATGATACAAGAAAAGAAACTGTGTTAGAAGCCTTAGCGAACATTGAGGGTCCCAATACCCTGAACATTCCAAATAAGAAAATTGATCATAATACACTGAGAGTCCCAACCTGAGTGAACCCTTAGTTTAGGGTTTAGGGTTTAGGGTTTATGGTTTAGGGTTTGGGGTTTAGGTTAGTTTAGGCTGGGGTTTGGGGTTTAGGGTTTTAGGGTTTAGGATTTAGAGGGTTTTAGGGTTTAAGGTTTAGGGTTTAGGTTTATGGTTAGGGTTTAGGATTTAGGGTTTAGGTTTAGAGTTTAGTGTTTAGAGTTTAAGATTTCTAGGGTTTAGGTTTAGGTTTAGGGTTTAAGTTTTGGTTGTGGTTTGGGAGTTTAAGGTTTTTTTAATAGAGAATAAATTTAGATTCAATATTTCTTCTTTATACCTTAACCAATGCAAAATTCCATAAAAAATGAGCTGAGAGCCAGATAAGTAACACCCATAAGTAGATCAAATAGAACATTCTTTAGTTTCTCTAGTTTCCATCCATACCACCCCCACCTATCGAGTAGTGGGATCCGCCATCATATCCCTGCTCTCTCACTCTACCACCACCATGGTTGTAACCTCTGTCACTTCTCTCACCTTTGTAACCACCACTGATCTGACCACCACCTCCATATCCACCATCACCTTCTGATCGCCCACCACCACTACGATAATCGCCGCCTCTTCCTTCACCTCCACCATTAGATCTAAACTTAGTCTAGTTGACGGTGATGTTCCTGCCATCAAGGTTTTGTCCATTCTTAGGGTTTAGGGTTAATTTTGGGTTTAGGGTTTAGGGATTGGGGTTTAGGGTTTAGGGTTTTAGGTTTTAGGGTTGTAGGTTTACGGTTTAAAGTTTAGCATTTTCTTTTGGGAAAAAAGAGGAAATTTTATAACCAAAAAGAAAAGGATACAATGATTTAAAGGGGATAAAACTCAAAGACTACTGCTCAAAGACCTACATAAGGACCTAAAGAGAAAATCCCTTAACTAATACAAAAGATAGTGAAAAGCAAAAGGAAGAACTAAGAAAAGAACAAGAACATCACAGAATCCCTAAGCAGGTCAGCAATCCATTTGAAGAGACCCAAGAACAAGTGAAGGAAACCTACAAGAAAGAAACTAAAGCAGAGATAAGCATAAATAAAAGAAAATAAACAGAGATAAACATAAAGGATAAAATAGTCAAGGAAAAGGCACAAGCTTAGTCACAAAAATAAGAATGGGCAACAAAAATTTATGAGCAGCCAAACTCTAAAAGGAGGATTATAGTAACAAATACTACTACCAACCAACAAAAAATTATTTAACATCCTAGCCATCATATTCAATGAACCTCACAAAGGCACACCACACTAGCAAAGATCTAGGACTAGCCACCAAAAAGGTAAGAATAGCAATAGAGCCAACAAAGAAAAATCCAAGCCATCACAACCATCCAACCACCCAAGAATAACATGAATAATAAATAAAGCCACCAACCAAAGAGGAAGTACCAAAAATAAAAGCAAGCGGGGTAGAAGGGAAGCAAACAGCAAGCTCACCAACTCCAACCAGACTAAAGCAACCATAATAGGACACATCAACCAGAAAACAAAATAAGAAACAACAAGGCCACCAAACCCACAAAGGAAAGCGCACCACACCAAAACCAAATCAAACCACTAAAAAAAGGAGATAGAAGGAAGAGAAGCAAAACCAATATCTCATCCAGAGAAAGCACATAAAAATCAAGAAGCTCAAGGATACCAACCACAAAGAAACTAAAGAAAAACAAACCAACCAACCAAAACCCAATGAATAAGCCCATAAGTGACACCACATTAAAAGTAGAAGTAGCGAATGAAACAACAGCATGACAACCAAAATAGCAGAAGATTCCAACCTATAAAGTATAGGAAAAAATACAAGAATAGAAACTCTCCAAGAAAGAATAGAGCTAACAACAATCAAAACAAACCAAAACCACCAAAAGCTACCAAGCCCAAGAAAACCAACAACATAAAAGAAAAAAAAAGAAAAATTAAAAAATATAACACAAGGCAAACTAGATTTTTCTAAATTAGACAACCCTCTTAATTCGAGGGAATATTCAAATTGGTAAACAAAGTAAAATTAGAGAAATTACACCCCAAACCACTAAGAAATCAAGACAACATTACCTTCTCTTAAAATATGAGTAATTTTAAAAGAAAGTTTAGAGATAATGGCTTTAATATTTCTAATTAAATAAAAAAAGCACAAATTACCCTTATGGTGAGAATTGATCATAGCAATAACCATCTCACCATTAGATTCCAACCAAATAGTATAAAAATTTCTATCCAAACAAAGCTTAAGAGCATGATAAACAACCATCAATTCAGAAAAAATAATAGAATTAGTAGAGAGAGGAGTGGAAAAATCCAAGATAATATTCCCAAGATTATTCCTAAAAATACCAGCATAACTCGACTTGTTATGTGCAATAGAGCCATCAGTATTAATTTTAATAAAATAATTAAACAGCTTAATCCAATGAATAATTTTACAATTTAGAGAAGAGTCATAATAAGGAAACAAGATAGCAAATTTAGAGGCAACAAACTTGCAACCTCTAAAATTAGTACCACTAAGAAGTGCCTTATGTAAAGAAAATAAATCTTTTCTTTAGTCCTAGAATAATCCTCTTATGATTTATAGGCACATTACGATGTTTAGCATCATTTCTATAAGCCAAATCAAAGTAACAACCATCACAATTTTGATATTCCCTTTAACAGTATTAAGAAACTCAGAGTGAAGAAGTTGCATTAAAGTTAAATTACCATTAAAATAATTTAACTTAAATGAATCCTCATACCAACCCCAAACTTTAGAGGCAATGGTACCATTAACAAAAACATGACTAAAATTCTCAATCAGAAAGCAACACATGCATTTAGATGGTAGATAATAACCATTGTCCAAAAGTAAAGAGTCAACAACAATAAAATCCATTAAAATTCTCCACGTAAGAATAGATAAGAAGTAGGAATAATATTATTCCAAAATTTAAGGAAAATAATAGAAGAGGATTATTTAAGTAACATAGTTCCAAGTATCTTTAAAAAAAATTTCTCCATTACTAGAAATTTTGAAAAGAATTTGATTCAGATAAATACCATCAATAGAAATATTGATGATGTTATTACTAATGAAATCAGGAATCAAATCATTTAAAAGAGGGAAATTCCAATCACCATTATAAATTAAATGATTAACTTTCAAGGAAAAAGTTGAGTGAGTATTAAGCAAATAAGCAATGGAAAAGTCCCCCATCCAGTTATCTTGCCAAAAGGAAGAAGAACCATTATTAATACCCCAAAAAATGAGAGGTTTTGCATTCAATTTAATATCACATAGCCATTTCCAAACAATAGAGTCTCCATGTTTATAATTGCAAATTAAAGGATGCTTACCTTGCAATATTTAAAATTCATGAACCCAAAGACTTTCATTTTTCCAAAAAATTCCACCAAAGTTTATAAGAAAACATTGGTTGAATCCATCAAAGATTTGCACCCAATACCACCTTCATATATAGTACCCCACATATTAGACCAAGAAGTCCAATGAAGCCTTTTGGCTGAATTTCTAGAGCTCTAAAAAAATTTATTAATAGTCTTTCAATCATGATAAGAACAAAGGAAGTAGGAACAATATTAAGCAACAAGTAAAAAGGAAGAGAGTAAAGAATACTTCTAATAACTATAAATCTACCACCAAAGGATAAGAAATGAAATTCAAGGGTAGAAATTTTATCTTGAACATGATGGATTACCTCATCAAGAAGATGGGATCTTTTGACCACAATATAACGGTGAGCCTAAATATTTAATAAAAAAATTTTTTTAATGAGAAAACTAGTAATATCCTAAATTTTATTAATTCTTTGAATAGAAATGGAAGTAGAAGTGATAAAACAACTTTATGATTACTAATCACAAGGACACTTCCCTTTGAAATTTATTTAAAAAACTCTTCAGCATTTTAACATAATGTAATGAGCCATTACAAAATATTATGAAATCATCAACAAAACTTAAGTGAGAGATAACCAAACCACCAAGATTCCTGAAATACATACTAGAATTCTTCTCAAAAAAAGATTAATCCAAAGATACAAATATTCAATCGTAATAATAAAAAGTGAAGGAGAAAGAGGGTCACCTTGTCTTATACCTTGAGAGGAATTAAAGAAGCTAAAGTTTTCACCATTGATAACTAATGAAAACCAAACTTTTCTAATTATATTATTAACCGAAGAAATAAAATGATTAGAGAAACCAAATAAAGTAAGAATGCTATTAAGAAAATCCCAAGAAATGTTATCATAAGCTTTTGGTGATGTCAAGCTTAAGAAGTGAATTGCCACCTCTAGTTTTAAGATTTGAACCATGAATCGATGAGTAAGCAAGATGTTATCTGAAATAGTTCTACCTTTCACATAGCCCGTTTGATTAGGAGAGATAATCATAGGAAGAAACTGACTAAGCCTATTAGTCAAAATTTTAGAAATCAATTTATTAAAAAAGTACAAAAACTAATAGCTCTAAAGTCAATCCAAAAGTTAGGATTATCATTCTTAGGAATAAGAATAATAGAAGTGCTAGTAAAATATTTAGGAATAGAATTCCCTTGAAAAAAATCCTTAACATCATTAGCAATATCAGCTTTAAAAATAAATAAATCTTTTTGAAAGAATAAAGTAGTGTAACCATCTAGCCCTGCAATAATCAACATTCATACCATTAAAAATATTAAAAATATCTTCATCAAAAGGAGGAGCAACCAATCACTCATTATCTTCTGAAGACATAATAGAAGGAATGACAGAGGGATTAGATAAATGCTCAACTTAACAGTTTTTATTTAAATGATTTTTAAAGAAACTAAGAGTTAAAAGAATATATCCCATTTTTGTAAGCCAAGAAATATCCAAATTTTGATTTTATGAATGTGACCAAGAACATGCCTATTCATTACCAAAGAATGAATATATTTAGTACTTTTTATCCCTCAGAAAGATGCTTAGAGGTAATTTTTTGTCGCCAATATGTCTTCTCCATATCCTAAAACTTAATGAGATTATCTTTAGTTTTGACAAGGTTAGAATAAAATGAAGAATTAGTAATAACCAATTCTTTCAAATCTTTCACCCTTTCTTCCATTTTTTTTGATATTATCAAAATGATTTTAAAGCATTTTGCTCCACCAAGTGATATTATGCTTAATGCTTTAAGCTTAAGCCAAAATCTTATCATACCAAATGTAATCACCAGGAGAAAGAGGAGCACACTAATTAAAAGCAATAAAGCCAAGAAAACTTTTATCTTTTAACCACATATTTTGAAAATGAAAATTTTAATGACATTATTATTATGAACAACATCCTTAATAGAAATCAAAAGAGGAGCATGAGAGAGTTTTACTAAGGTGCTCCAAAAGTTAATGGCTAACGCTTAACCAATTAATACCAAATAAGGCACAATTAGTTTGATAGGTGTAGTTTTATTAGTTTATTTATTTTAAACCATTTAGGGTTTAGTTTTAGTTAATTTTAGTTAGTTTAGATTTAGGTTTGATTTTATAGTTTAGTTTAGTTTAGGGTTTAGGTTTAGTTTAGTTTAGTTATTTGGTAGTTAGTAGTTTTAGTTTAGTTAATTATAGTTAATTAATTTAGTTATTCCATTAGTTTAGTTAGTTTTAATTAGGTTTAGGCCCAGGGTAGCTAGTTTAATTATGTTTTATCCAATTTTATCCAGTTAGTTAGTTTAGTTTAGTTAGTTAGTTTTTTAGTTTTGAAGCATAGTTAGTAGGAGCCTAGCTTTTTAATGTTATTATTAGTCCTCAAAGCAGTAGTCATTAGTCAGTAGTCTTGAGCCTAGCCTAGCATTAGGCCTAGCTTAGTTACTTTACTATGCCTCCAATTAATCATCACCATTAGCCTAGTTTGGGCCTATAGAGCCATATGCTTACAGTCATATAGCACTAATCTAGGGTCGAAATTGGGGCCTAGAGTTCAGTTTATCTAGGTTCATCACTTATAGTCAGTTCAGTCAGACTTCCTAAACATAGCCAGTTAGGCTTAGCTGTATATTATGTCTAGCCAATAATCATCAGCCATCAGTGTCAATCAGTTTGCAACTTTAAGCCTTGTTATTGTCAAAGGGCTATCTATGTAGTTGCCCAGGTTTTGGGGCCATTTGTGTAGGGTTTAGCTGGGGCCATTAGCTCAGGGTCCATTTTCAAAGCCTAGCCAGCAGTTAGGAGTCTACTTCCCTTGGGGCCTCAGTTTGAGCACTTCAGGAATTAAGCCCTACTGGGAGCAACTTTTTTTAATACTTTAGGCCTCTAAAGACCATTTTCAGTATCACGTGCCCAGCCCCATAGACGAAGCTACAGTCATTATTTAATTAACTATCTGTCTAAGCCTTTGTTAGTTCCAGCTGCCGCCTAGCCTGGCTTTTTCTGTGAGCCCAGCCAGGCCTAATAGTCATTATCATCTTAGCCAGTCATTAGTTAATAGGGCCTAGGCCTAGCCTTTAGCCTAGCTATAGTCTTTAACTAGCCTAGTTATTAGTCAGTTTAGCAGTCAGTTTGTCAATAACTCCAGGGCTCAGCCTGCATAGGGCTCAGTTTTTATTAAGCCAGCCTGTGCCACAATTATTTAGCCAGGTTTACTAGTCAGTCCCATTAGTTTTGGCCTAATCATTAGCCAGTCTTGGGCCTAGCCAGTAGCAGCCTAGCTTGTCCTTGGAGCCTAGGGCCTGTGGCCTAGGTATCATCATTCAAAGCCTAGATTTAGTCATGTCAGCCTTAGCTAGCCTATAGCCATTAGTTAGCCTATTAGCCTATTATTAATTAGTTATCATTTCCTAGTATTAGTCTTTAGCTAGCCTATTAGTCTTTTAGCCTAGGGCCCAGTTAGTTTAGTTAGTAATTAGTCAGTAGTACAACCTTTGTAATTAGTAGTCAGTGAGTCTTAGTCACTATAGTCATTCTTTAGCCTAGTTAGTTAGTTAGTTAGGTTAGTTAGTTTAGCCATTATAGTTAGTCTAATTAGTTAGTCTTATTAATCTTTATCATTTAGTGAGCCATTTAGGCCTAAATTAGGCCTAGTTTAGCCTAGTGCTATATAGAATCAGTGGGTAAAGCTCAGTTATAGTCATTAGAGGCTTTAGCTAGTCTTAGCCCAGGCCTAGGCTCAGGCCTAGTAGGTCTTTAGTTTAGTTAAGAGGTTCAATTAGTTAATACTTAGTTTTTATTTATTTATCTTATTTACCTTAATCCACTTAGTTTAGTAGTTTAGTTATTTAGTTAGTTAGTTTTAGTTTAGATATTAGTTTTATTTAGCACACCATTTTTTATTATTAATTTTAGTTTAGGGTAGATTTAGGTTTAGCTCAGTCCTAGTTTTTATTATTAGTCAGCCAGTTAGGTTTAGTTAGTTTATTAGTTTTATTAGTTTATGAGTTTAGGTCTCAGTTTTATTTTTAATTATTAGTTAGTTTATTGGGCTCATTTAGTTACATTTTATTAGTTTTATTAGTCTAGTTTATTAGTTAATAGTTATTAGTTTAGTTATTATTATTTAGTTTAGCTAATTAGTTAATAATCAATAGTTTAGTTAGTTTAGTTAGTTTTTAGCTATATAGTTTAGTTAGTTTAGTTATTAGCCTATAGGTCCAGTTTAGCTATTAGTTTCTTATTATTTTACTATATTAGTTTTAGTTAGTTTTAGGGCTTAAAGCTCATTTTTAAAATTTTTTGCTTCCAGGGCCCAGGGCTCAGCCTAGCTCAGTTTACTTTATTAGCCTAGAATTTTAGTGGCATATAATCAGTCAGGTCAGTAGCCTAGTAGCCTAGTAGTAGTCATTAGCCTAGTCAGTGATCAGGATCAGGCCTTAGTGCTTTCATTACAGTACTTCTGAGTTAGTGGCCTTCCAGTGATCAGGTCAGCCAGCTGAGCCTAGTAGTTAGCCTAGTATCATAGTCTTTATAGTCATTAGCCTAGCCTATAGCCAGTCAAGCCCAGGCCTAGGGCCTAGCCATCAGGCCTAGGCCCAGGGCCTTTAGCCTAGTTAGTTAGCCATTTTAGCCTTTAACTAGTCAGCTTAGGGCCTGAGGTCTTAGGCCTTAGCCTTAGTCTATTAGCCTATAGTCAGCCTATCAGGCCTAGTCATTAGCCTAGCCATAGTTGTTAATAGTCATTTATCATTAGTTTAGGGCTTTATGGCCTATGGTTTAGCTTATTATTATTTTAGTGATCAGTTAGTTTAGCTAGTTTTAGTTTAGGTTTATTAGTTTAGTTGCAATTAGTCATTAGTTTAGTTTAGTTTAACTAGCCTATTATAGTCATTAGTTTAGTCATTATTAGCCTAGTTATTAGTTAATATTAATCCTTAGATAGGTCTAGTCATTAGTCTTACTGTTATTAGTTTATTAGTTTTAGCCTATTAATTAGCCTAGTTTAGTTTTACTAGCTTTATGGTTTCCTAGTTTATTTTTTTTTAGTTATTAGTTTAGGTTAATTCATTAGTCTTTAGTTAGCCTAGTTAGCCTTTTAGCCTAACCATTAGTTAGTCTTGGTTTAGTTTTAGTTTTGGCTTTAGCTTGTTAGTCTTTATTAGTCATTAGTTTAGTTTAAAGTTCCACGTTTTATTTTGAGCAAGCTTGTAGCCTTATTGCTGAATAGCTTTAGTTCAGCGAAGCTTTGCATGGTTAACAATAATAATAGGGGTTTGCTTGGCATGTATATTGGCCTAGGGCTCAGGCCTAATCCAGCAAATCAGCCTAGCCAGTCACTATTTTTGTAAAGGCACAAATTAACCAGGTCCCACTAGTATCTAGCTTTAGTGCCAGGCTGGGCTCCTAGGTTTCAAGCCCAGTTTGCAGTTGCCTTAAGCTACCTGGCCAGTCCTAAAGTTATTCAAGTTTGGCTTTAGTTGGCTGGGGCCATTAGCTGTCCAGGCCCAGGCTCAGTGTGGCCTAGGCCTAGGCCCAGGCCTTTAGTTTAGTTCTCTATAAGTCAGCCGGCCTTTTTTTATCTAGGGCCTTCAGGGGATTTTTAGCTTTCCATGGTGCATCTGATCATTAGTCTACCAGATTATTATCATTAGCCTAATTAGCCTAGTTAATCCATTAGTCTTTACTAGCCTAGTTAGCCTTAGTAGTAAACCAGTTAGATCAGTCTTGTCCCAGGCTGTCATTAGCCATAATCATTAGCCTAGTTTAGCCTAGCCTAGCTTAGCTCACCAGGCCATTTGAGGCATCAATTTGTTTTAGCTGTCAGCACAGCCTAGGCCTGTAGAGGGCTTTTTGTTCCTCATTTCATTAGTCTTATCTTATAGCCTAGACTCAGGGTCACAGACCCAGCTTGTGGCTCAGTATTAGCCTAGCTAGCGGCTCTTAAGTTCTAATCCAGAACTTAGTCAGTCATTTAGTCAAGAGCCATTGGCTCAGGCTGCTGGGCCTTCAGCCACTGGGCTCAAAGTTATCAGTGCTAGTCAGCTCAGCCTGGGCCTGGTTTGTGGCACCCCCTCCACAGCCTCTGCCAGTACTGGCCTCTGGGTAAGCCACATCAGTCAGTCCCACCTTTAATCTGACCTTAATTCCTTAACATTAGCCTTTAGTCAAGCCTTAGCCCTTAATTCAACACACCAGTAAACCAGCCTAGATTAGTTAGCCTTAGTTTAACCTTAGTTTCCCTCACTAGCGCTTTTTCAATTTAAGTCTGACCAAGTGATTTAGCACGTCAGGCCTTTAGGCCCCATCAGTTAGCCATTTGTGGCTCTATTAGCCTATCAAGCCTAGCTCTTTAGCCTAGCCCTGAAGCGCTAGGTCCAGGGCCCCGCCAGTGGTCCAGGCCTAGGGCTCAGCCTTTCGAAAAGTTTCAGGTCATTAGCTCATTAATCCATCTATTAGTTTATCTAGGTCTGCCGAGTTTAGTCATTAGGGGCCTTTAATTAGTTTAGCTTAGGGCCTCCAGGATCAGGTGACTTAGATTCCTCATTATTATTTGGGGCCTAGTCATTAGGTCCTAGTTACTGGTCAGCTCATTAATAGACTCAGCCTGGGCTTTACAGGGTTAGTTAATCATTAGTATGGCTCAGTCATGGGCCCAGGGCTCAGGGTTCCTGTACCAGCTTAATCTAGCCTAACTGGCTCATTAGCCTAGTTGGGCCACCCCTGCCAGCCTAGCTTAATTAGCCATTAGTTAGCTGGATTAGGCCATGTGGTAAGCCTTAGTTTCAGCTTCCCATGCCCAGAGGTCTAGGCTCAGGCCTTAGCTTATTTGTGTAGGGGCCTCAGTCTTACCGTAGGGGCCTCATGCCTTTAGCCTTTTATTGTCAATTGATAAAGGGTCATTCTTTACATAGTTGGGTTTTCCAAAGCGACTAGCCTAGTTATGAGTTTAGTTTGCCCAGGCCTAGCCTTAGTTTAGCCTGGTATAGGTCCCATTGCTGGACGATACTAGCGGCTGGCCCAGAGCCTGAGTAGTTTGTTTCGGTTTTACTCTAGGGCCTTTTTTAGGCTAGTCATTACTGCCAATTATTTTAATCAATACCACCAGTCAGGGTCAGTTTAGGGCCTGTTATCTTAGTTAGTGCAAGCCTAGCCTTAGTTTTAGCCTAGTCATTAGTCATTATCATTAGGCTCGCAGCCTAGTCTTAGCCATCTGTCTAGCCTGGGCCATCAATCATTAGCTCAGCTCAGCCCAGGCTAGTGGCCCAGGGCCCAGGCCTCAGACTCAGTCAAGCCTAAGCCCTGATCCCAGTCAATCAGCTCATGCCTTTTATAGGCCTTTTTGCCCAGTGGCCCATCAATCAGGGTTTAGCCCGGCTAGCTTGTAGCCATTAGTGTGCACTCGGCTGCGCCCCCCTAGATTCTCCCATTTAGCTTTTGTAACAATTGTAGCGAGGGGCCTACCTTTCTAGCAGCTTCTTACAGCCTAGCTAGGCCTAGCAAGCCTAGCTCAGGATCATCGATCTAGCCTAGCCTAGCCAAAGCCCAGCATAGCAGCTCTGCACTCCATTTAATAATCAGTCTTAGCCTTAGCCTTTGGGCCTTTTAGCCTAGGCCTAGGCCTAGTCATCAGCTCAGCTTACTAATCAAACAGCCTAGGGCTCACTTTGTCATTTAATTAGTTATTATTTCATTTAGCTAGTTTTAGTCTTTAGCATTAGTTAGTTTAGTTATTACTTATTACTAGTTAGTCTTTAGCTTATTAGTTTAGTTATTTAGGTCAGAGTTATTAGTTTACTTATTATAGTTTAATTAATTTTATTAGTTAGTTTTAGTTTGTTATTAATTTTAGGTTGGCTATCCATTAGTCTAATTCATTAGTTTAGTTTTATTACTAACTAGTTTATTTAGTTTTATTTTAGTTTAGTCTTAGTTTAGCTTAGGTCAGGTCAGGTAGTAGTTTAGTTTAATCTTAGTTTAGTTTATTAGTTTATGGTATGTTAGTTTATTTTAGTTTTAGTAGTTTATTAATTTAGTTTAGTTAGATTTATGATCCATTACAGTTTTAGTTTCAGGGTTTGCCCTTAGTTCTTTTTTATTAGTCATTTAGTTATTAACTATAGTTGCCTTGTAGTCCAATAGGTAGTATTAGTCTTAGTTAGTTTTAATCCGCCAGTTTAGGTATTTATTTTATTATCCATTACTTTATAGTTATTAGCTTATTATTATTATAATTATCCAATAGGTATTTAGTTAGTAGTTTAGGCCTTATGGCAGTATGCAGGTTCCCATAAAATCTAGTTGGTTAGGCCTAGTTAGTCATTAGTATCCATAAGGCTAGCATAAACCTTTTAAGGGAGCTTCAATTAAGTGCCATTGAATAGCTAGGCTTTTTAGCCTAGTTAGGCCTTTTTAGCCTGGCTGCTATTTGGCCTTTAAATGGTTAAAATTATCTACGGACTATCAGAGCCGCCCTTCAGTCCAGGTTTAGATCATTTTAAAAAAAGGTCTTTGTCACAGAGTGCAGCCATTAGTTTTACCAGGTATTACCTAACTTAGCTATCTTCATGGTTCATCGGTCATTTACACAGCCTGCTAGAATTTGCTCAGCCGTCTTGTAGCTCTGAGGTTCCACCTATTTAAGTGCCTAGGGCTCAGGGCTCAGTGGGCCTAAGTTAGCCTAGCCTAGCTAGTTATTTGGCTTTAGCTTTTAGCCTGACTAGCCTATCAAGCCCAGGGGCCCAGGGCCTAGGGCCTGCTTAGCTAGCCTAGCTTCATTCCTTACTAGCCATTAGTTCCATCATTCTTTAGTCTTAACCTAGTGTTCTCCAGCCTGGGCCAGGCTCAGCCTGCTCATGGCTAGCCCATGGTCTTATCTTTAGCTGGCAGGTCAGTCCAGTTAGAGGTCTTAGGTCAAAGCCTAGTAGTCTTTAGTTTGGTTTATTAGCCTATCATTAGCCTAATCTTTAATTTAGCCTAGCTCTAGTTTATTTAGTCATATAACAGCCCAGGGTCCAAGGCCAGCCCAGCTCATGAAAGCCTAGCCTTAGCCTAGTATCATTATCACTCAGCCTAGGGCCTAGCCTATCAGTCTTTAATACTTTAGCAGCTCATTAGTCTTTAATCAATAGCCTAGCCAGTCTAGCTAGTTCCTATCAGATGATTAGTTAGGGCCCAGGCCTTAGCCATCATTATATATAAACCTGCCACAGGCCCAGCCTAGAATTTTAGCTCAGGGCCCAGGTCCCATATCATATGGCTCAGGATCAGGATCAGGCCTAGGGCCCAGGATCTCCAGTCAGTGGCCATTTAGCCTAGTCATTAGTAGCTTATTAGTCATTTAGCTTAGTCCGTGCCTAAGTCTAGCCTAGCCAGTCATAGGCTCAGGCCCAGGGCCTAGTTAACCACTAGTTTTATTAGTTAGCCTAGCCAGCATAAGTCAGGCCTATTAGCTCAGTTTACTTTAGTTTAGTTATTAGCCTTAATCAGTTAGTCAGCCTAGTCTTTTTAAATTATTTAGCCTAGCTATTAGTCAGTCTTACTAGCCTATCAGGCCAGGCTCAGGATCAGTTTGGGCCATTTAGCCTATATCTGTCGCTAGTTAGCTCTAGTATTTAGTCAATTAGCCTAACTAGTAGCCATTAGCCTAGTTTAGCCTAATAGTCCATTAGCCAGTTGGTTAACAGTAGTAGTTACTCATTAGCTAGTAGTTAGCCTTAGCCCAGCTAGCCAGTCAATTTAGTTTAGGTCAGTTTCATTTTAATTAGTAGTTTTAGCCTAGTTAGTTTATTAGTTAGTTTAGTTAGTTGCCTAGCTATCTTTATAGTCATTACCATGCCTAGCCTAGCAATTAGCTAGTTTTAGTTTTTTAGTTTAGCCTAGTTACAAGCTATTTAGTCATTAGTTAGGCTCATTATCAGGCCTTTTTAATTTATCCTAGTTAGGGCCTAGGGTTAGGGCCCAGTTTGGGTCCAAAGCTCAGGTCAGTTTAGCTTAGTCAGTTTTAGTCAGTTAGCCTAGTTTTAGCCTAGTTAGTAGTTTTAGTTTAGTATTAGCTCAGGTTTAGCCTAATCATTAGTTGTCATTTAATTTTTAGTATTTTATTTGCCTTAGCCTAAATTACTAGTCATTTAGTTACAGTTTAGTCAGCATGTTATCACTAGTTTAGCCTAGTCACTCAGTTTCAGGCCTAGGCCTAGTTAGTAGCTCACTATTAGTCATTAGCCTAGTTTGGTTTTAGTAGCCTAGTTTTAATTTAGCCCAGTTAGCCCAGGCCTTACCAGCCTAATTTAATTATAATATTTAGTCATTAGTCAGGCTTAGTGGCCCAGTTAGCCTAAATTAGTTAGTTCCTGGCGCCCAGTTTGTTAGGGCTTGTCAGGCCTAGGCCTATAGCCTTTTGTCCAATACCAGTCAGCCTAATCATTAAAATCAGATTAACCTAATCAGTCCTAGCCTGTCATTTAGTTAATCATTCAGCTAGCCTTAGTCAGTAGCTCAGCCCAGGCCAAGCCTAGCCATGGCCTGAGGCTAAATAGCCTAGTTAGCTCAGTAGAGCTCAGCCCAGCCTAGCCTGGGCCAGTCAGTCAAGCCTTTAGCTGCTTCCTAGCTCCAGGCCTTATGCTCAGCCTATCAGGGCTCAGGGTCTTAACATCAGGCCTAGCCTATCAAGCCCAGCAAGTCATTAGCCTAATTAGTCAATCAGCTAGAGGCCTAGTAGCCAGTTTAGCTTAGCCTAGCCACTTAGTCAGTAGGTGTTTCATTTATTATAGCCTTTATCAGGGTCACATTCAGTTTAGTTTCAGGGTTTAGGTAGTTTAGATTAGGCCTATAGTCAGTTAGGTTGTTTAGTTTAGTTTGATTTTAGTTATTAGTAATTTGGCTGGCTCAGCATTTAGGCTTGAGCCCAGGGTTTGTGGTTTAGGATCTTTGGGTTTAGGGTTTGTTTTAGTTTAGAGTCAGTGGTTTCCTGGTTTAGGGCCTGTGGTCAGTTTTAGTTTAGGTTAGTTAGTAGTACCTTAGTTTATTCTTCATTTATCTGAGTTTATTTTTTTTTTATTTTTTTGTGAGCATTTTATTTTTATTTAGTTTAGTTTATGTATTTTAAGTCATCCATCTTTAGTTTATGTTTTTTTTATTTTTATTTATTTTATGTTTAGGCTTATTTTTAGTTGAGTTTTATTTTTTATTTTATTTTAGATTTAGTTTAGGTTTAGGTTTTTATTTTATTTTTTTTTAGGTTTAGGATTTTGGTTTTCATTTCATTTTTATGTTTTGTTTTTTAGAGTTAGATTATTTTAGTTTATTTATTTTTTTAGTTTAGGTTTAGGTTTAGTTTATTTTATGTTTATGTTTAAGTTTTTTATTTTAATTTATTTTATTTTAGTTTAGTTTGAGGTTTATTTTGTTTTATTTATTTTAATTTTATTTTAGGTTTAGGTTTATTTATTTATTTTAAGGTTTCAATTTTATTTTTTATTTATAATTAGGTTTTATTATTAGGTTTATTTTTAAATTATTATTATTATTTTTTTATTTAATTTTATTTTAGGTTTATTTTATTTTTAGTTTTATTTATTTATGTTTTTATTCTTAGGTTTATTTTATTTTTTATTTTAGTTTAGGTTTCAATTATTTTAT
>CM038214.1:1780611-1841818 GCA_021442155.1 Cymbidium sinense | reverse complement strand
AACTTAAAATATAAGAAAATTAAATGGAAATAATAAATAAAATAAAACATAAAGCTAAAAACTAAACTTAAACCTAAAGGAAAATGAAATAAAAAATAAAACTAAACTAAATTAAATAAATAAAACCAAGTAAAAAAAATAAACCTAAAATTAAATAAAGTTAAACCTAAAATAAAAATGAAATAAAACTAAAATGAAATAAAATAAAACCAAATGAAAACCAATCTAAATAATAAAACTAAAAAAAAATAAAAATAAAACATAAACCCTAAAAAAAATCTAAACCTAAAATAAAATTAAAATAAACTAAACCTAAACTAAAATAAACAAAACCAAAACCTAAAATAAACTAAACCTAAACCTAAACCTAAACTAAATAAAATAAAATAAACTAAAAGTAAACCTAAACCTAAACAAAAAATAAAACCTAAAAATAAACCTAAAATAAAAACCTAAAACAAAAACCTAAAAAATTAAAATTAAAACCTAAAAATAAAAAAAAATAAGAAAATAAAATCTAACCTAAAAAATAATAAAAAAACTAAACTAAAAAAATAAATTTGAACCAAAAATAAACTAAAATAAAACCCAAATTAAAATAAATAAAACTAAAATAAATAAACTAAACTAAATAAAATAAAATAAATCTAAATAAAATAAAAATAAAAGAAACTCAAATAAATAAAAATAAACTAAATAAACCTAAACCTACCAGTTTACTTAATTTAAAAATTAAAATAAAATAAATAAAACACATAAATAAACTCAAACCTACCCTAAACCTACCCTAAACCCAAAAACCTAAAACCTAAACCTAAATTAAATAAAACCTAAAATAAAATAAATAAAAAAAACCTAAACCAAAATAAATATGAAAATAAATAAAATGGAACCTACAAAACCTAATCCTAAACCTAAACCTTAAAATAAAATAAAATAAAAATAAAAAATACAATAAAATAAATAAAACCTAAACCTAAAAAAATAAGCCTAAAATAAATAATAAATAAAACCTAAACCCTAAATTTAAAAAAAAATAACCTAAACCTAAACTTAACTAAACTATACTAAACTAAAACAAATAAACCAAAAAATAAACCTAAAACCTAAACCTAAAAAAATAAAATAAAAACCTAAACCTAAACCTTAAAAAAAATTTTAAACTTAAAAATGTAAAAATAATAATAAAAATAAAAATAAAACTAAACTAACAAGTAAATGTAAACCTAAAGTTAAACTTAAAAAAATAAAATAAAAAACCTTAACTAAAATAAATAAATATAAAATAAATAAACTAAACTAAATAAAATTAAAATTAAACCTAAATAAAATTAAAATTAAACCTAAATAAAAATTAAGTAAATTAAACTAAAATAAATCAAAAATAAACTAAATAAACATAAACCTACCAGTTTACTTAATTTTGAAAAAAATAAAGTAAAATAAAATAAAACCCTAAAACCCTATGCCTAAACTATCCTAAACCCTAAACCCTAAACACTAAACCTCAACAATCCTAAACCCAAATTGTTAAACCCTAAACTAAAACCTTAAACCAAACCCTAAACCCTAAACCCTAAACATTAAACCCTAAAAAAGCCTAAAACCTAAACTAAACTAAATAAAACCTAAGCCTAAAAAAATAAAATAAATAAAACCTAAACCTAAATAAAATAACAAAATAAAATAAAATAAAAAACCTAAACTAAACTAGAAAATAAAATAAACATAAAAAATATAAAACATAAATAAAATCAAACCTAAACATAAAATAAAATTAAATAAACCTAAAATTAAATTAAATAAAAACTAAACTTAAACCTAAAATAAATAAAATAAAACAAACCTAAACCTAAACTAAAATAAATTAAATTAAAATAAATAAAACTTAAACCCTAAAATAAACTAAACCAAAACTTAAACCTAAACCCTAAGAATGGGGAGAACCTTAACAACATGAACATCACTGTCCACTATCTAGATATGGCGGTGTAGGCAGGTGAAGGCGCATTGTCATAGTGGTGGGGGATCTGAGTCGGTGGATATGGAGGTGGTGAGCAATGGTTATGGGCGGAAGAGCGATGGAGATTATATCCATGGTGACAACAGAGAGGGAGAGATCAATATGATGGTGAATCCACTCGAGAGGCGGGGTGGTTCGATAGGAACTAGAAAGCGAAGAATCCGATCGATCGCCACTTATAGAACTGTGTCTTTACATTATAGATGGTTCTAGTTATTGAGGATTTTTGATTTTCTCTACGCGTACTCATCTTTGATCTATGCCATCGCTTGTGTCATAAAACACTTGGTGTGTTACTTGGTTGAAAAAATTGAACAGAAGAAATGTTGAATCTGAATTGGTTCTCTATTAAAAAAAACCCTAAACTAAAACTTGAACCTAAACCTAAAACCTAAATCCAAACCCTAAACCCCAAACCCTAAAACCTACTAAAGCCTCGCCTAAACTAAACCTTAAACCCTAAATCTTCAAACCCTAAACCCAAAATAAAATTAAAAAATAAAATAAACTAAAATAAATAAATAAACTAAATAAACCTAAACTATCGATTTTTCTAAATAAAAAAAAACCCTACACCCTACCTTAAATGCTAAACCTAAAACCCTAAACCCTAAAGCCTAAACACTAACCCTAAACCCTACCATACCTAAAAACCTACCATAAACACTAAACCCAAAACTCTAAACCCTACCTAAACCTAAACCTAAAAAAACCTAAACTAAAATAAAACATAAAATAAAATATATAATATAATCTAAACCTAAATAAAATAAAATAAAACCAACTAAAACCTAAAGCTAAACATAAAAAATGAAATAAAATAAACTAATAAAATAAAATAAAATAAAATAAATAAAAAACTTAAACTAAATTAAAAATATAATAAGCATAAATAAAACCTAAATAAAATAAAAGTAAAGTATAATAAAATAAAATAAATCTAAAATAAAATAAAATAAAACTAAATAAAACATAAACCTAAAATAAACATAAAATAAAACATAAAAATAAATAAAAATAAAACCTAAACCCTAAACTAAAAACCTAAAATAATAATAAAATAAACAAATTAAAATAAACCTAAACTTAAACAAAAATAAACAAAACTAAAATAAATAAAACCTAAAATAAACCTAAAATAAACTTAACCTAAACCTAAACCAAAACTAAATAAAATAAAATAAACTAAAAATAAACCTAAACTTAAACTAAAAATAAGAAATAAAATAAAATAAAATAAAGACTTAAAACTTAAATCTAAAAAAAATAAATTAAAAAACCTAAAGAGCATAAAAAAAAATAAATAAAACCTAAACCTCAAAATAAAATAAAGATAAAACACAAACTAAAATAAACCTAAACCTAAACCTAAACATAAAAAATAAATTAAATAAATAAACTAAAATAAATAAACTAAACTAAATAAATATAATAAATAAACCTAAATCCTAAACTTACAACCCTATATCCTAACCCTAAACCCTAAATCTTGAAAAACCCTAAACCCTAAATCCTAAAATTTAACCCTAAACCCTAAACCCTAAAAGGATAAACCCTAAACCCTTATAGCCTAAAAGCATAAAGCCTAAACCCTAAAACCTAAACCCTAACCCTAAATGCTAAACCCTAAACCCTAAACCTTAAACCCTAAACCCTAAGCCCTAAACTTAAATTAAAGTAACTAAATAAATTAAAAAATAAACCTAAACCCTAAAACATAATAAGCCACCTAAACCCTAAGAATGGGGAACCTGAAAAAACTTCACCATCAACTAAATGGTTTAGATTTAGTGGTGGAGGCAAAGCAGGCCATAATTATCACAGTGGTGGTAGAGGATCTAGAGGTGCTGGTGGATATGGAGGTGGTGTTCGGAGTAGTGGTGGTTATGGAAATCGGAGGAGCGATGGTGGTTATAACTGTGGTGGTCACGGAGGGAGAGATCGGGGATATGATTGTGGATCCCACTACTCGAGAGGCCAGGTTGGTTCTGATGGGAACTGGAGAAATTGAAGAATGATCGATCCAATCTACTGCTTATGGAATTGTGTCATTATAGTAGAGATGATTCTAGTTATTTAGGATTTTTAATTTGCTCTATGTGTGCTCATTTTTTATCTAGGTTGTAGCTTGTGTCTCAGAAAACTTGGTGTGTTACTTGGTTGATGAAATTGAATAGAAGAAATGTTGAATCTAAATTTATTCTCTGTTAAACATAACCCAAAAACCTTAAACCCAAAAACCTAAAAACCCTAAACCCTAAACCCTAAGCCATAAACCCTAAAACCATAAACCCTAAACCCTAAACCCTAAACCCTAAAACCATAAACCCTAAACCCTAAACCCTAAACCCTAAACCATAACCTAAACACTAAATCCTAAACCTAAACCCTTAAAAAAACCCTAAACCATAGAAAACCTAAATAAAAACACTAAAACTACCATAAATTAACCCTACCTTAAACCAAACCCTAAAAGATGTAAACCTAAATATAAACTAAATACCTAAAAAATAAAAATAAATTAAAAACCAAAAAAATAAAAAAATAAAATAAAACATAACCAAAAACTAAATCTAAACTAGTCTAAAAGAAAATAAAACTAAAATTAAACTAAAATAAAATAAATAAAGTCCTAAACAAAATTAAAAATTAATAACCTAAATAAAATAATTACTAAACTTAAAAATAAATAATACTTATAATAAAATAAAATAAACTAAAAAAAAAACCTAAATAATAAACCTAAATACCTAAATAAAACCTAAACTAAAAAAACTAAAAAAACTAAAACCTAAATCTAAAATAAAATAAACCTAAACAACAACAACAACAACTTAATCCCTAGTGGGTTACTACATGAATCCTTCATCTCTATTGTGTCCTATTGTGTCAAGTTCTCATTTAAATCAAGTATGCTAAGATCATTTTTATACATCTTAAGAGTCTTTTAGGTCTACCTCTACCTTTCTTAACATAAGACAAATCAATGCATCTACTCTCCTAATGGTCATGGGACACACTATGTATGTAAACCATCTAAAATTACCTCCCTAATCTTATGTGCCACTAGAGCTACTCCAACTTTTTCCTAAATATACTCATTTTGCATTCTATCTCTAAGAGTAAAGCCACTCATCCACCTAAGCATCCTCATCTGTAACATAACTTAGTCTTATGCTTCTCTTTTATTATTGGCATTCACCATAAGTCATTGTAGGTCTTACCACCATCTTATAAAATTTTCCTTAAGTTTAAGTGGAACTTTTCTATCACATAATAGGCTAGATGCATTCCTCCACTTCAACCATCTAACTTGAATTCCAATAACATCTCCATCTATTTCACCATCATTTTTTTAACAATAGAGCCTAAATATCTGAAATGCTCACTCTTATTAATGACTTGTTCACCTAATGTCACAACACTACCACTAGAACTTCTACAACTAAAATTACACTCCATATATTCAGTTTTAGATATACTTAGATGAAAAGAGTTGACCTCCATAATTCAAGTTTTGTTGGACTCCCTCTCTAGTCTTATCAATAAGAAGAATGTCATCACAAAAGCATACACCAAGGTACATCTTCTTTAAATGCCTAGTAAGAACATCCATAACTAAAGTAAAAAAAATAAGGGCTTAAAGCTGATCCTTGATGTAATCCAAGAAATAGGAAAATATTTTGTTAATCCTCCTTGTGTTTGGACACAAGTATGACTAGTATACATATCCTTAATGACTTCAATATAACCAATATTAACTCATTTATGTTCTAGAACTCTCCAAAGAACATCTCTTGAAACTTTATCATAAGTTTTCTCTAAATCAATAAATATCATATGTAGATCCTCCTTACTTTCTATGCTTCTCCATCAAACCCTTAACAAATGTATAGCATCCATAATAGATCTACGATGAAACAAACTTGTGAGAAACTTACATCACATCATAACCTATGCTCAATTACTCTCTCCCATAATTTTAATGTATGGCACATTAACTTAATTCTTCTATAATTTGCACACTCTTGTGCATCACCTTTATTCTTAATATAGGAACCAACAAACTCTTTCTCCACTCATCATCATTTTAGTCTTTAAAATGAAATTAAAAGATTTGTAAGCCAAGAAATTCCTTGATCTCCTAAACATTTCCACACACTTTTGGAATATTATCAGTCCTAGCTTTTTTTCATTTCATTTTCTTTAAAGCTTCTAACTTAAGATTTACTAATATGATGATAAAAATTCTCTATTTTTTGTTTGGTGTATTAAGGTTGCTAAAATCAATCATACTTTCAGATCCTTCATTGAAAAGTTTATCAAAATACCTCATCCACCTATTTTCAATATCCTTTTCTTAAAAAAGCAATTTATTATTTTCATCCTTAATACACCTCACTTGAACTATGTCTGTAGTTCTCCTATCTCTTTGGTTTTCTAACATATACATACATCTTTCACCTTCTTTGGTATATAATCTATATATAAATCACTAAAAGCTAAATTTTGCATCATATCTTGCTTTCTTAGAATCTCTATAGGCCACTTTATATTTTTCCCAATTCTCCGAGTTTTTACATCTAAACCAAGTTTTATAACAAAACTTCTTATTTTTTATCTTTTTTGCACACTCATTCCACACCAACTATTCTTATTAAAAGAAGCTTTTCCTTTTGATTCTCCAAGCACATCTTTAGAAACTTGCTTAATTTCACTTGCTATTTTTTCCCACATAATGTTAGCTTCCTCATGAACATCCCAAATTCTAATCTCTTGTAGCTCGCACATAAATTTTTTTATTTTTGTTCTTTAAGTGTCCCCATCTAATTCTAATAATTTAGTTTATTTTTCTCTTACAACCTTTCATCTTAAAATCTAAAACTAACAATTGATGTTGGGTACTTAAATTTTTTTACTTGGAATGACCTTACAATCTTTACAATCTAAACAATCCATTTTTTTTATCGAAAATAATCAATCTGTTTTACTAGATCATTTTATAAGTAATAATATGTTCATCTCTTTTCTTAAATAAAGTGTTAGAAACTATGAAAATCATAAGCTAAAGCAAAATCTAATATGTACTTCTTCATTAGTCACTCTAAATCCATAATCACCATGAATACTTTTAAAATCTTCTACCACTCTACCAACATGTCCATTTAAATCTCCTCCAATAAATACTTTTCTTCAAGAGGTATCTTTTGTATTAATCCCTCTAATTCATTCCAAAATTTTCTTTTACACTTACCTCCAAACCTACTTGAGGAGCATAGACACTTATCAATGATAATCTTAATCAACCATAATCTTTAAAGCTATAATTCTATCTCCACATCTATTAATATTTATAACATTATCCTTCAAAATTTTATCTATAATCACACCTACACCATTTTTAGTTTGACTTTTACCTGAATATCAAAGTTTAAAACCTAAACTATCAATCTCCTTATCCTTCTCTCCAACCCATTTAGTTTTTGAACACATAAAATATTTATCTTTCTATGAACCATAATATTTATTAATTCCATTAATTTACCTGTAAGAGTACCTATATTCCAAGATCCTAACCTAATTCTAGTTTCATGGACTAACTTCTTTTGCCATCCATAATGTGGGAATCTTGCTTATTTAACATTGCACTGGGCATTGATGCAAAATATTTATATTCATGTGATTATTTAGACAAGTTTTACTACAACTAAGCAACCCTCGACTTTTCACATTGACTTGGGAGGCAATGGTAGTGACCTAAACCTAAGCCTAAACTAAATAAAATAAAATAAACTAAAATAAACCAAAACCTAAACAAAAAAAATTAAAACCTAAAAATAAGCCTAAATAAAACCTAAAACCAAAATAAATAAATTAAAAAACTTAAACTTAAACCTAAAATATAAAATAAAACCAAAACCTAAGAAATAAACTAAAATAAAACTAAACTAAAGAAATCTGAACCAAGAAAAACTAAAATAAAACCAAAATTAAAATAAATCTAAAATAAATAAACCAAACTAAATAAAATAAAATAAACCTAAATACAAATAAAATAAATTAAACTCAAATAAATAAAAATAAACTACATAAACCTAAACCTACCAATTTACTTAATTTAAAAAAAGAATAAAATAAAATACATAAACAAGAAAAACCTTAAACCCAAAAACTAACTAAACCCTAAAACCAAAAAAAAATCCTAAAAAAAACTAAACCTAAGCTAAATAAAATAAAAATAAAATAAATAAAAAACTTAAACCTAAATAAAATTAAATAATAAAATAAAATTTGAACCTAAATTATAAAACAAACCCAAAATAAAATAAAAATAAACTAAAATAAAATAAAATAAATATACCTAAACCTAAACTATAACCTAGAATCTAGTCTAGATTAGAGCTTTTGCATTTGTTCTTTTATATTCTTATGAGTAGTGACTATACTTTGACCAAGTATGTGGGATTAACCCTTTCTTTGCTAAATTATGATAAAAAGTACCAATCAAAAATAATTCTATTAAATCTTTATATGAATCATCCTCAAAAACATCAAATTCTTGACTTATGATGATCAAAGAACCTATTCTTAAACTGGATGACTTAACTTCCTTTAAAACCCTCATCATTGAGAGGAAAATGGGATTAGAGCTAAGGTTAGATGCCTACTGTTTCACATATATACTTGAATACACTTACACTTTTCTTTGGATCTGACTATCAAGCTCAAGTGTCACCTTAATCTAATCTAGATGAGCTAGTTATGTTAATATAAGACTCATCTAAGAACTAGATTTTAAATATATGGATATGTACTCAAATTCTTTGTGACATATTTTAGGTGGCCAATAAATAGGTTTTCCACCCTTGGGGGCCTCGAACTTCCTCTTCTCTACTGGTGGAAGTAGTCCTTCCCATATGTTGAATAAATAGGTTAAATCTAATGTCGCTCCACTTCCTCCTAAGTCTTTCTTCACTCCCTTTTATTTTCTTTTTCATTTCTCTTTTCTTTTATTTACATTTTTCTTTCTCTTTCTTTTTCTTATTCTTTTATTTTTAAACTTTGGCCAACGATAATAGACTTGTTGATTTTGAGGGAGGTAGTAAATCATCCTCATATATGATGTGAGCCTAAATGTCATGAAATCACCTTTGACACAATAGTATAATCGAACTCTCATGTAAAGGATAACTATGTTATTCTCATGTATCCATGCTCTAAACAAAGTGTTGAAAGATGTAAGCTATAATGTGAAACTTGGCTTTGGTCACCCAATCATCTATCTCCATGGGCAACTATGGAGCAAGGCCTGTTGATGTCACTTTTGGTGTGCAAAATCTTCCATCTTAGTCTTAAGAGTCTTCTAGACACTAGACTTTATAATAAGGTACTTCTAAATGGTAAACACTTAACCTAAATGACTTAGAATAAATGGTTATCTTAGGGATTAGGATCAACCTATCCTACACCAAATCAATCCATGTTCACCTTCTAAACCAAACCTCAAGATCAATTCAAACATCAAATTCAAATCAAAATAAACCCAAATTAAAACCAATGATTCAAGCCCATGATAAAATAAACTTGAAATTCCTAAGCTATTACCTCCATGGACTTGGCCAAACCTTAATAAATAAATCCAAAATCAATTTATTTTCTCATAATCAATTTATATCTTCAATCATCTTCTAAATAGAAATAAAATCTACATTGAAATGATCTAAACTAAATCAAACTAAATCAAATTAAATAAAACTCTTCTAAGCCATATGACCTATCCCATGGACTTAGCTAAAGCTTAATCAAATCAAGTCAAACACAATTAATTTTCTAACAAATAAATCATTTTTCAATCATCTTTACAAATTTAAATAAACATACATTTAAATCATCAAAACTAAATCAAACTAAATCAAAATCTAAACCTAAGCCATGTGAAAACTCCATGAACTTAGCCAAATTCCTTCATTCCAAAACCTAAATTCAATTAATTTTCTCATGAATCAATCATACCCTTCACAAATATAAATAAAATCTACAATCATCAAGCCAATCAAATCAACCAAGTCAAACCTTACTTAACTTGACTTGAAATTTTCAAATGATCCAAAACCATTTGAACTCCAATTGCAATTGAATTTATATATCAATCCCAAATCCATATATAAAGTCAACTAAATCAAACTCAACCCAAAATCAACCAATTAACCCAATTGGTCCACTTGACCAAAAGTGGTGACTATTGAGCCAAGTTCTAATCCTACACAAATTATTGAACCATGTCAAAATATCATGATTGTTATCACTAACTTGATCTATCATAATGTCAAACCAAGTCAACTTGGTCATTTGACAAATTCAACTTAACCCATATGAACCCAAACCTAAGCCAAATCCCTTGAAAATAATGATTCATTCCAAATCAAAATCAATATTTGAATTGACTTGACCTTCAATTGAGTCAAACCAAACCTAATTGGCCCTCTTGAAAGTTGATCCAAATTGACTTAAAAAGACCAAATTGGGTCAAATCAAAATATAAACCAAATTGATTGCACAATGTATCAAGTTCATTCCAAATTGATTATTGAACTTGAAAAATGATTGGACCCACTTGAACCCAATTAACCTACTTATCCCAAATTGACCTAAAGGTTCAAAATGGCCTAAATCAAACCAAATCTAAATTAATTGAAACCAAAGCCTACAATCACTTTCAACTAGTCAACTAAACCCAAACCAACACCCAAACCAAGCCATTTGGCAAATTTGTTCAAATTGGTTAACTTAACCCATTTGACTAAAATGAACTCAAATGAGCAAAATCAAATCTAAGCCAAACTAAACAAACCAATTGAACAAAAACATCATAAATTATCATATGAACTTGAACAAACCCTTGGTTTGACCCAATTTGACCCAAATAACACAATTTGACCTAAATGAGTCAAATTGAGCCTAAAAATCGACTAATTGACTTGAAATTAAGGCTAACCCACCTTTTTCTCATTTCAAATATGCCCAAATAAAATAATGCCAAATGATCATTGAGTCAAAGGCATCACATGAGACAAATCACCCATGTGAGTTCATTTCCATTGCTTGGTCACTTGGTACTCTCCCAATGGACCACCTAGGAACCTAAGACACCTTGTGACCCATAGGTGGATTGGTACATGACCCATGGAGGTGAAATCACATCACTCTCCCCATTGGAGCATTTGAAACATAAACATATTATTCCTCTTTGGCAACCACCTCCACACCTTCAAGAATGATGGTGAATCCAGCTACTTGAGAGGCTGGGGTGGTTCTGATAGGAACTAGAGAAACTGAAGAATGACTAATCTGATCTGCCACTTATAGAACTGTGTCTTTTCGTTATATATGGTTCTAGTTATCGAGGAATTTTTTATTTGCCTCATCTTTGATCTATGTCTAAACTTGTCTAAAACACTTGGTGTGTTACTTGGTTCAAAAAATCAAAAGAAGAAATGTTGAATCAAATTTGTCCTTTATTAAAATAAACTAAACAAACCTAAACCTAAAACCTAAATTCTAAACCCTAAAACTCAAACCCTAAAACTCTAAACCTAAAAACTAACTAAGTGAACCTTAAACCTAAACCTAAAATAAATCATCCTAAACCCTAAACCCAAAATAAAAATTAAAAATAAAATAAACTAAAATAAATAAATAATAACTAAATAAACCTAAACTGTCGATTTATGTAATTTTCTTTAAAATAAAACCCTACACCCTAAGCTTCCTTAAATTCTAAACCCAAAACCCAAAACCAAACTACTATACCTTATAACTACCCTCCCTCCTCCCTACCTACCTACCTACTAAATAAACCTAAAATAAAATATATAAAATAACTCCTAAATAAGATAAACCTTAACTACCTAATAAACAAATGATAAAATAAACTAATAAAATAAAATAAATAAAATAATAACTTAAACTAAACTAAATATAATAAACATGGATTAAACCTAAATCAATAAAAGTGGTATAATAAAATAAATCTAAAAATAAAATAAATAACTAAATAACATAAACCTAAAATAAACTAAATAAAACATAAAATATAATTCTACTACTAAAAAAAACTACAAATAATATAAATAAAACATTAAAATAAACCTCTTACAAAATAAACTAAAATATAAACCTAAATCTAAATAAACTTAACCTAACTCTATATAAAATAACAAAATAAACCTCTCTAAAAATAATAAAATAAAAAAAATAAAAACTAAACTTAAATCTAAAATAAAAATAACATCCTCTAAAATAAATAAAACCTACTCAAAATAAAATAGATACCCTACATAAACCTCTACTAAACATAAAAAATAAATTAAATAAATACTAAATAAATAAACTAAACTAAATAAATATAATAAATAAACCTAAATCCTAAAATGTCCTGTATCCATATAAACCTACCTAATCCCAACTTAACCCACCTATCCAAAATAATACCCAAATCTACTAAACCCTCCAACCCTACCACTAACCCTAACCCTAAATCTTAAACCCTCCACTAACTCTTAAACCTAAAGTAATTAAATAAATTAAAATAAACCTAAGCTAAAACATAATAAACTAAACCTAAACCCACAGAATGGGTGAACCTTGATGTGAAACTTCACCATCAGCATCATCTAGATCTAGTGGTGGAGGCAAAGGTAGAGGCCATAATTATCATAGGTGGGGATCTAGAGGTGCTAGTGGATATAGAGGTGGTGTTCGGAGTAGTGGTGGTTATGGATGCGGGAGGAGCGATGGTGGTTACAACTTGATGGTGGATCCGCTTACTCAGGATTGGTTCTAATAGACTAGAAGAAGATCATCAATCTCGCTTATGGAGCGTGTCATTATAGTAGATGATTCTAGTTATTTAATTTTAATTTGCTCATGTGTGCTCATTTTTTATCTATGTTGTAGCTTGTGTCTCAAAAAAAAATTGGTGTGTTACTTGGTTGATGAAATTAAAGAAGAAATGTTGAATCAATTTATTCTCATTAAAAAAAAACCAAAATACCCAACCCTAAAATACCCTAAAATCACAAACCATAAACCCTAAAACTACTAACCAAACCATAAAACCTACACTAAATCTAAACCCACCCTTATAAAACCCAAACCCACTAACCTAAATTAAACAAACTACACTAACCCACAAAACTAATATAATTAACTAAACCCTACCAACCCTAAATATATAAACCTAAACTAATAAAACTTAAATATAAATAAAAAACCAAAACCAAATTTAAATAAAATAAAATAAAATATAAACCAAAACAAAGCTAAACATAACCTAACCTGACTAAAAGAAATAAAAAACTAAACATAAACAAAATAAAATAAATATCCTAAACAAAATTATTAATAACCTAAATAAAATAAAGCTAAACTTAAAATAAAATGAAATAAACATACAATAAAATAAAATAAAAACTAAATAAAACTTAAACCTAAAATAATAAACCTAAAAAAATGAAACCTAAATAAAACCTAAACCCTAAACTAAAAAAAAACCTAAACTACTAAAATATAAACCTAAACCTAAACCTAATAAACTAAATAAAATAAAATAAACTAAAATAAAATGAAACCTAAACAAAAAATAAAACCTAAAAATGCCTAAAAAAATGAAACCTAAAGCCAAAACCTAACAAAATAAATTAAAAAACCTGCAAACCTAAAAATATAAAATAAAACCTAAACCTAAAATAAACTAAAATAAAACTAAACTAAAAAAGAAATCTAAACCAAAGAAAAACTAAAATAAAAAACCAAAATTAAAATAAATAAACCTAAAACAAATAAACTAAATTAAATAAAAATAAAAAATAAATTAAACTCAAATAAATAATAAATAAACTACATAAACCTAAACCTACCAATTTACTTAATTTAAAAAGAACAAATAAAATACATAAATAAGAAACCCAACCTTAAACCCAAAAACTAACCCTAAACTTTTAAAGACCAATCCACAAAACCTAGAAACCTAAGATAAATAAAACCTAAAAAATAAAATAAATTAAAAACAAACTAAATAAAATTAAATAATAAATAAAATTAGAACCTAAACTATAACCTAAACCCCAAAATAAAATAAAAATAAAAATTAAACTAAAATAAAATAAATAAATACCTAAACTAAACTATAACCTAGAATCCTAGTCAGGTCTTGATTGAGAGCTTTTGTTGTTCTTTTATATTCTTTAGTAATCCTACTTTGACCAAGTATGTGATAACCCTTTCTTTGCTAAATTGACAAGGCAAGTACCAATCAAAGGTAATTCTATTAAATCTTTATATGAATCATCCTTAAGTTCTACATCAAATTCTTGCTTTAGGATGATGCTCCCAGAAAGAACCTCTGAGTCTTCACACTTGTGGATGACTTAGGGGCTTCTAATTACAAAACCCTGATTTTGAGAGAAAAATGGGGTTAGAGTTAAGGTTCCCAAGATTCTAAGTTTCACATATAGACTTGGATACACTTACACTTTGCTTTGGAGCCTGGTCTCCATCACTATCGGCTCAAGTGTCACCTCAGAATCTCTTGCTAAGAAGATAGCTGGTGTGTTAGCCATATAAGACTCATCCTAAGAACTAGATTTTAAGTCTATATGGATAACAGGTGTACTCCTAGTAGTTGTGACATATTTTTTATTGGGTGGCCAATAAAAAGGTTTTCCACCCTTGGGACTACCTCTGAACTTCCTCTTCCTCACTGGTGGAGGTCTACCTTTCCATATGTTGAATAGAGTAAAAATTGTGGGTTAAATCTAATGTCAGGCTCCACTTCCTCCACCATGTCTTTCTTCACTCCCTTTTATTTTATTTTTCATTTTCTCTTTTCTTTTATTTTTCATTTTCTCTTTCTTTTTCTTTTTCTTTTTCTTTTATTTTTAAACTTTGGCCAAGTTCACGATAATAGGCTTGTTGATTGCTAGTAAGCCTCACCCATATATGTCGACCTCGTGAGCGTAAATGTCATAATCACCTTTGACACATATGATCCCACCTCTCAGAACTTCATACTATGATGTAGAGGATGGAACTATGTTGTTCTCATGTATCCATGGTCTCCCAAACAAAGTGTTGAAAGATGTACCCGCTATAATGTGAAACTTGCCTTGATCACCCAATCTATCTCCATGGGCACACTATGGAGCTAAGGCCTATTGATCTCACTTTTGGTGCGATTCAATCTTCCCATCTTAGGAGTCTTCTAGACACTAAGACTTTCTAGTAAAAGTACTTCTAACAATTAGGTAAACACTTCCTAAGCCTGACTTAGAAGGGTTAACCATATGGTTATCTTAGGATTAGGATAATCAACCTACCCTACAACCCAAATCCAATCCATGTTTTCCTTCTCAAACCAAACCTCAAGATCAATTCAAAACATCAAATTCAAATCCAAATCCAAACCCAAATTCCAAAACCAAATGATTTCAAGTCCATGATCAAATCCAAACTTGAAACCCTTCCTAAGCCATGACCTATCCCATGGACTTAGCTAAATCTTAATCCAAATAAATCCAAAATAAATTTATTTTCTCATAATCAATTTATATCTTCAATCATCTTCTAAATAGAAATCAAATGTACATTGAAATGATCTAAACTAAATCAAACTAAATCAAATTAAATATTCTAAGCCATATGACCTATCCATGGACTTAGCTAAAATTAATCCAAATCAAGTAAAACTCAATTGATTTTCTAACAAATAAATCATATTTTTAATCATATTTACAAATTTAAATAAAACATATATTTAAATCATCAAAACTAAATCAAACTAAATCAAAATCAAAACTACCATGTGACTCCATGAACTTAGCCAAATTCCTTCATTCCAAAACCTAAATTCAATTAATTTTCTCATGAATCAATCATACCTTCAATCATATTCACAAATATAAATAAAATCTACAATCATCAAGCCAAACAAAATCAACCCAAGTCAAACTTCACTACTTAACCCTTTTGACTTGAAATTTCAAATGATCCAAAACCCATTTGAACCCAAGCCAATTGCAATTGAATTTATATATCAATCCCAAATCCATATATAAAGTCAACTAAATCAAACTCAACCCAAAATCAAGCTAACTAAACCCAATTGGTCCACTTGACCCAAAGTGGCCAATTTGACCTATTTGAGCCAATTTCTAATCCTACACAAATTGGATTGAACCAAGCCCATCAAAACCTCCCATCATGATTGTTGATCACCCTAGCTTGATCAATTCATAAATTGGTCAAACCAAGTCAACTTGGTCATTTGACAAACTCAACCCCTTAATATATGAACCCAAACTAAAAATCCTTGAAAATAATGATTCATTCCAAATCAAAATCAATATTTGAATTTGACTTGACCTTCAATTGAGTCAAACCAAACCTAATTGGCCCTCTTGACCCAAGTTGACCCAAATTGACTTAAAAGACCAAATTGGCCTAAACCCAATTGAACCCAATTGACCTACCTAGCCCAAATTGACCTAAAGGTTCAAGTTGGCCTAAGTCAAAATCAAATCGAAATTAATTGAAATCAAAGCCTGCAATCACTTTCAACTGGTCAACTAAACCCAAACCAACACCCAAACCAAGCCAATTTTGCCAATTTGTTCAAATTGGTTAACTTAACCCATTTGACTATAATGAATTGAAATGAGCCAAAATCAAATCTAAGCCAAACTAAACCAAACCAATTGAACCAAAACATCATAAATTATCATATGAACTTGAATGAACCCTTGGTTTGACCCAATTTGACCAACTAATACAATTTGACCTAAATGAGTCAAATTGAGCCAAACCTAACCAAATCAACTCCATTTGACTTGATTAAGCTAACCCACTTTCTCATTTCAAATATGCCCAAATAAAATCAATGCCAAATGATCATTTTAAGAGTCAAAGGCATCACATGAGACAAATCACCCATGTATGAGTTCATTTCCATTCTTGGTCACTTACTCTCCCAATGGACCACCTAGGCACCAGGACACACAACAATGGTGGTTGGTTGGCCATGACCCATGGGAGGTGAAATCACATCACCCTCCCCATTGGAGCATTTAAAACCCATAAAACACTCATTATTCCTCTTTGGCAGCCACCTCCACACCTTCAACCAACCTAGCTAAGCCAACTCACCTCCCCCCTACCACCCACAACTCCTTGAGATGATCGGATGGCCACTAGAAGCCATACCGATCCTATCGATCAAGATGAAGAAGGGCATACACCTGATTCCACTCAAATACACACAAAATCATTCTTGGATCTAGCTACCCAAGACAAGCTAAGAGCCATTCCTCAAAGCTCATTCCTCTATCAAAAAAATGCCATTCACCATCTAAATAGACACTCCCATTTTGACCAAACTTCCCCATTTCTCCATCAAACTCAAATTAACTTTACACACCTTCCCTAGCCTGAGCAAGAATGAATCATCTCCCAAGCATTTCAAGCATCAAGGTGGGGCTTGATCAAAGCCGAGCTCCAAATCATCATTCATGGCCTTCAAGTGAACATCAAGGAATTGTTATCTCAATATGGTTTTGTCTCCACTAGATGAAGCTTCCTCAATCATTCGAGCTACCAATCTTGAGCTCTGACCAAGTATGCTTCCAAAATCAATCCTTAGGCAAAATGGGTTATACAATTTTCCACTTAAGAAACAAAATCATTCCTTAGAATAGCTACCCAAGATGAGTCACTATAGCCATTCCCTAAGCTCCCAAGTCTTATTCTAGATGAAAAAATGCTATTCACATCCATCTCAAATGACATCCCATTTTCAACCTAACTTCCACATTTCTCCATCAATCTCAAATTAACTTTACATCCTTCCCAGGCCTCATAGAGCCATATCAAATCATCTCCCAAGCTTCCTGAGCACCATAGCTATGCCTTCAATCAAATTTTAGCTTCAATGTATCGGTTAATTTCCTTCCTAGCGAATGTTGAAGAATTGATCCTATTGTCACTCAACAGGGCTTTGTCTCCACTACATGAAACCTCCTCAATCATTTGAGCCACTAAACTTGAGCTCCAGTGAGGAATACTTCCAAAATCGATCATGAGCCACCAATCTCATGTGATCTTGACCATTGGACATCGATGTCATGAAGGTGTGGAATCTTTTAGTTGATCCGAGCTAGCTTCGGATCAAGTGAGCAATGGTGACTCCATTCTCCCTCACTTGCATGATGTTAGATCACCATTTTTGTGTGATGAATGGATAATTCATGATTAGATATGATAGATCAATCTCATTTAATCTATTAAGCTTAATTGTAGCCATCAATCTTAGATAGGATGGTAAACAAGAAAGTGCATCTCATGAGCTCTAAGTAGATAAGTTTTAAAAGCATTAATTAAAATATGGTGCCAACAAGATTAAGCATTAGTGTAATTAATCATTTTTAATGCCTAGAACTTCTAAAAAGCATAAAAACTCATAGAAAAATAAACAAAATGCAAATAAATTCTCATTTTAAAGGTATTTCAGAGAATAATTAATTAAAAATGATATTAACAAATTTTTAATAGTAATTAAGATTTAATTAAGGTTTAATTATAAAATTAATTAGCTTAATTACTCCTTAATTACTTGAGCAATTAATCCCAAATTTTTAATTTAAATGGATGACCTCTACCTCCCATTATTGTCTTGGGATTTATTACTCACTTAATTAGGAAAATTGACTAATTAAACCTTAACTACTCTTTTAAGTTAATTAATGATTAATTAATCTCATGAACAATAACAAATTAGTTAATTAAGTTTATTAATCATTGTTCAACAATAAGTGAAATAAAGGATAGGGTTGAGATCCATTCCCTAAGTTCATTTCACCCCTTTTAAAATGAAATTAATTAAGATTCAACTAATTAAGTCACTTAATCAAATCAAAATCATAATCACATGAGACCTTAATTTTTAAATCATGGGGTAGATCTTTGTGTTTAATAAACTAAAGGAGTTTAATGAAATTATGGTTAGTCACATGTGTGGAAAACCATAAGACTATTAATTAAGTCCTTAATCTAATTAGTTTTAATCATGAGCCAATTACATTAAGCCCCTTTTATTTCTAAGATCATTGCAAGTTAATTTTCCATGCATATCATGTTGGCTCATAATTATTTACTTAATTACTTTAAGGTGATATAGGTAAGGGTAATTAATTCATCTAATTAAGGGTTTAACTTAATTAACCCATATAATCAACTTAATTACATTTCTCTAAATTAAATCAAATCACTAATGTGGGAATGGGTTTAAATCAACAAGGGATGATTTCTCTTCTCCTCTTTAAATCAAATCAAATCAAAACTTAATTAATAAAGAAGCTTTGGTTTTGGTTAAATAATCTTATTTGATTTGATTGTCCTTAAGAACTAGTTTGGTTGAATGAATCACATGCTTACATTTGATTGCCCTCTTTCCAATCATGTTAAATTTGGTATGTCATTTAAATTCATGCATCAATCTTTTCAAAATAAAATAAAATAAAATGGATTTCCTTTATGTAAGTTTGCATGTGTTGATTTAATTTAATATATGTGTGACTATTATCACTATTAAACCAAATGTATTCTCAAAAGCTTATAAATAATAATATGTGTTATGATGCTAGTTGTAAATACATAAGAAAGGCATGTCCTTATATTAAGTTAGTGAATGTTGAGTTCACTTCCTCTATTCATGTGTTGATTTATATAAGATTGAATGTTAATGGGTATATAGTCTGGACATCCAGAACATAAGACTTAGCTAGCCCCAAGGAGGTCATTTGATTACCTCTAATAGTTTAACAATACATACCCATTTTATTTCATTCTTATGTATTTCAACATTAGAATTTGGATAGAGCTTTAATTCATATATATATAAATGATTCAATAAAAAATACAATCTATGCATGGTTTTCTTTCCCCATTTATGTATACATCCATGTGTGTCCAATAAAGCAAGTTTATATGTCGGACATCTCGAGAATACAGGCTTTAATTCTAAGGAGGTCATTTGATTACCTCACTTCTGTTTAACAATAACATGTACTTTCCTATATTTGTACATGTATATGTATATGTGATTAGTTAATGAAAATCTCATTTTACATTAAAATTGCATGCATTCATAATTGACTAAGTGGTTGAATTAATTATCCATATGATTTGTAGCTTACTTACTATGTTCATGTATACGAATTTACATATGTTTGAAATGGGTATATAGTCTTGAAATCTCGAGAATATGAGGCTTTAGCTATCTCCAAGGACGTCATTTGATTACCCCACGTCCCTAGTTTAACAATATGCCTATTTAATTTCATTCTTATGTCCTTTTGCATAAGAATTTAGATTAAGTTTTAAAATAATATGTTTAAATAATTCAATCAAATAAAATATAAATTCTAAACATATACATTCATCATTTAAGTGTGCTAAAATACGTTGCATGTATTGATACATATTAAATCATATGTATGTTATATGTGATGGAAAGGAATGATTTAATATGTCATGTGGTAGTAATTCAATTAAATTAATCTTAAGATGTCTTTTTTATTTTGAATGGGATTATTTAAAGTTAACTAAACTTAGATTAATTAAATCATTTAATAAACCATTCACTAAAGAGAACTAAATCAAATTAATAAACATTAGAATGTGACTTAAGGTTGGGATGAAAGAGGGCAATCCTCTTTTCCTCTCTTTATAACACTTAGTTGCTAGGTGTAATCAAATGAAACAAAAGAAAACATAAATTCTCAAATCAATTAAACTACTTCAAGTAAAATCAACCTTTGATGCTAAATTGAATCCTTCTACACTTAGAAAATACAACACTAATGCCAAACAAGACTTGGAACATAAGCCTTAATATATACATTAGAATTAAGTCACCACTTCTAGCTTTAAGTTGTATGATGTGATGTATGTTTTATTTTATGATGTATTTGTATTTTAGATTGGATATTAGGGTGTATGCATAGTTTAGATAATAGGCCAATATTAGCCTAATTATGTTTTCTATAGGGGATTATGCTTAAGGGATGCATAAAAATTAATGTGAATGCTCTTTTTGCAGGTTGCTTAAATCCTTAATCATGATCCAAGTTAGGATAGGTGGACTTAGTTACCCATGTGTAGGGTGCTATGCTAAGTATAAATTATAAATACAACTTCTTGGGATTATATGTATATTTAGCTAACCTTTATTTTGCATGTGTAGTTAGAATTACCACATAAATGTAATTTTTTGCAATAGAATTAGGATTAATGTTGTGGGATTAGGATGAGCGGCGAAGGCATTGTCCTAGGGTGCCCAGTGATGCCTTTAATGTAAGTACCATCCATATCAAAGAAGGAACCAAATTAGAAATGGAGATATAAAGAAAGATGTCCCCCATAGCATTTAATACAATTATAATTATTCTTTCATATTCAAGGTTGTATAAGGGTAGAGCTCGACTACCTATCTTTTCTCTCATCATGTTGTATGGTGGTACCCAACCAAACTATCCTTTTATTCTTTTATGATAGTTTATATAATTGTTTGATGTTATGTTTACATTGTGCATTAGACGACATGGTTTTCATAGTTTCTTAAATTATTTATGCTTTAATGTGTGGCTTGGATATGATTAGGCTCTTAGGATAAAAATAACTTTTCTACCAAACTAATCACTCATAAATAAATTTTAAATAATTCATAACCTCATCATATAGCCTAAGACATAAATAAGATAATTAAAAGATTTAGCAACCCCTTAGCTATATTATTGTATGTTTAATATCATGCATGCATATTCTTTCTCTCTTGAACATGAAGGATCTCCATCCTTGTACAATAAAAGAATGCTTGACCTGTGAGGGCATCCATTATGGTGGAGAACACCTTCTAGCTGATTTGACTCATAACCTATTTCATCATGCATTTAGGCATAAGATATCCCAAAGCCTCTGTCAAAATGATGTGTATAAAATGAAATAAAATTTGAAACAATTTTGCATCTATAGATTAAGTCATATGCTCATACCACTAATGCTCTAGTCTCTTAGGGAGTGTGTTTAGAACTTTAATCTCTTTCGAATTAAATAATTACCCTAGCTATCTTGCAATTCATAAGACTAGACTACATGGTTTTAAAATTGTAGGATGAGTTAGTTGGCGACCACTCTAGGCAGTTATAAGTCAAGAAGTCTGAAAATTTATTCTCTCTAGTGGAGGTAAACCCTTACGTCCACCTATCACTTAGATTTAGGTCATGGTTTAGGTCATACTAAAGGTCCTTATTTAGGATCTGAGGTAGCTATTTCCTTCAAGCTATGAGCATAAATCTTCACCTCTTAGACATCCCCACAACCTTGTGTTGGTGGATTATAAGTCCTAGTAATCTAATTAAATTTCAACTCAAAACATATAAATCTTCTCAACTTCAAAATTATAAAGCCCAACCATAAGATAAATTGGAATGCTCACTAGGCTTCCTAGTATCATGAGAATTTCCTACTTATTTTATTTAGATTCCAAAAACAAGTCTTCTCCTTGAACATTCCAAATTGATTTTCCAAATACAACTAATCCTTTGATAGTCTAACCTTGAAATCTTTGGAGATGATATTTGTCTACTTTAATCAAGAGTATTCTTAGGAAATTTCATTTCATAAGATGTAATTAACTATGGAGACTTGCCTCCATAGGGAACTTAAGAGCCAGGTTTAATAGAAATCCTACTTTATTCATTCATTTAAAGTAGGGGAAAATCTCTGGTACATTCGAAGACCCATCATGCCTTAGTAGTCTTTATTTAATGATTAGGTCTATTGTAGGGAGATGCCTCTTTCTTTCAAGATATTACATCATACCTCAATGTTGTACCCGATCACCTCAAAAAGTACCCCTCCCCCCTTCATACATCCAAAAATAAACACCACAAGGCCCTCTCGCCTTATTCATTGAATCATCTCAACATCATCCTTTCTTTTTTGGAGTTTGGAGATGTCGATCCTCAAGTAGGAAAGAGTTCCTAGACTCATAATGTTGATTGATACAACTGGGTCCTAACTCTAGATATCTGTGCCAACTTCCACTATAATGTAAAGAGACAGTTATGCCTGGTCATCCCTAGGAGTAAGTCTTCATCACTGAATGTAACTCTTAAGATATCCTTAGAGTGGAATTTCTCCTCTTTAGTAGTGGTCAATTGAGCTAAGCATATCTCTAGATCAAGTAAGGCCTTGATTAGAGATTCCCTCATCTTTTTGGATAAGATAAGGTCATCATATATGCTTAACTTGGTTGGAAACTTTCTAAGGTGAGCTAAGACATTATAATCAACTATGGCTTGGTCATCCATAAGCATATCCATGGGTGGAGCATCCTATGGAGGAGCTATCTGCTCAATAGAACCAATGACTTGCTTACCCTTATATTCATACCCTAGGAGGTAGAACTTCGGCACTGCGTAGATTGACTTTCATGACTTCTTGGAATGATGAGCTAATGGAAAGTTCTACCTTCTCATCGAGCATACCTATAGCTTCTCCTATGGGATCCTCAAAGTTAGTTGACTCCAAGTCAATCTCAAGAGGTGAACCTAATTGATTCAAAGAAGGATAGTCTAACTCTGAATTAGAAAGGAAAGGATTGGAACTACTAGAGTTATTATTTTTATTTAGACTCAGAGAGCTTTCAAAAATAATAAAATTAAGAGCATCAGAAGTAGAAAATATATAAGTAGAATCAACTTTCTTCATTAATTTATTTTTTGGTGGAGGTACATGATAGAAATCAAATAAAGTAAGCGGAGTAAGGGATTCAATGCTCTTACCCTCAGATACAATATTCCTGTTGGTATAAGAGGAGCTAGTAGAAGAGGTGGTAGTTATGCACGGTGGAGAATCTTGGACTCAACGGTGGCTACTTGGACTATCCCAAGCAAGTATGGTGAGCTTCTGCTGCTATTGGGCTGTCACCCTCCCTGAATTGTCCTTTACATCTAGAAAACCTTCCTTAGTGTTGGAGGTTTGAGCTATTTCCTGCAAGGAAGGCTTATTGATCTTAGAAATGATCTTTTTAGAGGTTTGGGATAGAGATATCTTATCCTTCTTTGGTCTTAAGAAGATCACAATTATCCCCAGGTTTACTCTAGAATTGAATGGTTGTGCTAATAAGTATTCCTTAAGGATAACTTGGCTCCCAACTTGTATCTGCAGTCAAGCTAGTCCTTAAAAGTGATACAATCCTCTAAGAAATGGCCTAACATGCGGTGGTAGGGGTAGTAGCTAGGATCATCGGTCTTGCCCATTTCCTCCGACCTCTTAGGCTCCGTAACAGAAAGTCAGGTTTCTTTAAGAGATTTTGAAGATTTTCCTACCTCCCTCTTGGATGAATATGGCTTATTCAATCTATTAGAAAGAGTAAGTGGAAAGTAGCTACCTAGTGATGGATATGAATAGCGCTGCTGGGTAGGCTACTGAGGTGGTGGAAATGGTCATTGTGGTGGCTGCAATGGCTCTATGTTGGTGAGGTGGGGGTGGCAAAGGAGGCTGTTGAGCTCGTAGTCTCTCATACTGAACTCTGGCTGGCTGCTTCCCTCTGTCCACTGACAACTGCCCCTGGCTTCTTCTCAAACACCTTCTGTGGCTTGGGCCTAGATGATTGGTTGGGAAAAGGCAACTATTTGGCTTCCTCTTGTAGGCTAGCTGCCTTGTTGATTAATTTATCGAATGTTTTGATGGTAAAACCCTTAAGCATGAAGGTGATCGAGCAAAGGTATTCTTGATAAGAATCAAAATGGCATGCTATTGGACGACTATGGTTTTATATTTTATGCTCAGGTTGCACCACCTGAGAATGTAATCAACAAGAGATTCATTGAGTTTCTATTTCTCTACAATGAGGTCGCCTACAATCACCCTCTGCAACAAACCTATTGATGAAGAGGTGCTCCAACTCAGCAAAGAATTTCACCAAACCATTGGGCAGTTCGACCTATCAATCAAATGCAATTCCTGACAGACTGGTAATGAAAACGTAAAAGAGGAGTGCATTGCTACCAGGTGTTGCAACAGCCGGCTCTAAAGTGTGCAATGTGTTATCATGGGTTCCCACTGCCATCAAAGATCTTGAAGGATGGTGGCACAAAACCCTAAATAAAATAAAAACTAAATAAAAACCTAAACCTAAGAAATAAACCTAAAAATTAATAAAAATTAAAACCTAAACCCTAAACTAAAAAAACCCTAAACCTAAAATAAATAAAATAAACATAAGCATAAACCTAAACTAAAATAAATAAACTATAATAATTAAAACCTAAACTTAAAATAAACTAAACCTAAACCCTAAACTAAAATAAAATAAAATAAACTAAAATAAACCTAAACCTAAACCAAAAATAAAATAAAAGAAAAACCTAAAACTTAAACCTAAAAAAATATAATAAAAACCTAAACCTATTCTTAGAAATAAAAAATTAAACCTAAACCCAAAAAGATAAAATAAAAATAAAAATCAACTAAAAAATAAAACCTAAAAAGTAAATAAAAATTAAAAAACCTAAACTAAAATAAAAAAACATAAAATAAATAAACAAAAATATAAAAATAAAAAATAAACCTAAATAAAAAAAATAAAATAAACTCAAATAAATAGAAAATAAACTAAATAAACCTAAACCTACTAGTTTACTTAATTTTTAAGAAAACCTAAACCCTAAATCCTAAACCCTAAACCCTAAAACCAACCCTAAACCCTAAACCTACAACCCTAAACCCTAAACCTTAAAACTCCAAACTCTAAACCCTAAACCCTAAACCCTAAACCCTAAAACCTTAAACCCTAAACCCTAAACCCTAAAACCAACAACCCTAAACCCCAAACCCTAAACACTAAACTAACCCTAAACCCTAAGAATGGGAAAAACCTTGATGGCAGGAACATCACCGTCAACTATGTTGGTAGATATGTCCGTTGAGGTGAAGGCGAAGGCAATGGTTATAACAGTGGTTATAGGGGATCTGGAGGTGCTGGTTAGTATGGAGGTGGTGGTTGGAGCAGTGGTGGTTATGGAGGTGAGAGGAGTGATGGAAGTTACAACCATAGTGGTGGCAGAAGGAGAGATTGGGGATATGATGGTGAATCTCGCTACTCGAGAGGCAGGGGTTAGTTCTGATGAATACCTAAAAACCTAAACATAAAGTAAATAAAATCTAAAAATAAAATAAATAAATAAACCTAAGCCTAAATAACATAGTAAAAATAAAATAAAATGAGAACCTAAACAAAAACTAAAACCTAAACCTAAACCAAAATTTAAACCTAAACCTAAAAAGAAAATAAAATAAATAAATAAAAAATTTAACAAAACTAAAAAATAAAATAAACATAAAAATAAAAAACCTAAATAAAATAAAAATATACATTAAAATAAAAATAAAATAAATGAAAACTAAAATAAAATAAAACTAATTTAAAACCTTAACCTAAAAGATAAACCTAAAAATAAAACCCAAACCTAAAATAAACAAAATAAATGAACCTAAACTTAAACCTAAACTAATTAAACTAAAATAAATAAACTCAAACCTAAACCTAAAATAAACTAAACCTAAACCCTAAACTAAATAAAATAAAATAAAATAAAAACTAAAAAATAATACCTAAAAAAACCTAAAATAAAAATCTAAAACCTAAACCTAAAAAAATAAAATAAAAACCTAAAACTAAACCTAAAAATAAAAGTTAAAACCTACACCAAAAAATAAAATAAAATAAAATAAAACTAAAAATAAAATTAAATAAACCTAAACCTAAAATAAATAAACTAAATTAAATAAAATAATAATAAACCTAAACAAAATAAGAAATAAAACCTAAAAGCCTAAACCTAAACTAAATAAAACCTAAAATAAAATAAATTAAAAAACATAAACCTAAATAAAATAAAAATAAAACCTAAACTAAAACCTAAACCTAAAAATAATATAAAATAAACTAAAATAAAATATATAATAACCAAAACTAAATTAATTAATAAAATAAACCTAAGAATAAAAATAATAACAAAATAAAAGCTAAATGTAAAATAAAAATAAAATAAAATTAAAATAAAACTAAAATAAAGACTAAATAGAAAACCTAAACCTAAAAAATAAACCTAAAAATAAAACCTAAACCATAAACTAAAAAAAAACTAAACCTAAAACAAAAATAAAATAAACAAAAGAAAATAAACTAAACTAAACCTAAATCTAAACTAAATAAAATAAAATAAACTAAAAATAAACCTAAACCTAAACTAAAAAATAAAACCTAAAACCTAAAACAATAAAATAAAAATCTAATCCTAAAAATAAAAAATAAAACCTAAACCTAAAATAAAAAATAAAAAATAAACTATAATCTAAACCTAAACCTAAAAAATAAACTAAACTAAATAAACCTAAAATATAAAAAAAAACTTAACCCTAAACCCTAAAGTCTACCTCCTCTGACCCTAAACTCTAAATGCCTTTAACCAACCCCACCCTAAATCAACCTAAAGCTACCCAAAATCCAAACCCTAAACCCTAAACCCTAAAACCTATAACCCTAAACCATAAACCCTAAAATCAAAACCCTAAACCCTAAACCTGAAACTCAAACCCTAAACGCTAAACCCTAAACCCTAAAAACCTAAAAACCTAAACCTAAACTAAATAAAACCTAAAAATAAAATAAATAAATAAACCTAAACCTAAATAAAATAAATAAAATAAAATAAAAATAAAAAATAAACTAGAACCTAAACCTAAACCTAACCCTAAATATAAAAAAAAAATAAACTAAAATAAAATAAATAAAAATTTAAACTAAACTATAAAAATAAAATAAACCTAAAAATTAAAAACTTAAATAAAATAAAAATTGTACTTAAAATAAAAATGAAATAAACCTAAAATATAATAAAATAAAAACTAAAAAAAAGCTAAACCTAAAAAAATAAACCTAAAAATAAATAAAAATAAAACCTAAACCTAAAATAGACAAAATAAACTTTAAACCTAAACTAAAATAAAAGAAACTAAAATAATTAAAACCTAAACTAAACTAAACTTAAACGTGAATGTAAATAAAATAAAGTAAACTAAAAATAAACAAAAACCTAAACTAAAAAATCAAACATAAAAATAAACCTAAAATAAAAACCTAAAACCAAACCCTAAAAAAATATAATAAAAACCTAAACTTAAACATAAAAATAAAAAATAAAACCAAAACCTATAAAATAAAATAAAAAATAAATAAATGAAAAAATAAGCATAAACCTAAACATAAACATAAAAAAAACTAAAATAAATAACCCTAAAATAAATAATCTAAACTAAATTAAAATAAAAATAAACCTAAATAAAAATAAAAAATAAAATTAACAAAAATAAATAAAAAATAAACCGGATAAACCTAAACCTAGTTTACTAAATTTTAAAATAAATAAAAAACCTTAAATCCTAAACCCTAAACCCTAAATCCTAACCCACTACCTGACCCTAAACCAAACCCAAAAACTAAACCCTCTAAACTCCTCTAACTAACCTAACCCTCCTCTCTCCTCCCTACCCTGCTAAACCCTTTCCCTAAAACCTACTAAACCCTAAACCCTGTATATACACCTAAATGGCCCACCCTAAAGCCCACTAAACCCTGACCCATTCTAAATCCTAAAGCTAAACACTGTGCCCTAACCCTCCCTAAACCCTGACCCAACCCTAAACCCTAAAACCTAAAACCCTAAACCCTAAAGCTAATGCCTAAACCCTTAACCCTAAAAAACCTTAACCTAAACTAAATAAACTAATAATGAAATAAATCAAAAAACCTAAACCTAATTAAAATAAATAAAATAAAATAAAAACCTAAACTGAAACCTAAACCTAAACTTAAAAATAAAATAAAATTAAAAATTAAAATAAACTAAAAGAAAATAAATGAAAACCTAAACTAAACTAAAATAAAATAAACCTAAGAGTAAAATAAAATCTAAATGTAAAATAAAAATAAAATAAACCTAAAATAGAATAAAATAAAAACTAAATAAAAACTTAAACATAAAAATAAATAAAAAATAAAACCTATTCCCTTAACAAAAAAACCTTAACCTAAAATAAAAATAAAAAAACAAAATGAAATAAACCTAAACTTAAACTAAACTAAACTAAAATTAGTAAAACCTAAAAACCTAACCTAACCTAAACTAAATAAAATAAAATAAAAAATAAACCTAAACCTAAATTAAAAATTAAAACCTCAAAATAAACCTAAAACCTAAACATAAAAAATAAAATAAATACCTAAACCTAAACTTAAAAATAAAAATAAAACTTAAACCTCAAAAATAAAATAAAAATAAACTCAACTAAAAAATGAACCTAAACCTAAAAAATAAACTAAAATAAAAAACCTAAACTATAATAAATAAACCCAAAATAAATAAACTAAACTAAATAAAAATTAAAAATAAACCTAAATAAATAAAATAAAATAAACTCAAATAAATAAAAAATAAACTAAATAAACCTACAACCCTAAACCCTAAACCCCAAACCATAAACCCTAAACCCTAAACCAACCCGAAACACTAAACACAAAACTAACCCTAAACCCTTAAAATAGGCAGAACCTTGACAACCAGAACATCACCGTTAACAAGGCTCAGTCTAGATCTGGCAGTGGAGGCAAAGTCGAAGGTGGTGATTATCAAAGTGGTGGTGGGGAAAATGGAGGTGCTGGTGGATATGGAGGTGGTGGTCGGAGTAGTGGTAGTTATGGAGGTGGGAGGAATGATGGAGGTTACCGCCGTGGTGGCGGCGGAGGGAGAGTTCTGGGATATGACGGTGGAGCCCACTACTCGAGAAGCGGTGATCGTTCTGATGGGAATTGGAGAAACTGAAGAACGACCAATTTGATCTAATGCTTATGGAACGGTTTCTTTAAAGTTGTGATGGTTCTACTTATCTAGGGTTTTTGATTTGCTCTATGGTTGCTCATTTTTGATCATCATCTTCTATCTTAGAAAACTTGGGGTGCAACTTGGTTGATGAAAATGAAAAGAAGAAATGTTGAATATGAATTTATTCTCTGTTTAAAAAAAATCTTAAACCCTAAATCATGAACCCTAAACCCTAAACCCTAAACCTAAAAGCTATACCCTGAAGCCTATAACCTAAACCTAAAAAAATAAATAAAACTCAACTAAAAAAATAAACCTAAACCTAAAAGTAAACTAAAATAATTAAACTAAACTAAATAAAAATAAAAATACATCTAAGTAAAAATACATAATGAAATAAACTAAAATAAATAAAAAATAAACTAAATAAACCTAAACCTACCCATTTACTTAATTTTTTTAAAAAAAGACCCTAAACTCTAAATCCTAAACCCTAAACACTAAAACTAACCCTAAACCAACCTAAACCTCTGACCCCGGACTTACCACCCTAAAACCTAAACCCCTCCTAAACCCTAAACCTCTAAACCCTCTCCTCTAAACTCTACTGCTCTAAACTCCCAGGCCCTAAACCCGAAACCATCCCACCTAAACCTTCCTAAACTAAATCCTCCCTCCCACCCTAAATTTCCCTAAACCCTCTCCTACATTGGGCCCACTGACCTCCTTAACCTAAACCTAAACTTAAATCATAAACCCTAAACCTAAACCTAAACCTAAATCTACTGACTAAACCTTAAATCCTAAAACCCTCTAAAGCCTAAAGCCCTAAACTAACCCTGATCCATCCCTAAACCTCAAACCCTAAACCTGAGCACAACCCTAAACCCACCCTGACCCTGGGCCCTAAACCAAACTACCACACCCTGGGCCCTAAACTCACCATCCATTCACAAAACCTAAAACCTCCTAAACTAAAGAAAAAAATAAAATAAATAAAAAAACCTAAACCTAAATAAAATAAAGTAAAATAAAAACCTAAACTAAAACCTAAATCTAAACCTAAAAATTAAGTAAAATAGAAGATAAAAATAAACTAAAATAAAATAAATAAAAACCAAAATGAAATTAAAAAATAAAAAACTTAAATAAAATAAAACAAAAATAAAATAAACCTAAAATAAAATAACCTAAACTCTAAAGTAAAAACTTAAACCTAAAATCCTAAACCTAAACCTTAAACTAACTAACATTAAACCTAAACCTATAACCCTAAACCTACAACCTAAACCTAAACCCTAACCCCTAAACTCTAAACCCTAAACTTTAAACCCTAAACCCTAAACCCTAAAACCTAAAACTAAACCTTAAACCCTAAACCCTAAATGCTAAACCCTAAGACCATAAACTCTAAACCCTAAACCCTAAGCCCTAAGCCCTAAACCCTAAAAACTACAACCCTAAACATTAAATCCCAAACCCTAAACTTTAAATTCTAAACCCTAAACTAACCCTAATCCCTAAGAATGGGCAAAACCTTGATGGCAGGAATATCACCAATTAGGCTAAGTCTAGGTCTAGCGGTTGAGGTGAAGGTGGAGGTGGTTATCGCAGTGGTGGTGGGGGATCTAGAGGTGCTGGTGGATATGGAGGTGATGTTCAAAGTAGTGGTGGTTATGGAGGTGAGAGGAGTGATGGAGGTTATAGCCGTGATGGTGGCAGAGGGAGAGATCTGGGATATGATGGCAGATCCTAGTACTCGGGAGGCAGGGGTGGTTCTAATTTGAAATAGAGAAACTGAAGAACAAATGATTTGATCTACTGCTTATAGAATTGTGTCTTTATAGTAGAGACAGTTCTACTTATCTAGGGTTTTTGATTTTCTTTATGGGTGCTCATTTTTTATCTATGTCATCGCTTCTATCTTAGAACACTTAGGAGGTGCTACTTGGTTGATGAAATTGAAAAGAAGAAATGTTGAATATGAATTTATTATCTATTAAAAAAAACCACAAATCCTAAACCCTAAACCCTAAACTAAAACTTAAACCCTAAACCTAAAACCTAAAGCCTAAACCTTAAACTTTAAACCCTTATCCCTAAACCTTAAAAACCCTAAAACCTAAACACTAAACTGTAAACACTAAACCCTAAACCCAAAACCCTAAACCCTAAACCCTAAACCCTAAGCCCTAAACCCTAAACCCTAAAACCCTCAACCCTAAACCCTAAACCCTAAACCCTAAATCCTAAACCCTTTGAAACCTAAACCCAAACCCCTCCCCTCTCGGCCGCGATGCTCTCTGGCGATTGCATTTTTCTCTTTCATTTTCCTTGCGGCTTGGCCAATTTTGATCATTCTCGATCAATTTTTTCAATAATTTGTCTTTGATTGGCCTCTAATGTGAGTTTCCCTTTGCTCTTTCAAAGGCAGAGGAGCCATTTTTTGTGTAGATGAGCTTATCCATCTAGGAGGCATCTGCTAGGGCATCAGATTTACATGGAATTATGGATCAAATCAACCGTCTACTGCAGTTAAGTCCTTTAAGGATGCATTATTTGTTAAGAACCTTTCCATTAATGCTTTGATGAATTTGATCTCAACCTCATTTCGTGGGATTCCTATTGTTATGTGCTTGGATCTAAACATGAAAAAGTTGGCGAAGCCTTTTGAATTCTCTTTAGTTGGTAAATTTTCCTTCATTGACTCGATAACATCCAATCATTTTTTCATGGCCTTTAACTTTCAGGTGTTTTCACTATCGGATTGATTGATCCTAGGCATATTTTAATACAGCTCTCTAATGACTTAGATTATTCAAGTGTTTTTTCCAGTCGCTCTTACTTTGTGTTTAATTGTCAAATGTGACTTCTGAAATGGTCTCCTCTTTTTGATATAAAAGAGGAATCCCCAATTGTTCCTATATGGCTAGATCTTCCTAATATGAGAATACATTATGTTACAAATCAAGTTCTCTTTGCTGTTGGGGCTCTCTTTGGTCGGCCTCTTTAAATTGATAAGGCCACCGCTATGAGATCATGACCTTCTGTTGCTCATATTTTGGTTGAGATTGATATTACTAAAAAGCATCCTAAAGAAGTTTGGGTTGGCTCTGAGAAGTTCAATTATAATCAAAATGTGGAATTTGAGAGCAATATGAGCATGTTAAAAATAATGGGAATCATTTCCCTACCCCTACTCCTTTTCTATCCACTGATTTGCCTATTAGAGAGCAATCTGAGCATGTTAAAAATAATGCTTATTAGGTTTGTGTGGAGGCTAATGATAATTTAATTAACATTGCTTCTAATTATAATAATTTGGCTCCTCAAGACAATACCTTAACTCAGTCTAACCTACCCCTTTTGGCTAGTGAACTGGAGGAGACTCATATGAACCCTAGTGGTGATTTGAATGGAAACTTCAGGTTGGATCAAATTCTAAAAGCAAATTCTAGAGTTGATCCTTTGAAGAAAGAACAAAATCTAAAAATTGCTGATCCTTTGATGATGGAACAAAATCTAAAAAGTAATTCTAAAATTGAGCATGAAATCTGTGCTATTAATGGCTTCACAACCTCTCCTTCTCTACCCTTCGTGATAATGCATGCTAACCCACTTTCTCATCTTAATTATGACATTGAAGATGGTGAAATTACCATTAGAAATGCTTTGACTGTCTGGTCCTATCCACGAATATCACATATCAGTTTCTCTCTGATGGTGATACTTTGGACAATAATAGATCTTTTCAAACTATTTTTTTAAAATATCTTAAAGCTAGAATGTTCACTAATAGCCCCACTATAACTACTAGATCTTCTATAACTTCCCATAAATAACTATTTTTAGTTTTCTTTTCTTCTTGCTTTTTTATTTCTTTAGTTATCTCTTTTCATTTCTTTCTTATTTTATTATGATCAATTTTCTAATTTGGAATGTTCTGGGTATTGGGACTCTCATTGTCTGCAACCATATTAGAAGTCTTTGTCATATTCATAACATAGCCTTACTTGTTGTTATTGAACCATTCATACACTCTTCTAAGATCAACCATGTTGCTAGAATGCTTGGGTTTCAAAATTTCTTTTATAATATTAGCAATAAAATTTAGTATTTTTGGAATAATTTAGTCAACATCTCTATCCTTGATGATCTTCTTCAACAATTGGTTAATGTCCACATCTCATTGGGTGAATTTTCTGCTTTAGGTTCCTTTATTTATGCTTCTTGTAATAGAGTTGGTAGGAACATCCTTTGGGATAACTTAAGAACATTTGCCTCCTTGGTCAACAAACCTTGGCTAGTTGGGAGTGATTTTAACACTATTCTCTCTTCCTCGAAAATAAGGAGAGGTTGCTCTCCTAACATTCATTCCATGGAAGATTTTTTTAATATGATTCTTGATTGCAATCTAATTGATATTGGCTTTTTGAGCTTTGACTATACATGGCATAACTCTAGACTGCAATGGCTTGATAGGACTCTTTTTAATTCTCTTTGGATAAATCAATGGCCTCTTACTTCTATTGAACATTTTAGCTGAACTTTTTTTGATCATGCACCGCTTTTGATCTCTATCCAAAATCCCTCCAATAGATTATCCTCCCCAACTTCTTTCAGATTCCAAAATATGGGATCCAACACATTGATTTCATAAATGTTGTATCCATAACTGGATGTCTCCTCTTCATCTAGATAATTCGATTAAGGGAAAGGTTTGCCTTAGGATTAAGCTTAAAAGGCTTAAACAAAACCTAAATTGGTGGAACAAGCATCATTTTAAAAATCTTTTTGCCAATATCAAAAATATGGAACAATTAGTTAGTTCACTTGAAGATGTCATTTTGACTAATTCTACTAAACTTGAGGAGTCGATTGAAGCTAAAGATAACTTGGTTAAATATCATAATATGGAGGAAACATACTGGCAAAAGGCTGCTAGCAAACATATTGTTGATGGTGATAGAAATACCAAGTATTTCCTTGCTCTTTTCAGGAAAAAGAAAGCCTTAAACTTTATTAAAAAATTAAAAATGATAACGACAGCTAGATCACTAATAATAATGATATTAAAGATTTTGTAATACATCATTTTGAAAACATATTAAACAACAACCCTACCTTAGAAGCTCTCTCCAACTCTCACCTGATTCCCTCAACGATTACTAATGATGACAACCATCTGCTTAATTTGTGTCCTACGGAAGCTGAGATTGGTAGTATTCTCAATAGCATGAATACTAATTCTGTTGCTGGCCCTGAAGGCTACACAACTCAATTTTTTTAGCATTGTTGGCCTATTATTAAGTCTGACCTTGTCGATGTTGTCGTTGATTTTTTGATGGCAATCCTTTACCTAGATATTTTTCTCGCACTTCCATTGTTCTCATTCCCAAAATTAATAATCCTGAATCTTGGGGGGGATTTCAGACCTATCAACCTTTGCACCTTCTTTCATAAACTCATTGCTAAATTAATTGCCAATAGAATTAGTTTGCTGCCTAAAATTATTTCCCCCAACCAAACTGGTTTTGTTAAAGGTAGAGCTATATCTGACAATATTCTTCTAGCCCAAGAGCTGATTCATGACATTGATGCTTCTACCAGAGGTGGTAACATCCTTTTCAAATTAGAAATCTCTAAAGATTTTGACAACCTCTCTTAGAATTTCCTCTTCCAAATTCTTCTTTTGTTTGGTTTTTTTGACTATTTTATCGGCCTCATTAAGAATTGTATTACCAATGTTTGGTTCTTCGTTATCATGAATGGTGAGTCCCTAGGTTTTTTTCCTTCTATGCATGGTTTGAGACAAGGAGATCCCTTATCTCCCTCTATTTTTATTATTGTTGTTGAATATCTTTCGAAGAGCCTTAATGATCTTTTCAACAATAATCCTAGCATATTTTTTAGAACTCAAGGTGGTCTTCCTGTCTCTCATCTTAGTTTTGCTGATGACTTCATAATCTTTTGCAATGCCTCTACTCATCACGTTAAAACTATTAAGAATCTTTTAAATAAATTTGGTAAAAAAAGTGGTCTATTTCTTAATGAAGGTAAAAGTTATTTCATTCCTTCCTCTAAAATCCCTAGTACTAGGATCAACCAAATCTTGAGAATTACTAATTTTCAGCAACAACAACTTCATATTAAATATCTTGGTGCTTCGCTCTTTAAAGGTCAGAAAAGATCACATCTCTTTGATGAGTTAATCCAAAAAATCTCTCATAAAATTTTTGGGAATTTCATTTACTCTCATTAGGTTGTAGGCTCACTTTGATTAAGAGCACCCTTAACTCCATGCCTTTATATCTCATTCAAACCATTGTACCAACCAATTCTACCATTAACAGAATTGAGCGCCTCCTTAACAAATTCTTTTGGGGTTCTAACAATTCTACTAAAAGAATACATTGGTCCTCTTGCTATAAAAGCTATGGCACTCTTGCTAAAGGTGGGCTTGGCTGTAAGCCAATCAGGGAAGCTATCAGCTTTTTCTATAAACTTTGGTGAAATTTTAGGAGCAACAATAGTGTTTGGGCTAATTTCCTGATTGCCAAATACTACCAGGGTAAGCACCCTCTCATTTTCCCATATAAAGTGGGAGACTCTCCTGTATGGAAAAGACTTTGTTCCATCAAATGGGAAGCAAAATCTTTAATCTCTTGGGGGGTTAACTCCGGTACCTCTTTCTTTTGGCAAGATAACTGGACTGGAGGTGGGTCCATTGATGAATTATTTTCTACCCACTCCACTGCTACTATTAAAGTGAACTCTTTATGGCAGAATAATAAGTGGAACAATAGTAAGCTTATTGACTATGTTCCTTTCTCTCTTTTAGATAAGCTTAGTATTATTCCTATCATTCCTAGCAATAATGATCAGATCCTTTTTAAGATTTCCCAAAATGGTGATTTCAACCGTTAAAATGTTTGGATTCATATTAAAGAAGCTCATGATTTCTCCAATGTGTTTTTTAAACTTTGGAATAACACTATTCCTATTTCATATTATGTTTTAACTTGGCATATTTTGAAAAACTTTATCCCTGTTGACTCCTTGATGTGGGGTAAACATTTTTACTTACAATCAAAATGCTACTGCTGCTTTCACATTGAGAATGTGAATCATGTATTTGTTAATGGATCCATTGCTTCCAAACTTTGGATTTGGTATGATGATCTCTTTAATATTGTCAAATTCAATGGCTCCTTAACTCTATACCAACTTCTTGAAGTTTATTTTGAAAATACTATTAAAGGCCACATTAAAGTCATAACTACCATCACTCTTATTTGGTTCATATGGATGGATAGAAATGATGCAAAACATCATGGGATTCCTATGAACCACATGAGGATAATTGCTAGAATTAAAAATAAAATCTGTGACTTTTTTAATGCCAATTTAATTAACTACAATCAATTCAAAGGGTGTAAATTTGTGGCTAATAAATTGGGTTTTAACTTGTTGGATCCACCCAACTGTAAAGATGACAAGATTATTTATTGGGTAAAACCTCATGCTAATACTATTAAAATTAACACTGATGGCTCTATCTCTCAAAATGCTTCTAGCTGTGGTGGCATTTTCAGAAACCTTAATGGTAAAGTCCTATGTGCTTTTGCTTACCCCCTTAATACTTGCTCTGTTCCTTTTGCTGAGCTAATGGTAGTTTACAAAGCTATTGAGATTTGCCTTCAAAAATGTTGGCTCAATATTTGGATTGAGGTGGATGCCCAGTTGCTGATTGATCTTTTGACTTCCACCAAAATGGGCAATACAGAATTGTACTACCTTCTCAATCAGACTAGTGCTCTCCTTTTCAACTCTATTTTAAAATCAATCATGTATGGCATGAAGGTAATGCATGTGTTGATTACCTTGCTAATCTAGGTGCTAGATTAGATGGCATAAAATTATTTGATCAACTTACACTTCCTAAACATTTGTGTGGTTTGGTTAATTTGGACAATACTGGATTCCCTTACCTCATAAATTAATCCATCCTATTGGTTTGGCCTACTATATTACCTGTTTAACTGCATGATCAACTTCTATTTAGTGTTGTTGTTTCTCTAGATTTTGCTGATGCATCTTCCTGATACCCCTTTCTGGTTAATTGCTGATCTATGCGGCATCTGCTGTTGGATTAATTACCCTAACCTTTTTTGGGGTCTTACCGCTTCTGTTGTTTCCACTATTAATGGTAAGGTGTTTCTGTCTGGGAGATGTATTACCTTATGCTTTACTTTGCTTACTTTGATCACAGGATAGACTTCTTGCCATCAAAATTTTGTTAAGGGGCCTTACTGTATCTATTCTCCATTATATGATTAAGGTTGTGTTCTATCTCTTTTCCTTTTTCTAGAAATCTATTATGGGGCTCATGACTTTGTTATCAATGTTTAATTGCTATATTTTTGTATAGCTTCATGGTCCCTAATTTATCTATTTTTCTCCCTTTATTATGGATGTGGCCCCTCTTATGCTCCTTAACCTCACCTCCACAACTTGTAAGGAGAGAAACGCAATACCCTACTATATAACTTCTTCTTTGCAAGATTGGAATTACTTCTTCATTTCCATCCATTATTTTTTTCGATGCTTGGGCTTGATGGTCTACTTTTCTATGTCTTGAAGGATTTCAAAGATGGCTTTCCTTTGAACCACTTTTGACTCTATGTGTACCACTATTTTTTCTTGGATTATCTTATGGTGGGTGCAATAAATGTTTTTTTATTTTAATTGTTGGCAGTTGGATTTTCGTGTCTTATGTCTAGCAGCTACTTTTGGGGCTATTTTTGATTGCTTTTGCTAACCTCACCTTACCAACTGTAAGGAGAAACCATACCCTTATTATTATTATTGTCTCTTTGTAGGATTGGACATACTTAATGATTTCTTTCCAGTCTGCTTTTCCTGAGGATGTTAGTTTAGTCAAGCACGCTCTCCTTTGTCTTGAAGGATTTCAATGATGGCTCCCTTTTGAACCCCTTTTATGTCTATGTTGTACCACTATTTTTTATTGTCTTATCTTATGGTGGGTGCAATAATTGTATTGTTTTTTAATTATTGGTTGGTTTTACGGTCTTATGTCCAGTGAGCCGAGGTTGTTGGTTTTGTTGGCTTTTATTTTTCTGATTGCTTTAGCTATTTGCAACTGCAACTGATCACCACATTTGTGGTCTATCTAAACTACTACTATTTTTTCCATCTTGATTCAGTTAGACTTGTCCAGATCACTATGATTATGCTATTACCTACTTGGAAATTAACTTATGCACTGTATATTCTGAATGGGTTATTTTATGGCCAGCTTGTTGTTATTTGCTATCTTGGTTGTTGGCTGAACTAGATTATTGGGTTTTATGCCCAGCAAGCTGCTACTAGGGGTTGTCTCTCATGTCCAACAGGCTACTTTTGGGGCTATTTTTCTGATTGCTTTTGCTAACCTCACCTTCCCAACCTGTATGGAGAGAAATTGCAATACCCTTGTTATATTATTGTCTCTTTGCAGGATTAGACTTACTTAATGATTTCTTTCCAGTCTGCTTTTATTAAGGATGCTGGTTTAGCTGCAAGCCTGCTCTTCTTTGCTTTGAAGGATTTCAATGATGGCTCTCTTTTGAACCCCTTTTGTATATATGTTGTACGTCTCTTTTTTACTGGCTTATCTTATGGTGGGTGCAATAATTTTATTGCTATTTTAATTGTTGGTTGTTGGATTTTGGTCTTATGTCCAGCAGGCTGCCTTTGAGGTTGTTGGCTATTATTTTTCTGATTGTTTTTGCTATTTCCAACTGGGCTGTAGCTAATCACCTGATGGTTGTGGTCTATTTAATATACTACAATTTTTTCATCTTGTTTCAGTTAGACTTGTGCAGATCACTGTGATTATGATATTACCTACTTGGATATTATCTTATGCACTATCTATTTTGAATGGGTTATGGCCGCTTGTTGTTATTCTTTGTCTTGGTTGTTGGTGATAATCGTTTTATGCCCAGCAAGCTGCTACTAGGGTTGTATCTCTAATTGTCCTTATTTAGAATTGTTTGTGGTGGGGAGCAGCTTATTACTTATGACTTCTGGTCCTTCTAATCTACTGCTACATTCCCATCTTTGCTTTGTTAGACTTTTGCATTTCTTGTTTGGGTTTGGGCTATGCTGTCTTGCTTTACACTTGCTGTTTATTAAATTCTGCAATGATTATTAATAAGGGGGTTGTTAACATCTTCATTGCTTATTCTGATTGGGTACCTTTTTTCTATATTCACGGGTACTATAGATTGTAAGTTTCATATATGTCCCATATGTTTAGGATGGAGTTAATTACATGCTATTTGATTTGCCTTGCTGGATTTCAGAGCTTTTCAACCGTTGTATATTGCTTCTTTCCTCTTCGGCCTTTTACGCTATTTTTTTTGTGGTGGGTTTTCATCGCCTAATTAAACTCTTGGCTCTAAAAATAAGGTGGATCTGGTTAAGATGGTTCATTTTCATATGTGTAGGGATTCTCATGCCATGGTGACTATATTGATGATATTTATTCTGCATGGGATCCCCTTTCCCATTCTTCCCTTTATTGTATCCTTTTTTATTTTATTTATGGCTTTGTTTAGGTTTGCAGGTACTAAGGCTCAAAAGACTTTCAACAAATGGTTGCTATCTTTCAATAGGTTTGTTGGCTATGATGGCTATGATGATTTCACTCCTTTTTGGTTTGGTAGTAGCTCTTATGATGTAACCCTTCCGCTGAAGTTTGGATGCTCATATTTGCATCGGCCCTAATTTGGCATGATTGAGCTTAAGCCTTCTCTCACACACTTCTTTATAATATTTCTCAGTTTATGCTATTTTCAATTTTCATTTTATCTTACTTTAAGCGCTCTAATTTCTATCTTTCTACAATTTTGCAGGTGCATTTCTCTTGTTCTCTTCCAGGTTTGCTCCCTAGTGTCATGCATTCTCTCATCCTGAAGAGCTTTGGCCAGATCTATTTATTGGCTTATCTATGTTAATCAATTTGTATATTTTGCTTTCCTTTTCTCTTTTATTTTGCTTTTGGTTGTACTTAGATAGGGGATTTACTCTCTAAGCTAATTGTAGCTCTTTGAGCATTAGTTATGGAGTTTATCCCCTGTTAAGGACCTTGCAACCCTCTTTTTGTGGCAATAAAATTCCCCCTATATGGGGTTTCCCACAAAAAAAAATCCTAAACCCTAAACCCTACAACCATAAACCCTAATCCCTAAAACCTACAACCCTAAACCCTAAACTTGAAACCATAAACTCTAAACCCTAAATCCTAAACTAACCCAAAACCCTAAACCCAAAACTAACCTTAAACAAACCCTAAACCTTGAATAAAGATGTCATTAGGAGTTGATCTAAATAATGACCTAATTCTAACATAGTTATGGTAGCTAAAGAAAATGTCTTCAAGAGACTTTCCCTTGACTATTAGAGATTTGAATGCCCTAAACCTTAAACCTAAATCATATTATAATACCATATATTATAGTATAATGTAGCATCTTATATTTCAGCATGTAGTAATGTGTTTTTGGATGTTATAAGATGTTTTGAAATGTTTTAATATATCATGGCATTGTTCCCTGTAGTCTATATTAATATAAATCATAAAGATATTGATTTAATAATTTAGATGATGAAATTTGTTAAATTTGAAGTGGTGGGAATTTGTAGTACTAAAGGTGCTTCCCACTTGTAGTCTAGAAAGTAAGATTTTATGTTCAAAATAAATATTATATGTTGTAGCAAAGTGTAGCATTATATATCATAATATATTGTTCTGCACATTTTAAATTCTTTCAATATTTTACAATCATGCAGTTGAGCCTACATTGGCATTATTTATGAGAATGTTGATTTAGACTTTAAAATGGTTTCATATATATATGAAAGTAGTGGTGTGTTACTAAATGTTATTGTACATTATAGTATGTTTTACTTTTGTTATAATACATCGGGCCAAAACACACCAAAATGTTAATTTGAAGGTTGAGATGGAAGAATTAGGACAAATTAAGGTCACACACAAGAAGCAACACCAAAATTATGCGATTTTGTACAATTTCTATTAGAAAAATAACAATTTTCATAAAAAATGAACATTTCATATTTTTAGAAATTTTGTTATTTGTTCCTTTAAGTGATTCTAATGAGGTGTAATGTTAGACAATATATTATATTATAACAAATTATAATATAACATCATATATTATAATATAATATAGTGTGTTAATTCACACTATAATATGTTTAGCATGATATTGTATAGTTAGTTTGAGCTTGCACCATCACAAATCATAAAATATTGATTACATTGTTAAGATGTAATTTGATCCAATACATTGTTAGGCTTTTGGTTAAAGTATTAAAGGTGTGCATAAGAGAAGAAATAAGATTTGATGAGAATTCCATGCCAAGGACATGGAGGGAGATCCATAGGGGATCACATATGCATTGGAAATGACATGTGAGGGGTTTATGTCAAGGGCATAAACAAAGAAAATATGATAGGGATATGGTTTGAATTTGATTTGATTATAGGATTTATGGAAAGAAGATCCCTTATGGAAAAGAATCTATAATCTATTGAGGATTATGATTTAATTGACTTTAATTTGTTCTATTTTAATTAATGTAGAGGCACATATGCTAGAGAGAGTCCAGGGATGGTATATGAACCTTCTACTAAGAAAGCAGGTTCGGGCTATCCACTAGGGATTGAGATTTGAGTTTGATTTCATAGGTTTGTGTGGGGATGCATCCACTGGGAGTAAGAGTTTGGTTGGGTTTCTTTGATTTAGACTATATTGGGGAAGTTGGTTTAATTTGGCTCAGTGGGAGGTTGGTTTTGAATTTGATTTGTTTGCTTGACATGTTTACATATGATTTGGGGCTCCACGGAGAAGGGTATGACTTAACTCCCGGGAAAATCATGTTAGGTTTAATTTAATCTTAGTTAATGTATAGACTTTTGTTAGTTGCAATGGACCCTAAGAAGGGGCTATATCGACCTGACCTACCTCGTTTATAAATCCAAAGTGATAGTTTATCAGTTGCAGGGTAGAGCTAGCCAACCTAAGGGGTTGCCTTTCTGTGTGCAACGGTTGTGCTAGGAGAAGGAATAACAGAGTTACATCTACCAAAGTGAGGAACAACCGCTGGGGCGACCTATTGGATGCACAACAAATAGAATCTGACCTAAGGCGAATACTGAGTCAATGCCACTAGGGACTTATGTCAACTCAAAAGTAGTCAGGATTAGTTTTATTTTAATTTCATGTGATTTGATATGGTTTGTTTGGTTTAGCTTAATTTTGAATTGAGGGAATATCCATTGGGGATGTGAGCTCAGTCAAATTTTATCGATTTAATTTATCGACCATGTCGGTGTGTGATGGACCCACTAAGAAGGGCTATATCGACTTGTCCAATCTCAAATTTACAAATCTAAAGGAATAGTCTACTGGTCGTGGAGGAGAGCTAGCCAACCTAGGTGGTTTCCTTTTGGTGTGCAATAACTATGCTAGGAAGGAGTAGTAAACTTACATCTTCTAAAGCAAAGAAGAATTGCTGAGGTGACTTGTTGGTAGCACAACAAATAGAACCTGACATAGGGGCCACTACTGAGTGAATATCGCTGGGCACTTATATCAACTCAAGAGTAGTCAGGCAATTCCTAGGGGGAGTTTTGCTGAAACTAGCCTAAAGATAGGATGCCTGCTTAGGAAAATGAATCACTAAGGGTGTCCTCCTAATCCACAAGTGAATATATTTTTTTTGAAAATATGTTTGCATGGACCCTATTGGTATGTGAGGGACCACACTAAGAAGGAGCTATGTCAGCCTTAACCTATCTCAGATTTACTAGACCAAAGGAGATTCATCTACGTAATGGATTCTCCAACCATAAGGGTGATTACTAGGAAAGAGGGACTGTCCAATCTGATAGTAACTCGGGTAATGTATAAATGGGTTCACAAAGGATGTGATCCAAATATAATGCCCATAGGGGAGATGCTGCTAGGGGCATTATCTTGAGCTTTGAAAAAGAAAGCCTATATCTGTACAGTTGCCAACTCAAGGAGAAAGTGAATCAGACTTACATCTGCCATGAGTGATGTATCCTAAGGTGCGAGAACCAACCAACCTAAGGTGTATCCATCAGCATAGTGAGAACCAACCAACCTAAGGTGCCCGTTGATGTATAATGATCAATCTAGAAAGAAAGTGTGTAGGCTTACAACTTTCCAAGTGTTAGTAATCATTAAGATAGTCTATCATCGGTAGCATAGATGCTATCTAACCTACATCGACTACTAAGCATGGAGCTCGAGGAAGGACTGGACCCAGACTTGAAGTAGTCAGGAGGGAAGGGGACACTAGGGGACTTATCCTAAACCTCAAATATACTTGATCCAATTAGTGTACGAAGGATAATCTAAGAAGAATGCATACTAGACTCACATCCTCTTAAACGAAACCAACATGAGGTAGCTTACCGCCACACAGTAAGGCCTACCAAACTAGCAAGGCACTCGTCAGTGTGTAGTAACCAAGTGAGGAAGAAAAGCATAGCAAACTTACATCCTCTAAAGCAAGAACACCACTGGGGTGACACATTAGGAGAGTAGCACGTTAGCCTGACCTAGAGAAGCTATTGAGTGAGTACCGCTGGGGGCGTTATCTCAACTCAGAGTAGCTTGAGACAATAGATTTGTTTTTCTTTTATATATTTATGTGTAGTTTGTGTTTATGTTGTATCGATGAAGGATAGGATGTCGCTCAGGTTCCTTACACCTACCCTAAACACATCATGGCAGATTCAAAAATAAGAATACTTTCAACATAGAAGAGATTGAATTCTAAATGGAATTTTCATTAATGATAATTATTTTTGAACATGACTTATAATATTTCTTCAAATAGAGCGCATTGATTCAAAACATTGGATGCTCTCTCTTCTGATTAATAATAAAATCCTCATTGGACCTTCTATCTACCAAAGTCCTTCCCAAGTGGGTTCAAACTTACCTCCCATCTTACAATGGGCACAATCGATCTCCTTAGAACTAAATAATCTCTCTACTTGAAAAGTTCTAGGGTGACCAACTTGTTGTGAGCTTGAATCATTTTAGCTTTGTACAACTAGAGGTTTTGGCATGCCCACAGCGTCTCTCCTCCAATCCTTTGAGCTCTAACCTCAACTTGATGTTCTACTATTGTGATTTTGCTACCCACAGCTATCCTTAGTGATGGGAGTTGGACTTCTAATGGTAGAATGGCTTGGGACACATACACTAAGGAGAAAGGTAGGCGAGTTGGAGTTCTATATGTGATGTAGGCCCACAAGGCTTCAACTAACTGCTCATGCCACTGTCGCTTGTTGTTGTCAAGTGTCTTCTTCAGTATTTGGATGAGAGTTTTGTTGAAGGCTTCTTCTAAGTTGTTTGTCCTCAGGTAGTCGATGGTAAAATATCTCCAATCTATGTTGTGTCTCTGGGAAAAGTTGTTGATCTCAGTGCTCTTGAATGCAACACTATTATCAAATATAATTCTTTGAGGCACTCCAAACCTATATACAATATGGTTCTTAAAAAACTGCAGCACATGCTTAGCTATGACTTCCCTGAGTGAAATCACCTTAGCCCATTTGGAAAAGTATTCAGTAGCAGCTGAGATGAACCAATGACCCTTGGAAAAAGGAGGATCAATCAAACCTACTATGTCGGTACCCCAACACTGGAATGGCCATGAGTCTAATGTAGGATTTAGAATGTTCGATGGTTGGTGTAGGACCACACCGTGTATTTGGCATTGGTGGCATCACCTAGCCATATCCATGCAATCTTTGATCATCGATGGCTAGTAGTATCCTAGTCTCTTGATTTTGGTTTTCATCTTTAGACCAGATTGGTTGGCTCCACATAATACTATGTGTACCTCAGTCACAATCTTACGAGCTTCACTCTTGTCTAAATAATGTAACAACGTATGATCGAAAGACTGCTAGTACAAGACACCATCCGCAAGAGCTTAGGAAAGTTCTCTTTGCATCATCTAGGCTTGGGACTTCTCTTGAGGTAGTTTGCCTTTATTTAGGTAATCCATGAATGGTTGCCTCCAGATCTACCTTCGTCCTTCTTGGCAAACCTCCCCTTCAAGAGAGTACTTTTTGATGTCAATAAGGGATAACACTTATCTATTTTGGACCTTTATTGATATGGACTCATCCTCCAAACATGTCAACTTCTTGGCACACTTGGCTAAAACATATGCTACGACATTCTCTACTTGAGATATCTTATAAATGGTAACCTCTGGATTTGTGCCAAAAACTCCATGGTGTACTTGTGATAGTTATGGAGCTTGGGCTTTATAACCTTATAGGACACAACCATTTGGTTGATAACTAGTTAAGAATCCCCAAAGATGTTGATGTTCTAGATGCTTAGAGTAACGGCTAACTCTAGACTAGAAAGCAGAGACTCATATTCAGCTTCATTGTTGGTGTAAGGATTAGATAAGTGATATGAGATTCTCATCACATCACAGTCTAGAGTTTTGAGAACTATTCCTACCCCTGCTATTCCAAGAATAGTAGATTCTAGTTATTCTCCTCTTTCAGAAGAAGCCACCAATAAAGTACATCTCCCAATGGTGAATGCTAGTATCCTATAAGTTCATGATTTGTTCATCAGGGAGATCATCACTAAGCAAAGAGTCAATAAGAAGTGGTGTTCTGCTAAGAAATCTGCATGAAGGGGTATGAAGGTAATGTCAAACTGTGAGAGGATCATGGATTGTTGTGCCAACCATTCAGATAGCGTCGACCATCTTGTGAGATACTATAGTGGATTGATCCTAGAGATTAAGTTCACCTTATGAGGAAGCATGTAGTGTTGTAGCTTTTGGGATGCAAGGTTAAAAGGCAATGCTTCTCAATGGGTGGATAATTAGCCTCAGCAGGGATTAGATGATGGCTATGGTAGTAGAGTGCATTTTCCTTCCCTTCATCATTGGTTTGAGCCAATAAAGAACCAAGAGAGTTGTATAATGTAGTAGTGTAATGTATGAGCACTTGCTTAGGATAGGGTTGCCAAAATTGATGATGTCATCAGGTAATGCTTGATGTCCTCGAAGGCAAGCTCACACTTGTTATCCTAGTTAAATTTGGAATCCTTTTTGACAAGTGTTGAGAATGGCTAACATCTTCTCGATAATTTGGATATAAAGCATCTTAAATACTCCAACCACCATTGGAATGATCTGAGTTGAGTTAAACTTTTATGTGGTGGCATTTCTAATATCGCTTTGATCTTCTCCGGATAGATTTTGATTCTCTCATGTTAGACAACAAAGCCAAGGAATTTCCCTGATGCTACTCCGAATGCACACTTTAGGGGGTTCATTTTGAGGTTAAATTATCTTAAGTGTTTGAAAACTACTCTCAAGTCAAAGAGATGGTCTTCATTTTCTCTACTTCTGACCATAAGATCATCGACATAGCACTCAACTTAATGGTGAGAGAGTTTATTAAATATTTGAGTAATAGCCCGTACAGTGCAGCAGCATTTTAAAGGCGAAAGGCATGACCTTATAGTAATAGATTTCGATTTGGGATTTTAAAGTAGTGTTTCTTTCATCTTCATGGGCCATCTTTATTTGGTTATATCTAGATGAGCCATCCTTGATTAAATGAGATGAGGCTATGTCCACCATTAGCTCCAGGATTGGTAGTGGAAATTAATCTTTTGGACATGCCTTATTTAAATCCCTAAAATCTATGCATATGTGAATTTGGCCATTCTTTTTTTTAACTAGGATGACATTGTCTAACTAGGGAGAGTAGTTTTCTTTCTAGATGAAGCCAACATCGATCAGTTTCTTGACTTCATAACTGACCTATTGTTCTATGTCTAATCGCATGTGTCTAGGAGCTTGCTTCATACAATTAGTTGTAGGGTCTATTGCTAGTTTATGGACCACTGCGTTAGGATCCAATCTAGGCATCTCTTTGTAAATCCATGCAAAGTAGTCCTTAAACTCAATTAATATCCTAACTGAGTCATTAGTTTTAATTTCATTCAACAAAGAATTGATGTATGTCGGTGGATCTTCTTGGTTCTAAGTTGATTTCCAGCTGTCGATGGTTGACTTGATCTCTTCCTTGAACTCTGTGCATCTTTAACTTTAAAATCATTTGGATCATCGAAGTTTCTAAGCACTCCTCATATGTGTTAATGTGATTTGAAAAGAACCTATCAGAATCTAAATGATTGGTGATGACTAAGAAGTAATCGTCATCGTTGACTGGACCCACTGTACTGAATCCTAATCCTGGTCTTCATTGAGAGCTTATGCATTTATTCTACCATATTATTTCGATGTAATCTAACCTACACTTTGACCAAATATGTGGGATTAACCCTTTCTTTATTAAATTATGAACACAAGGCAAGTACCAATCAAAAGGTAATTCTATTAAATCTTTACATGAATCATCCTCAAGTTCTACATAAATTTCTTAACTTGAGGATGATGCTTCCAGAAAGAACCTCTGAGTCTTCACACCTGTGGATGACTTAGGGGCTTCATTAACTACTAAGCCCTCAGCTTTTAAGAGAAAAGTTGGTTTATAGCTAAGGTTCCCAACTGATGCTTAACTCTTTCACATATAGACTTGGATACACTTATGCTTTATTTTGGAGCTTGATCTTCATCGTTATTTGGCTCAAGTGTCACCTCCAGAATCTACCGAGAAGAGTTGGCTGGTGCTAACCATATAAGACTCATCTTATGAAATAGATTTTAAGTCTATATGGATAGCATGTGCACTCTTGGTAGCTAGGACATATCTTCTATTGGGTGGCCAATAAGGAGGTTTTCCACCCCTAGGATGGCCTTTGAACTGGCCTCTTCCTCTGCCTGGTGGAGGTCAGGTCATCCTACCCATATGTTCGAATGAAGTAATGAACTGTGGGTGGAATCTAATGTTAGGCTTCATTTCCTCCTCCAAGTCTATTTTCATTCCCTTTTATTTTCATTTTCATTTTCTCTTTTCTTTTCTTTTTTTTTTTTTTTTTTTTCATTTTTAAACTTTGGCCAAGTTCACGAGAAAAGACTTGTTGATTTTGAGAGAGGTAGTAAGTTGCATCCACATATATGCTGACCTCATGAATTGTAAATGGCTTGAGATCTCCATTGACATAGTAGATGATCCCACCTCTCACAAACTTCAGATAGTGATGTAGAGAGGATGGAACTATGTTGTTCTCATGTATTTATGGTTCCCAAACAAAGCGTTGAAAGATGTATCTGAGTCTATAATGTGAAACTTCACCTCGATCTTCCAATCATCTATCTCCAAGGGTAACACTTAAGAGTCTTCTAGACACTAAGATTTCTCTAGTCATAAGACACTTATAACAATTAGGAAACACTTAACCTAAGCCTAAAGACTTAGAAGGGTTAACCATAAGATTAAGTTATGCCTTAGGGATTAGGATTATCCACCTACTTTACAACCCAAATCCAATCCATGTTCACATTCTCAAACCAAACCTCAAGTTCAATTCAAACGTCAATTCAAATCCAAATCCAAACCCAAATTTCAAAACCAAATGATTGAAGCCCATGATTAAATCCAAACTTGAAACCCTTCCTAAGCCATATGACTTATCCCATGGACATAGCCAAACCTTAATCCAAAATCAATTGATTTTCTCATAATCAATTTATATATTCAATCATATTTTTAAATATAAATCAAATCTACATTCAAATGGTCAAAACTAAATCAAACTAAATCAAATTAAATCAAAACTATTTCTAAGGTGTATGACCTATCCCATTGACTTAGCCAAATCTTAATCCAAATCAAGTCAAACTCAACTGATTTTCTCACAAATCAATCATATTTTCAATCATCTTCATAGATTTAAATGAAATATAAATTTAAATCATCAAAACTAAATCAAACTAAATCAAAATCCAAACCTAAGCCACATGACCCAACTCCATCAACTTAGCCAAATTTGGTCATTCCAAAACCTAAATTGAATTGATTTTCTCATGAATCAATCATACCTTCAATCATATTCACAAATATAAATGAATTCTATAATCATCAAGCCAAACAAAAATCAATCCAAGTCCAACCCAACTTAACCCTTTACATGAAATGTTCAAATGAACCCAAACCCATTTGAACGAGCCATTGCAATTGAATTTATATGTCAATCCCAAATTCATATATAAACTCAACTAAATAAAACTCAACCCAAAGTCAAGCAAACTAAACCCAATTGGTCCACTTGACCCAAAGTGGCTAATTTGACCTATTTAATCCAAGTTCTAATCCTACCAAAATTGGATTGAACCAAGCCCATCAGAACCTCCCATCATGATTGTTGATCACCTTAGGTTGATTAATTGTCAGAAATGCATCAAACAAAGTCAACTTGGTCATTTGACCAAGTCAACCCCGTAACTCATATGAACCCAAATTAGCCAAATTTCAACCTAAGCCAAATCCCTTGAAACCAATGATTCATACCAAATCAAAATCAATATTTGAATATGACTTGACCTTCAATTGAGTCAAACTAATCTCAATTGTCCCTATGGACCCAAGTTGACCCAAATTATTCTAGAAGACCAAATTGGGTCAAATCAAAATATAAACCAAATTGATTGCAATGGCTCAAGTTCATTCCAAATTGATTGTTGAACTTGACCAAAGCCATGATTGGACCCAATTAAACCCAATTGACCTACTTAGCCCAAATTGACCTAAAGGTTCAAGTTGGCCTAATTCAAACCAAATCCAAATTAAAGAAACCAAAGTGTACAATCATCTTCAATTTGTCAACTAAACCTAGACCAATACAACTAAGATAATTTTGTCAAATTTGTCAATTTAACCCATTTTACCCAAATAAATTCAAATGACCCAAACTAAACCAAATAAATTGAACCAAAACATCCCAAATGATCATATGAACTTGACCCAACCCGTGGTTTCACCCAACTTAACCAATTGGTCAACTTGATCGAACCTAACTGAAATTGACCTAAATGAGTCAAATTGAGCCAAACTTAATCAAATCAACTCCAATAGACTTGAAATTTGGGCTTACCCATTGGCTCATTTCAAATCTGTCCAAATCAAATCCAATGCCAAATGATCATTCTACCCTTGGGTCGAGACCATCGCATGAGACAAATCACCCATGTAAGTGATCATTTCCATTCCTTGGCCACTTAGTACTCTCCCAATGGTGAACCTAGGCACCTAGGACATTGACCAACCTGACCCAAGGGGTGGTTGGGTCGACCATGACCCATTGGAGTTGTAATCACCTCACCTTCCCCATTGAGCATTTAAAACCCATAGGACACCCATGATTCCTCTTTTGCAACCACCTCCACACCTTCACCAAGCCAAGCCAACTCACCTCTCCCACCCCACGACTCCACAGATGGCTGTGTACTAGAATGGGGTTATACATCCCCTCATTCCCACTCAAACACACAAAAATAATTCCTTAGAGCCCTAGCTAACCAAGAAGAGCTGCTAGAGCCATTCCCTAAGCTCCTAAGCTCATTCCTCGATCGCAAAATTCCATTCCCATCTGTTCTGAAATAAGACACTCCCATTTTTGACCTAACTTCCCCATTTCTCCATCAAACCCAAATTAACTTTGCACACACCTTCCCTAGACCTCATCATGCAAGAATGAATTATCTCCCAAGCTTCCTGAGCACTAGAGGTGGGACTTTGATCAAATCTGAGCTCCATATCATCAGTTCATGGCCTTACAAGTGAACGCCAAGGGATTTATCCAATTGCTACTTAATAGGGCTTTGTCTCCACTAGATAAAGCTCCCTCAATAATTTGAGCCTAAGGTCTTGACCTCCGGGGAGGTATGCTTCCAAAACTAATCCTTAGGCAAAAGTTGGTTGGAACTTTTAAAGAAAACCTACATCTCATGTGATCTTGACTGTTGGATCCCCTCCGTTCGATGTCGTGAAGATGTGGGATCATTTTGGAGTTGATCCATGCTCGGGTAAGCTCAGATCAAGAGTGCAATGGCAGACATACTCAATTCTCCCTAACTTGCATGACGTTAGAACACACACCATTCTTTCCACATGATCAGAACGGACGATCGTGATTAGATCTGCTAGATCGATCTGATTTAATCCTATTGAGCTGTGGGACTAATCATAGCCATCCAATCTTAGATTGGATGGCAGATGAGAAAGCATGTCCTCCACTGTCACGTAGCCGTTGAGTCGGATAAGTTTTAAGTAGCCAATCCCTCGATTCCATGTAGAAAGCATGCCATGTGGCACCAATAGGATTAGGCTTTAATTAATCTTAATTAATCATTTTAATGGACAAAACATCTAAAATCATAAAAAATCATAGAGAAATAAAAAATGCAAATAAATACTGATTTTAAAAGTATTTTAGAGGGATTAATTAAAATGATCTTAACTACTTTTGAACAATAATTAAAGTTGAATTATAAAATTAATTAGCTTAATTACTCCATAATTACATGAGCAATTAATCCCAAATTTTGTAGGTTAATTTAATGGCATGACCTTTGCCTCTCATTATTTTTTTGGAATTTATTACTCACTTAATTAAGAAAATTGACTAATTAAACCTTAACTACTCTTTTAAGTTAATTAATGATTAACTAATCCCATGAATAGTAATAAACTGGTTAATTACATTTATTAATCATTGTTCAACAATAATTGAACTAAGAAATAAGGTAGGGACCCCTTTCCTTAAGTTCATTGACCCTTTTTTAAAATGAAATTAATTAAGATTTAATTAATTAATTAAATTACTTAATCAAATTGATATCATAATCACATGGACCTTAATTAATTAAATCATGGGGTAGATCATTAAGTGTTTAATAACCTAAAAAAAATTTAATGAAAATATGGTTAGTCCACATGTGTGGAAAACCATAAATGTAACTAATTAAGTCTTTTAATCTAAATAACTATTAATCATGATCTAATTGTATAAGGCCTCTTTTATTTCCTTGGATCATTGCAAGTTTATTTTCCATGCATATCATGTTTGCTCATATTTATTTAGTTAATTACTTTAAGGTGACATAGGCAAGGGTAATTAATTCATCTAATTAAGGCTCATCTTAATTAACCCATAAAATCAACTTAATTACATTTCCTTAAATTAAATCAAATCACTAATGTTGGAATGGGTTTAAAACATCAAGTGATGATTTCTCTTCTCCTCTTTATATCAAATCAAATCCAAAACATATTTAATAAAGAAGCTTTGGTTTGCTTTATTTAATCTTATTTGATTTGATTGTCTTAAGAACTAGTATTGTTGAATGAATCACATGCTTATATTTGATTGTCCTCTTTCCAATCATGTTAAATTTTGTTAATCATTTGAATTCATGCATCCATCTTTTCAAAATCAAGTAAAATAAAATGGATTTCTTTTTTGTAAGCTTGCATGTGTTGATTTAATTTAATATATGCATGGCTATTATCACTATTAAATCCAAATGTATTTTTCAAAATCTTATAAATGAATAATAATATGTGTTATGATGCTAGTTATAAATACATACGAAATGCATGTGCTTATAACTTAAGTGTATGAATGTTGAGTTCTATTTCCTCTATTCAAGTGTTGATTTATATAAGATTGAATGATAATGGGTATATAGTATGGACATCTCGAGAACACGAGGCTTAAGCTTGCCCCAATGAGGCCATTTGATTACCTCACTTTCCTGATTTAAGAATGACACGTACCCATTTGATTTCATTCTTATGTATTTCAAAACTAGAATTTTGATAGAGCTTTAATTCATATATATAAATGATTAAATAAAAAAAATATAATCTTTGCATGGTTTTCTTTCCCTCATTTATGTATACATCCATGTGTGTCCAAGAAAAGCAAGTATATAGTTTGAACATCCCAGGAATATGAGGCTTTAGTTAGCCCCAAGGAGGTCATTTGATTACCTCACTTCCTCGGTTAACAATGACGCATATTTTCCTATATCTTTGTACATGTATATGTATATGTGATTAGTGAATGAAAATTCCATGTTACATTAAAATTGCATGCATTCATAATTGACTAAGTGGTTGAATTAATTAGCCATATGATTTGGAGCTTACTTCTTATGTTCATGTATATGAATTTACATATATTTTAATTCAAATGGGTATATAGTCTGGACATCCTGAGAATACGAGGCTTTAGCTAGCTCCAAGGAGGTCATTTGATTACCTCACTTCCCAGGTTTAATAATGACACATGCATATTTAATTTCATTCTTATGTCCTTTTTGTTTAGGAATTTGAATAAAGTTTTAAATTAATATATTTAAATAATTCAATCAAATAAAATATAATTTCTAAACATACATATACATTCATCCTTTAAGTGTGCTAAAATATGTTGCATGTATAGATACACTTAAGATTAAATCATATGCATGTTACATGTGATGGAAAGGAATGATTTAATATATGTCATGTGGTAGTTATTAAATTAAATTAATCTTAAGATGTCTTTCATTTTGAATAGGATTATTTAAACTGAACCTAAACTTAGGATTAATTAAATCATTTAATAAGCCATTCACTAAAGAGAACTGAATCAAATTAACATACTTTAGAAAGTGACTAAAGGTAGGGTTGAAAGGGCAATCCTCTTTTTCTCTTTATAACACTTAGTTGCTAAGTGTAATCAAATGAAACAAAATAAAACACAAATTAAATTTGTCAAATCAATTAAACTACTTAAAGTGAAATCAACTTTTCATGTTGAATCCTTCTACACTTAAAAAATACAACACTAATGCCTAACAAGACTTACCACACAAGCCTTAATACACACATTAGAATTAAGTCACCACTTAAAGCTCTAAGTTAGGATGGTGTATGATGTGATGTATGTTTTATTTTATGATGTCTTATTTTAGATTAGATGTTAGGGTGTATGCTTTGTAGAATGGAAGATAAGCCAATATTAGCCTAATCATGTTTTTAGCAGGAGATTATGCTTAGGGATGCTTAAAAATAAATGTGAATGCTCTTTTGATGGTTGCTTATATAAATGCATAATCCAAGTTAAGACAGATGGGCTTAGTTACCTATGTGTAGGGTGCTAAGTCCAAATTATAAATACAACTTCTTGGGATTATATGTATATTTAGCTAACCTCTATTTTGTAAGTGTAGTTATATTTACTTTTCCACATAAATATAATTTTGCAATAGGAATTAGGATTAGTGCTATGGGGATTAGGATGACCCGGTAGCTAGAAGGCTTTGTCAGTCAACCAACTCTAGATAGCACATTATCAAACATTCACTATAATGTAAAGAGGCGGTTGTGCTCGATCTTCTCTAGGTGTAAGTCTTCATTGCTGAATGTAACCTTAAGATATCGTTCGGTGGCATGCCTCCTCTTTAGTAGTATCGGTGAGCTAAGCATATCTCTAGATGAAGTAAGGCCTTGATTAGAGATTCCATCAACTTTGGATAAGACAAAGTCATGTATATGCTTAACTTAGTGGATACTTTCAAAGGTAAGATAACATTGTAATCAACTCTATCTTGGTCATCCACAAGCATATTCATGGGTGGATCATCCTATGTCGGGGCTATCTACTCACTAGAACCAATGACTTGTTTACCCTTATCTTGAGGTGCTACCCTAAGAGGTAGAACTTTGCCACTCATTAGGTTGACTTGGACTTCTTGGAATGATGAGCTTGTGGAAAGTTCTACCTTCTCATCAAACCTACGACTTCTCTATGGGATCCCCTGAGTCAGTTGACTCCAAGTCAATCTCAAGTGGTTAACCCAATTGATTCAGAGAAGGATAGTCTGACTCTGAATCAAAAAGGAAAGGATCATAACTATTAGAGCTATTATTTTTATTTAAACTCAGAGAGCTTTCAATAAAAATGAAATCAAAAGCATCAGAAGTAGACAATATATAAGTAGAATCAGCTTTCTTCATTAATTTCATTTTGGGTGGGGGTATATGATAAAAACCAAGTAAAGTAAGCTGAGTAAGGGATTTAGTGATTATCAGCAGAAACAATGCTCCCGTTGGTAGAAGCTAGCGAGAAGAGATGGTAGCTCCATTGGTGGGAAGTCTTGGACTCAGGAGCTAGCTCTTGGACTATCCGCAAGTATCTTTGGCTTCGTTGACCACCTCCCACAGTTGTCCTTTGCAACTAGCAAACCTATCCTTGGTGTTGCAACAACTCTAAAGTCGTGTGTGTTATTATGGGTTCCCACTCCAATCAAAGATCTTGAAGGATCGTGAAAACCTTAAATAAAATAAAAACTAAATAAAACCTAAACCTAAAAGTAAACCTAAAATAAATAATAAACCTAAACCTTAAACCAAATAAACCAAAACCAAAACCTAAACTAACAAAAAACCCTAAAAATAAACCTAAAATACTAAACCTAAAAAGATAAAATAAAAAAAAATAAACAAAACCTTAAAATAAAAAAATAAAACCTAAAAAAAAAGAAAACAAAAATAAACATAAACCTAAACCTAAACCTAAAATAAAAAAAACTAAAATAAATAAACTTAAAATAAATTAACTAAACTAAATAAAATAAAATTAACCTAAATATAAAAAAAATAAACTAAATAAATAAAATAAACTAAATTAATCTACCTGGGTTTTGCTTAATTTAAAAACTAAACCTAAACCATGCCCTAAATACTAAACCCTAAACTATAAAAGTACCCTGACCTAGACCCTAAATCCTATCCTGACCCTAAATCCTAACTACCTCCAACCCTGACCCTAACCCTGGAGCCTTTGGCTATAAACCCACTCAAAACCACACCTTTCCAGAGCCATAAACCTTCAAGCATAAACTCTACCCTACCACAAACCTAAAAACCTTAAAATAAAATAAATTAAAACATAAACCTAAATAAAATAAAATCTAAACTAAACTTGAGACCTGATAAATAAAATAAACTCATAAAATAAACTAAAATAAAATAAATAAAACCTAACTAAATTAAAAAAATAAACCTAAGAATAAAACCCAAAATGAAAACTATATGTAAAATAAAATAAAATAAACCTAAAATAAAATAAAATAAAAAAATAAAACCTAAACTTAAAAATTACCTTAAAATAAAACATAAAATAAATAAAATTAAAACCAAATAAACTAAACCCTATACATAAAATAAAAATAAACAAAATAAAATAAACCTAAACCTTAACTACAACAAACTAAACAAATTAAATAAACTTAAACATAATCCTTAAATAAACTAAACCTAAAACTAAACCTAAACTAAATAAAATAAAATAAACTAAAATAAAGCTAAAGCTAAACTAAAAATAAAACCAAAATAAACCTAAAATAAAACCTAAAACTTAAACCTAAAAATAAATTAAAAACCTAAGCTATAAATAAAATTAAGACCTAAATCTAAAAAAAAACAAAATAAACATAAACCTAAACTAAAAAAATAAAGATAAAACCTAAACTAAAATAAATAGCTAAACTAAATAAAATAAAATAACCTAAATTAAAATAAAATAAAATAAACTAAAATAAATGAAAATAAACTAAAATAAACTAATGGGTTTGCTTGGTTTTTTTAAAACAATCTAAACCTATGCATGCCTAAATCCTCCACCTACCATAATACACTCCTACTGACCCTGATTCCTAAACCCAACCCTACCTAAAACCCTACCCTAAACTGACAACCCTAAACCACCCTAAAACCTAAACCCTGACCCTCTCCAAACCCTGAGCCACACCCTGGGCCACAACCACAACCATAGACCTTCATAACCCTAAATACCTAACCATGACTCTGACTCTAAACCTACTTAAAACCAACCACTAAATAAAACATAAATATAAAAAACTTAAACCTTAAGAAAAATAATAAATAAAATAAAAAATAAACTAAAATGTAAACTAAACCTAAAATATAAATAAATTAAATTAATAAAAAAAATAAATAAACCTAAACTAAACTAAAAATAAAATAAACTTAAGAATAAAAAAACTTAATAAAATAAAACTAAACATAAAATAAAAAAATAAAATGAACTTAAAATAAAATCAAATATAAACCAAATAAAACCTAAACATAAAAAAATAAACTAAATAAAAAAAAAAAATAAATAAAATAAAACTAAAAACTAAAAACCTAAACATAAAATAAAATAAAATCTATAATAAACTAAACTAAAATAAAAAAAAAAATCCTAAACTTTATCCGAAAATAAACTAAACCTAAGCTAAACCAATACTAAATAAAATAAAATAAACTAAAATAAAGCTAATGCTAAACCAAAAAATAAAACCTAAAATAAACCTAAAATAAAAAACATAAAACTAAACCTAAAATAAAATAAAACTAAACTTAAACCTAACAATAAAAAAATAAAACTTAAACTAAAATGAAATAAAAAAACTCAACCAAAAAAATAAACCTAAACCTAAATCTAAACATAAAAAATAAACTAAAATAAAGAATCTAAACTAAAATAAATCAACCTAAAATAAATAAACTAAACTAAATAAAAATAAAAATACACATAAATAAGATTAAAAAATAAAATAAAATAAAATAAACAAAATAAACTAAATAAAGTAAACAAACAAAGAAGAAATGTTGAATTTGAATTTGTTCTCTAAAAAAAATGAAAAAAAAAGAAAAAACCAAAAAAACCTAAACCACAAACCTAAACCTAAATCCTAAAAACCCAAAAAACTAAACCGTAAATCCTAAACCCTAAATCCTAAAACCCTAAATCCTAAAAAGCTAAAAACCTAAACCTAAACTAAATAAAACCTAAAAATAAAATAAATAAATAAAATCTAAACAAAAATAAAATAAAAACATGAACTAAAACTTAAACTTAAACTTAAACCTAAAAGAAAATAAAATAAAATAAACTAAATAAAATAAATAAAAAACCTAAACTAAACTAAAAAAAATAAAACCTAAATAAATAAACTTAGAAAATAAAATAAAATAAACAAAATAAATTAAAATAAAACTTAAACATAAAATAATAAACCAAAAAAATAAACCTAAAAAAATAAAAAATAAAGTAAACCCTAAACTAAACAATACCTACCTAAAATAAACATAAAATAAATAAACCTAAACTAAAATAAATAAACTACCTAAACCTAAAAAAAAACTAAACCTAAACTAAAATACAATAAAATAAATAAAAAACTATTCCTAAACTAAAATAAAACCTAAAATAAACCTCAAATAAACCTTAAATACCTAAAATAAAATAAAAACCAAAACCTAAACTAAAGTAAAATACATAAAATAAAATAAAAATAAAACTCAACTAAAATAAATAAACCTAAACTAAACTTAAAATAAATTAAAATAAAACTTAAACTAAAGGTAAATAAACCTAAAAGAAAAATAAACTAACTAAAAGTTAAACATAATAAAAAATAAAATAAACTAAAATAAATAAAAATACTAAATAAACAAAAGAATTTGAATCAATTTGTTCTCCTTATAAAAAAAAAAAAAAAAACTAAATTCTAAATTAAAGGCTTGAACCCTAAACTTAAAACCAAACCCTAAACCTAAATCCTCAAACCTAACCTAAACCCAACCCTAGGCCTTAAACTGAGCCCCTAAACCCTAAAGGCCCTAAACCACAACCACTAAAGAGAATCTAAAACCCTAGGCCAAACACCCTAAACCTAAACCCTTAAACCCAGACCTAAGCCCTGATCTGAAGCTAAAACTAAATCAACTAAATGATCTAAAATAAATAAAATAAAATAAATCTAAACCAAAATAAAATAAAATAAATAAAATAAAGAAACATAAACTAAAACACAACTAAACCAAAAAACCAAAAAAAAAAAATAAAATAAAAATAAAAACTAAACTAAAATAAATAATAAAACCTAAACTAAACTAAAATAAAAAAACCTAAAGATAAAATAGGCCAAATAAAATATAAACTTCAAATAAAATAAAATAAAATAAAACTAAATAAACTAACCTAAATAATAAACCTAAATAAATAAAAAATAAACCTAAACTAAACTAAAACCAAAACTAAACCATATAAAACTAAACTGACCTATAAATAAATAAAATAAAACTAAAATAAACCTAAACCCAAACTATAAAATAAACCTAAAAAAAACATAAACCTAATCATAAAAAAATAAAATTAAAATCTAAACCACCTAAAAAATAAAATAAAATCAAACCTAAAATAAAAAAAAATAAAACTTTGCTAAAAGGACATGAACTAAACTGAAGCATAAAATAAACTAGATAAAAATAAATAAAAGAATAAACCTAAGATAAATAAAAAGATAAATAAATGAAATATAATATATCTAAATTAAGATAAAGATAAAAGGCTATAATAAAAGAATGACTGATAAAAAAGATCTTTGGTTTTTTGCATTTTTTAAAAGATAAAAGGAAATAGAGAAGCCTTGAGCCCTAGGCCTAGGCCCTAAGGCCACTCCTGGGCTGAGCCACAGGCCCTAGGTAGTAAACACTGAGCCACAGGCTCTGAGCCAGGACCCTGAGCCTAGCCACTAGGCTAGACCCTGACCCTGAGCCATAGGCCTGAGCCCTAGGCCCTAGGCCCTCGGCCTAGGCCATGAGCTATAAAGGACCAAAATCTGAGCCTGAACATGACAGAGACCTAAATGAAATGATGATAAATAAAAATACAGAAGATAAATAAAGATAAATAAATACTCTAAACTAAACCTGAAGCAAAAGAGAATAAAATTAAAATAAAAGATAAACTAAAATAAAATAATAAAACCTAAACTAAAATAAAATAAAGATAAACACGAAGATAAAAGATAAAGGAAATAATGATTAAGCGATAGATAAAATAAAATTACCAAAATAAATGCAAGTAAAGAAAATATAAATGAATAAAAGAAATAAATAAAACCTCTGGCTAAAGATAAAATAGGAAATAAAGAGCTTGAAGCTAAGACTAAAGATATCAGAGGCTAAAGATAAGATAAAAATAAACTTAAAGAATAAAAGGCACAAATAAGATAAAAATACGATAAAAGATAAAAGAAA